>CM050324.1:9777131-9792131 GCA_027475135.1 Bactrocera correcta | reverse complement strand
AACTTATGATTTGAAGCATTTCGATATCGATTGCTAAATGGTATATACAAGAAAATCGACTTTATACCTAATATAAGATTACGGAATTCTTCTAAATGCACTGCCGTTATGCCGTTAAGGCTTTGTAGACTTCAGTAAGATAAAGAGGTTAATTAACTTAAATATGTTAAACTAATGATTTGAAGCATTTCGATATCGATTGCTAGGATGTGTATATACAAGAAAATCGACTTTATACCTAAATATAAGATTACGGAATTCTTCTAAATGCACTGCCGTTATGCCGCCATGGACTTTATGCCAACTTCAATTCGTTAAAGAAGTTTATTAACTTAAATATGTTAAACTAATGATTTGAAGCATTTCGATATCGATTGCTAAATGGTATATACAACAAAATCGACTTTATACCTAAATGATAAGATTACGTAATTCTTCTAAATGCACTGCCGTTATGCCGTTAAGGCTTTTGTAGACTTCAGTAAGATTAAGAGGTTAATTAACTTAAATATGTTAAACTAATGATTTGAAGCATTTCGATATCGATTGCTAAATGTGTATATACAAAGAAAATCGACTTTATACCTAAATATAAGATTACGGAATTCTTCTAAATGCACTGCCGTTATGCCGCCATGGCTTTATGAACTTCAGTTCGTTAAAGAAGGTTTATTAACTTAAATATGTTAAACTAATGATTTGAAGCATTTCGATATCGATTGCTAATGTGTATATACAAGAAAATCGACTTTATACCTAAATATAAGATTACGTAATTCTTCTAAATGCACTGCCGTTATGCCGTTAGGCTTTTGTAGACTTCAGTAAGATAAAGAGGTTAATTAACTTAAATATGTTAAACTAATGATTTGAAGCATTTCGATATCGATTGCTAAATGTGTATATACAAGAAAATCGAATTTATACCTAAATATAAGATTACGGAATTCTTCTACATGCACTGCCGTTATGCCGGTTTAGGTTAACTTCAGTGCGTTAAAGAAGATTAATTAACTTAAATATGTTAAACTAATGATTTAAAGCTTTTCGATATCGATTGCTAAATGTGTATATACAAGAAAATGGACTTTACACCTAAATACAAGATTACGGAATTCTCCTAAATGCACTGCCGTTATAGCTTTAAGGCTTTGTGTAGACTTCAGTAAGCTAAAAAAAGTTTATTAACTTAAATATGTTAAACTAATGATTTGAAGCATTTCGATATCGATTGCTAAATGTGTAAATACACGAAAATCGTCTTTATACCAAAATATAAGATTACGGATTTCTTCTACATGCACTGTCGTTATGCTGCCAGGGCTTTATGCCAACTTCAGTTCGTTAAAGAAGGTTTATTAACTTAAATATGCTAAACTAATGGGTTGAAGCATCTCGATTAATTAACTTAAATATGTTAAACTAATGATTTGACGCATTTCGATATGGATTGCTAATTGTGCAAATACAAGAAAATCGACTTTATACTTAAATATAAGATTACGGAATTCTTCTAAACGCGCTGCCGTTATGCCGCCATGGATTTATGCCAACTTCAGTTGGCTAAAAAAGGTTTATTAACTTAAATACGTTAAACTAATGATATGAAGCATTTCGATATCGATTGCTAATTGTGCAAATACAAGAAAATCGACCTTATACCTAAATATAAGATTACGTAATTCTTCTACATGCACTGCCGTTATGCCGTAAGGGCTCTTGTAGACTTAAGTAAGATAAAAATGGTTAATTAACTTAATTATGTTAAACTAATGATCTGAGGCATCTCGATATCGATTGCTAATTGTGTATATACAAGAAAATCGACTTTATGCCTAAATACAAGATTACAGAATTCTCCTAAATGCACTTCCGTTATAGCGTTAAGGCTTTTTGTAGACTTCAGTAAGCTAAAAAAAGTTTATTAACTTAAATATGTTAAACTAATGATTTGAAGCATTTCGATATCGATTGCTAAATGTGTATATCAAACAAAATCGAATTTATACCAAAATATAAGACTACGGAATTCTTCTACATGCACTGCCGTTATGCCGTTAAGGCTCTTGTAGACTTAAGTAAGATAAAGATGGTTAATTAATTTAATTATGTTAAACTATTGAGTTGAAGCATCTCGATATCGATTGCTAATTGTGTATATACAAGAAAATCGAATTTATACCTAAATATAAAATTACGGAATTCTTCTACGTGCACTGCCGTTATGCCGTCATGGCTTTATGTTAACTTCAGTGCGTTAAAGAAGCTTTATTTACTTAAATGTGTTAAACTAATGATTTGAATCATTTCGATATGTATTGCTAAATGAGTATATACAAGAAAATCGATTTTATACCTAAATGTAAGATTACGTAATTCTTCTAAATGCAATGCCGTTATGCCGTTAAGGCTTTTGTAGACTTCAGTAAGATTAAGAGGGTTAATTAACTGAAATATGTTAAACTAATGATGTGAAGCATTTCGATATCGATTGCTAAATATGTATATACAAAAAAATCGATTTTATACCTAAATATAAGATTACCGAATTCTTCCAAATGCACTGCCGTTATGCCGTTAAGGCTCTTGTAGACTTCATTAAGATAGTCAGTGTTAAATAACTTAAATATGTTAAACTAATGATTTGAAGCATTTCGATATCGATTGCTAAATGTGTATATACAAGAAATTCGAATTTATACCTAAATATAAGATTACGGAATTCTTTTACATGCACTGCCGTTATGCCGCCATGGCTTTATGTTAACTTCAGTTCGTTTAAGAAGGTTTATTAACTTGAATATGATAAACCGGTTATTTGAAGCATTTCGATATCGATTGCTTAATGCATATATACAAGAAAATCGACTTTATATCTAAATATAAGATTACGGAATTCTTCCAAATGTACTGTCGTTATGCCGCTTTAGGTTAACTTCAGTGCGTTAAAGAAGAGTAATTAACTTAAATATGTTAAACTAATGATTTAAAGCTTTTCGATATCGATTGCTAAATGTGTATATACAAGAAAATGGACTTTACACCTAAATACAAGATTACGGAATTCTCCTAAATGCACTGCCGTTATAGCTTTAAGGCTTTGTGTAGACTTCAGTAAGCTAAAAAAAGTTTATTAACTTAAATATGTTAAACTAATGATTTGAAGCATTTCGATATCGATTGCTAAATGTGTAAATACACGAAAATCGTCTTTATACCAAAATATAAGATTACGGATTTCTTCTACATGCACTGTCGTTATGCTGCCAGGGCTTTATGCCAACTTCAGTTCGTTAAAGAAGGTTTATTAACTTAAATATGCTAAACTAATGGGTTGAAGCATCTCGATTAATTAACTTAAATATGTTAAACTAATGATTTGACGCATTTCGATATGGATTGCTAATTGTGCAAATGCAAGAAAATCGACTTTATACTTAAATATAAGATTACGGAATTCTTCTAAACGCGCTGCCGTTATGCCGCCATGGATTTATGCCAACTTCAGTTGGCTAAAAAAGGTTTATTAACTTAAATACGTTAAACTAATGATATGAAGCATTTCGATATCGATTGCTAATTGTGTAAATACAAGAAAATCGACCTTATACCTAAATATAAGATTACGTAATTCTTCTACATGCACTGCCGTTATGCCGTAAGGGCTCTTGTAGACTTAAGTAAGATAAAAATGGTTAATTAACTTAATTATGTTAAACTAATGATCTGAGGCATCTCGATATCGATTGCTAATTGTGTATATACAAGAAAATCGACTTTATGCCTAAATACAAGATTACAGAATTCTCCTAAATGCACTTCCGTTATAGCGTTAAGGCTTTTTGTAGACTTCAGTAAGCTAAAAAAAGTTTATTAACTTAAATATGTTAAACTAATGATTTGAAGCATTTCGATATCGATTGCTAAATATGTATATCAAACAAAATCGAATTTATACCAAAATATCAGACTACGGAATTCTTCTACATGCACTGCCGTTATGCCGTTAAGGCTCTTGTAGACTTAAGTAAGATAAAGATGGTTAATTAATTTAATTATGTTAAACTATTGAGTTGAAGCATCTCGATATCGATTGCTAATTGTGTATATACAAGAAAATCGAATTTATACCTAAATATAAAATTACGGAATTCTTCTACGTGCACTGCCGTTATGCCGCCACGGACTTATGACAACTTCAATTCGTTAAAGTAGCTTTATTAACTTAAATATGTTAAACTAATGATTTGAAGCATTTCGGTATCGATTGCTAAATGAGTATATACAACAAAACCGACTTTATACCTAAATGTAAGATTACGTAATTCTTCTAAATGCAATGCCGTTATGCCGTTAAGGCTTTTGTAGACTTCAGTAAGATTAAGAGGGTTAATTAACTTAAATATGTTAAACTAATGATTTGAAGCATTTCGATATTGATTGCTAGGTGTGTAAATACAAGAAAATCGACTTTATACCTAAATATAAGATTACGGAATTCTTCTAAATGCACTGCCGTTATGCCGCCATGGCTTTATATCACCTTCAATACGTTAAAGAAGGTTACTTAACTTAAATATGTTTAACTAATGATTTGAAGCATTTCGATATCGATTGCTAAATGTGTATGTACAACAAAATCGACTTTATACCTAAAAATAAGATTTCGTAGTTCTTCTTAATGCACTGCCGTTATGCCGTTAGGGCTTTTGTAGACTTCAGTAAGATAAAGAGGGTTAATTAACTTAAATATGTTAAACTAATGATTTGAAGCATTTCGATATCGATTACTAAATGTGTATATACATACAAGAAAATCGACTTAATACCTAAATGTGTGATAACGGAATTCTTCTAAATGCACTGCCGTTATGCCGCCATGGCTTTATATCACCTTCAATACGTTAAAGAAGGTTACTTAACTTAAATATGTTTAACTAATGATTTGAAGCATTTCGATATCGATTGCTAAATGTGTATGTACAACAAAATCGACTTTATACCTAAAAATAAGATTTCGTAGTTCTTCTAAATGCACTGCCGTTATGCCGTTAGGGCTTTTGTAGACTTCATTAAGATAAAGATGGTTAATTAACTTAAATATGTTAAGCTAATGATTTGAAGCATTTCGATATCGATTGCTAAATGTGTATATACATACAAGAAAATCGACTTAATACCTAAATGTGTGATAACGGAATTCTTCTAAATGCACTGCCGTTATGCCGTTATGGCTTTTTGTAAACTTCAGTTCGTTAAAGAAGGTTTATTAACTTAAATATGTTAAACCAGTTATTTGAAGCATTTCGATATCGATTGCTTAATGCATATTACAAGAAAATCGACTTTATACCTAAATATAAGATTACGGAATACTTCCAAATGTACTGTCGTTATGCCGCCATGGCTTTATATCAACTTCAGTACGTTAAAGAAGGTTAATTAACATAAATATTTTAAACTAATGATTTGAAGCATTTCGATATCGATTGCTAAATGTGTATATACAAGAAAATCGAATTTATACCTAAATATAAGATTACGGAATTCTTCTGCATGCACTGCCGTTATGCCGTCATGGCTTTATGTTAACTTCAGTGCGTTAAAGAAGCTTTATTTACTTAAATGTGTTAAACTAATGATTTGAAGCATTTAGATATCGATTGCTAATTGTGTAAATAAAAGAAAATCGATCTTATACCTAAATGTAAGATTACGTAATTCTTCTAAATGCAATGCCGTTATGCCGTTAAGGCTTTTGTAGACTTCAGTAAGATTAAGAGGGTTAATTAACTTAAATATGTTAAACTAATGATTTGAAGCATTTCGATATCGATTGCTAAATATGTATATACAAAAAAATCGATTTTATACCTAAATATAAGATTACGGAATTCTTCTGCATGCACTGCCGTTATGCCATTAAGGCTCTTGTATACTTCTTTAAGATAGAGAGGGTTAATTAACTTAAATATGTTACACTAACGATTTGAAGCATTTCAATATCTATTGCTAAATGTGTATGTACAACAAAATCAACTTTATACCTAAATATAAGATTACGGAATTCTTCTATATGCACTGCCGTTATGCCGTAAAGGCTTTTGTAGACTTCAGTAAAATAAAGAGGGTTAATTAACTTAAATATAATAAACTAATGATTGAAGCATTTCGATATCGATTGCTAAATATGTATATTCAACAAAATCGACTTTACACCTAAATATAAGGTTGCGGAATTCTTCTAAATGCACTGCCGTTATGCCGTTATGGCTTTGTGTTAACTTCAGTGCGTTAAAGAAGCTTTATTAACTTAAATATGTTAAACTAATGATTTGAAGCATTTCGATATCGATTGCTAAATGAGTATATACAAGTAAATCGACCTTATACCTAAATATAAGATTACGTAGTTCTTCTGAATGCACTGCCGTTATGCCGTTAAGGCTTTTGTAGACTTCAGTAAGATAAAGAGGGTTAATTAACTTAAATATGTTAAACTAATGATTTGAAGCATTTCGATATCGATTGCTAAATGTATATTTAAAAGAAAATCGACTTTATACTTAATATAAGATTAAGGAATTCTCCTAAATGCACTGCCGTTATGCCGCCATGGCGATATGCCAACTTCAGTTCGCTAAAGAAGGTTAATTAACTTTAATATATTAAACTAATGATTTGAAGCATTTTGGTATCGATTGCTGGATGTGTATATACAAGAAAATCGACTTTATACCTAAATATAAGATTACGGAATTCTTCTAAATGTACTGCCGTTATGCCGCCATAGCTTTATATCACCTTCAATACGTTAAAGAAGGTTAATTAACTTAAATATGTTAAACTAATGATTTGAAGCATTTCGATATCGATTGCTAAATGCGTATATACAACAAAATCGACTTTATACCTAAAGATAAGATTACGGAATTCTTCTACATGCACTGCCGTTATGCCGCCATGGCTTTATATCGCCTTCAATACGTTCAAGAAGGTTAATTAACTTAAATATGTTAAACTAATGATTTGAAGCATTTCGATATCGATTGCTGAATGCGTATATAAAACAAAATCGACTTTATACCTAAATATAAGATTACGGAATTCTTCTAAATGCACTGCCGTTATGCCGCCATGGCTTTATATCACCTTCAATACGTTAAAGAAGGTTACTTAACTTAAATATGTTTAACTAATGATTTGAAGCATTTCGATATCGATTGCTAAATGTGTATATCAAACAAAATCGAATTTATACCAAAATATAAGACTACGGAATTCTTCTACATGCACTGCCGTTATGCCGTTAAGGCTCTTGTAGACTTAGGTAAGATAAAGATGGTTAATTAATTTAATTATGTTAAACTATTGAGTTGAAGCATCTCGATATCGATTGCTAATTGTGTATATACAAGAAAATCGAATTTATACCTAAATATAAAATTACGGAATTCTTCTACGTGCACTGCCGTTATGCCGTCATGGCTTTATGTTAACTTCAGTGCGTTAAAGAAGCTTTATTTACTTAAATGTGTTAAACTAATGATTTGAATCATTTCGATATGTATTGCTAAATGAGTATATACAAGAAAATCGATTTTATACCTAAATGTAAGATTACGTAATTCTTCTAAATGCAATGCCGTTATGCCGTTAAGGCTTTTGTAGACTTCAGTAAGATTAAGAGGGTTAATTAACTTAAATATGTTAAACTAATGATGTGAAGCATTTCGATATCGATTGCTAAATATGAATATACAAAAAAATCGATTTTATACCTAAATATAAGATTACCGAATTCTTCCAAATGCACTGCCGTTATGCCGTTAAGGCTCTTGTAGACTTCATTAAGATAGTCAGTGTTAAATAACTTAAATATGTTAAACTAATGATTTGAAGCATTTCGATATCGATTGCTAAATGTGTATATACAAGAAATTCGAATTTATACCTAAATATAAGATTACGGAATTCTTTTACATGCACTGCCGTTATGCCGCCATGGCTTTATGTTAACTTCAGTTCGTTTAAGAAGGTTTATTAACTTGAATATGATAAACCGGTTATTTGAAGCATTTCGATATCGATTGCTTAATGCATATATACAAGAAAATCGACTTTATATCTAAATATAAGATTACGGAATTCTTCCAAATGTACTGTCGTTATGCCGCTTTAGGTTAACTTCAGTGCGTTAAAGAAGAGTAATTAACTTAAATATGTTAAACTAATGATTTAAAGCTTTTCGATATCGATTGCTCAATGTGTATATACAAGAAAATGGACTTTACACCTAAATACAAGATTACGGAATTCTCCTAAATGCACTGCCGTTATAGCTTTAAGGCTTTGTGTAGACTTCAGTAAGCTAAAAAAAGTTTATTAACTTAAATATGTTAAACTAATGATTTGAAGCATTTCGATATCGATTGCTAAATGTGTAAATACACGAAAATCGACTTTATACCAAAATATAAGATTACGGAATTCTTCTACATGCACTGTCGTTATGCCGCCAGGGCTTTATGCCAACTTCAGGTTAAAAATTTTTAAAAGAAAAAGGGGTTAAAATTAATCTTAAATATGTTAAACTAATGATTTGACGCATCTCGATATCGGGTTGCTAATTGTGTATATACAAGAAAATCGACTTTATACCTTTAAAAATAAGATTACGGAATTCTTCTAAACGCACTGCCGTTATGCCGCCATGGATTTATGCCAACTTCAGTTGGCTAAAAAAGGTTTATTAACTTAAATACGTTAAACTAATGATATTTAAGCATTTCGATATCGATTGCTAAATTTTGTAAATACAAGAAAATCGACCTTATACCTAAATATAAGATTACGTAATTCTTCTACATGCACTGCCGTTATGCCGTTTAAGGGGTCTTGTAGACTTAAGTAAGATAAAAATGGTTAATTAACTTAATTATGTTAAACTAATGATCTGAGGCATCTCGATATCGATTGCTAATTGTGTATATACAAGAAAATCGACTTTATGCCTAAATACAAGATTACAGAATTCTCCTAAATGCACTTCCGTTATAGCGTTAAGACTTTTTGTAGACTTCAGTAAGCTAAAAAAAGTTTATTAACTTAAATATGTTAAACTAATGATTTGAAGCATTTCGATATCGATTGCTAAATATGTATATCAAACAAAATCGAATTTATACCAAAATATCAGACTACGGAATTCTTCTACATGCACTGCCGTTATGCCGTTAAGGCTCTTGTAGACTTAAGTAAGATAAAGATGGTTAATTAATTTAATTATGTTAAACTTATGGGATGAAGCATTTCGATATCGATTGCTAAATGTGTATATACAAGAAAATCGACTTTATACCTAAATATAAGATTACGGAATTCTTCCAAATGCACTGCCGTTATGCCGCCAGGGCTTTTGTAACTTCAGTAGATTTAAAAAGGTTAATTAACTTAAATATGTTAAACTAATGATTTGAAGCATTTCGATATCGATTGCTAAATGTGTATATACAACAAAATCGACTTTATACCTAAATATAAGATTGCGGAATTCTTCCAAATGCACTGCCGTTATGCCGCCAGGCTTTTATAGACTTTCAATAAGATAAAGAAGGGGGTTTAAATTTAAATTAAATATGTTAAACTAATGATTTGAAGCATTTCGATATCGATTGCTAAATATGTAAATACAAGAAAATCGACTTTATACCTAAATATAAAATTACGGAATTCTCCTAAATGCACTGCCGTTATACCGCCAAGGCTTTATATAGACTTCAATAAGCTAAAAGAAGGTTTTTTAACTTAAATATGTTAAACTAATGATTTGAAGCATTTCGATATCGATTGCTAAATGTGTATGTACAACAAAATCGACTTTATACCTAAAAATAAGATTACGGAATTCTTCTAAATGCACTGCCGTTATGCCGCCATGGATTTTGCCAACTTCAGTTAGATTTAAAAAAGGTTAATTAACTTAAATATGTTAAACTAATGATTTGAAGCATTTCGATATCGGGTTGCTAAATGAGTTTTAAAACAAGAAAATCGACTTTTTTTACCTAAATGTAAGATAACGCAATTCTCCTAAATGCAATGCCGTTATGCCGTTCAGGCTTTTGTAGACTTCAGTAAGTTAAAAAAGGGTTAATTAACTTAAATTTTGTTAAACTAATGACTTTTAAGCATTTCGATATCGATTGCTAAATATGTATGTACAAAAAAA
Organism: Bactrocera correcta; assembly: GCA_027475135.1. Taxonomy (NCBI): domain Eukaryota; kingdom Metazoa; phylum Arthropoda; class Insecta; order Diptera; family Tephritidae; genus Bactrocera; species Bactrocera correcta. Next base: position 9,781,900 of record CM050324.1, on the reverse strand, counting down.
TCGACTTTTTTACCTAAACATAAGATTACGGAATTCTTCCAAATGCACTGCCGTTATGCCGTTAGGCTTTTGTAAAAAAAAAAAAAAAAAAAAAAAAAAAAAAAAAAATATGTTAAACTAATGATTTAAAGCTTTTCGATATCGATTGCTAAATGTGTATATACAAGAAAATGGACTTTACACCTAAATACAAGATTACGGAATTCTCCTAAATGCACTGCCGTTATAGCTTTAAGGCTTTGTGTAGACTTCAGTAAGCTAAAAAAAGTTTATTAACTTAAATATGTTAAACTAATGATTTGAAGCATTTCGATATCGATTGCTAAATGTGTAAATACACGAAAATCGTCTTTATACCAAAATATAAGATTACGGATTTCTTCTACATGCACTGTCGTTATGCTGCCAGGGCTTTATGCCAACTTCAGTTCGTTAAAGAAGGTTTATTAACTTAAATATGCTAAACTAATGGGTTGAAGCATCTCGATTAATTAACTTAAATATGTTAAACTAATGATTTGACGCATCTCGATATGGATTGCTAATTGTGCAAATGCAAGAAAATCGACTTTATACTTAAATATAAGATTACGGAATTCTTCTAAACGCGCTGCCGTTATGCCGCCATGGATTTATGCCAACTTCAGTTGGCTAAAAAAGGTTTATTAACTTAAATACGTTAAACTAATGATATGAAGCATTTCGATATCGATTGCTAATTGTGTAAATACAAGAAAATCGACCTTATACCTAAATATAAGATTACGTAATTCTTCTACATGCACTGCCGTTATGCCGTAAGGGCTCTTGTAGACTTAAGTAAGATAAAAATGGTTAATTAACTTAATTATGTTAAACTAATGATCTGAGGCATCTCGATATCGATTGCTAATTGTGTATATACAAGAAAATCGACTTTATGCCTAAATACAAGATTACAGAATTCTCCTAAATGCACTTCCGTTATAGCGTTAAGACTTTTTGTAGACTTCAGTAAGCTAAAAAAAGTTTATTAACTTAAATATGTTAAACTAATGATTTGAAGCATTTCGATATCGATTGCTAAATATGTATATCAAACAAAATCGAATTTATACCAAAATATCAGACTACGGAATTCTTCTACATGCACTGCCGTTATGCCGTTAAGGCTCTTGTAGACTTAAGTAAGATAAAGATGGTTAATTAATTTAATTATGTTAAACTATTGAGTTGAAGCATCTCGATATCGATTGCTAATTGTGTATATACAAGAAAATCGAATTTATACCTAAATATAAAATTACGGAATTCTTCTACGTGCACTGCCGTTATGCCGCCACGGACTTATGACAACTTCAATTCGTTAAAGTAGCTTTATTAACTTAAATATGTTAAACTAATGATTTGAAGCATTTCGGTATCGATTGCTAAATGAGTATATACAACAAAACCGACTTTATACCTAAATGTAAGATTACGTAATTCTTCTAAATGCAATGCCGTTATGCCGTTAAGGCTTTTGTAGACTTCAGTAAGATTAAGAGGGTTAATTAACTTAAATATGTTAAACTAATGATTTGAAGCATTTCGATATTGATTGCTAGGTGTGTAAATACAAGAAAATCGACTTTATACCTAAATATAAGATTACGGAATTCTTCTAAATGCACTGCCGTTATGCCGCCATGGCTTTATATCACCTTCAATACGTTAAAGAAGGTTACTTAACTTAAATATGTTTAACTAATGATTTGAAGCATTTCGATATCGATTGCTAAATGTGTATGTACAACAAAATCGACTTTATACCTAAAAATAAGATTTCGTAGTTCTTCTAAATGCACTGCCGTTATGCCGTTAGGGCTTTTGTAGACTTCAGTAAGATAAAGAGGGTTAATTAACTTAAATATGTTAAACTAATGATTTGAAGCATTTCGATATCGATTACTAAATGTGTATATACATACAAGAAAATCGACTTAATACCTAAATGTGTGATAACGGAATTCTTCTAAATGCACTGCCGTTATGCCGCCATGGCTTTATATCACCTTCAATACGTTAAAGAAGGTTACTTAACTTAAATATGTTTAACTAATGATTTGAAGCATTTCGATATCGATTGCTAAATGTGTATGTACAACAAAATCGACTTTATACCTAAAAAAAATAAAGACTGCCGTTATGCCGTTAGGGCTTTTGTAGACTTCATTAAGATAAAGATGGTTAATTAACTTAAATATGTTAAGCTAATGATTTGAAGCATTTCGATATCGATTGCTAAATGTGTATATACATACAAAAAAATCGACTTAATACCTAAATGTGTGATAACGGAATTCTTCTAAATGCACTGCCGTTATGCCGTTATGGCTTTTTGTAAACTTCAGTTCGTTAAAGAAGGTTTATTAACTTAAATATGTTAAACCAGTTATTTGAAGCATTTCGATATCGATTGCTTAATGCATATATACAAGAAAATCGACTTTATACCTAAATATAAGATTACGGAATACTTCCAAATGTACTGTCGTTATGCCGCCATGGCTTTATATCAACTTCAGTACGTTAAAGAAGGTTAATTAACATAAACATTTTAAACTAATGATTTGAAGCATTTCGATATCGATTGCTAAATGTGTATATACAAGAAAATCGAATTTATACCTAAATATAAGATTACGGAATTCTTCTGCATGCACTGCCGTTATGCCGTCATGGCTTTATGTTAACTTCAGTGCGTTAAAGAAGCTTTATTTACTTAAATGTGTTAAACTAATGATTTGAAGCATTTAGATATCGATTGCTAATTGTGTAAATAAAAGAAAATCGACCTTATACCTAAATGTAAGATTACGTAATTCTTCTAAATGCAATGCCGTTATGCCGTTAAGGCTTTTGTAGACTTCAGTAAGATTAAGAGGGTTAATTAACTTAAATATGTTAAACTAATGATTTGAAGCATTTCGATATCGATTGCTAAATATGTATATACAAAAAAATCGATTTTATACCTAAATATAAGATTACCGAATTCTTCTAAATGCACTGACGTTATGCCATTAAGGCTCTTGTATACTTCTTTAAGATAGAGAGGGTTAATTAACTTAAATATGTTACACTAACGATTTGAAGCATTTCAATATCTATTGCTAAATGTGTATGTACAACAAAATCAACTTTATACCTAAATATAAGATTACGGAATTCTTCTATATGCACTGCCGTTATGCCGTAAAGGCTTTTGTAGACTTCAGTAAAATAAAGAGGGTTAATTAACTTAAATATGTTAAACTAATGATTGAAGCATTTCGATATCGATTGCTAAATATGTATATTCAACAAAATCGACTTTACACCTAAATATAAGGTTGCGGAATTCTTCTAAATGCACTGCCGTTATGCCGTTATGGCTTTGTGTTAACTTCAGTGCGTTAAAGAAGCTTTATTAACTTAAATATGTTAAACTAATGATTTGAAGCATTTCGATATCGATTGCTAAATGAGTATATACAAGTAAATCGACTTTATACCTAAATATAAGATTACGTAGTTCTTCTGAATGCACTGCCGTTATGCCGTTAAGGCTTTTGTAGACTTCAGTAAGATAAAGAGGGTTAATTAACTTAAATATGTTAAACTAATGATTTGAAGCATTTCGATATCGATTGCTAAATGTATATTTAAAAGAAAATCGACTTTATACTTAATATAAGATTAAGGAATTCTCCTAAATGCACTGCCGTTATGCCGCCATGGCGATATGCCAACTTCAGTTCGCTAAAGAAGGTTAATTAACTTTAATATATTAAACTAATGATTTGAAGCATTTTGGTATCGATTGCTGGATGTGTATATACAAGAAAATCGACTTTATACCTAAATATAAGATTACGGAATTCTTCTAAATGTACTGCCGTTATGCCGCCATAGCTTTATATCACCTTCAATACGTTAAAGAAGGTTAATTAACTTAAATATGTTAAACTAATGATTTGAAGCATTTCGATATCGATTGCTAAATGCGTATATACAACAAAATCGACTTTATACCTAAAGATAAGATTACGGAATTCTTCTACATGCACTGCCGTTATGCCGCCATGGCTTTATATCGCCTTCAATACGTTCAAGAAGGTTAATTAACTTAAATATGTTAAACTAATGATTTGAAGCATTTCGATATCGATTGCTGAATGCGTATATAAAACAAAATCGACTTTATACCTAAACATAAGATTACGGAATTCTTCTAAATGCACTGCCGTTATGCCGCCATGGCTTTATATCACCTTCAATACGTTAAAGAAGGTTACTTAACTTAAATATGTTTAACTAATGATTTGAAGCATTTCGATATCGATTGCTAAATGTGTATGTACAACAAAATCGACTTTACACCTAAAAATAAGATTTCGTAGTTCTTCTAAATGCACTGCCGTTATGCCGTTAGGGCTTTTGTAGACTTCAGTAAGATAAAGAGGGTTAATTAACTTAAATATGTTAAACTAATGATTTGAAGCATTTCGATATCGATTACTAAATGTGTATATACAAGAAAATCGAATTTATACCTAAATATAAGATTACGGAATTCTTCTACATGCACTGCCGTTATGCCGTTAAGGCTCTTGTAGACTTAAGTAAGATAAAGATGGTTAATTAACTTAAATATGTTAAACTATTGAGTTGAAGCATCTCGATATCGATTGCTAATTGTGTATATACAAGAAAATCGAATTTATACCTAAATATAAAATTACGGAATTCTTCTACGTGCACTGCCG
>CM050324.1:9752923-9776131 GCA_027475135.1 Bactrocera correcta | reverse complement strand
ATGCACTGCCGTTATGCCGCCATGGCCTTACGCCAACTTCCGTTCGTTAAAGAAGATTTATTTACTTAAATATGTTAAACTAATGAGTTGAAGCATCTCGATATCGATTGCTAAATGTGTATATAAAAGAAAATCGAATTTATACCTAAATAAAAGTTTACGGAATTCTTCCAAATGCACTACCGTTATACCGTTATGGCTTCATGTAAACTTCAGTAAGATAAAGAAGGTTAATTAACTTAAATATGCTAAACCAGTTATTTGAAGCATTTCGATATCGATTACAAAATGTATATATACAAGAAAATCGACTTTATACCTAAATATAAGATTACGGAATTCTTCCACATGTTATGTCGTTATGCCCCCACGGCTTTATATCACCTTCAATACGTTAAAGAAGGTTAATTATTTTAAATATGTTAAACTAATGATTTGAAGCATTTCGGTATCGATTGCTCAATGTGTATATATAAGAAAATCGACTTTATACCTAAATATAAGATAACGGAATTCTTCTAAATGCACTGCCGTTATGCCGTTATGGCTTTATGTCAACATCAGTTCGCTAAAGGAGGTTTATTAACTTAAATATGTTAAACCAGTTATTTGAAGCATTTCGATATCGACTGCTTAATGCATATATACAAGAAAATCGACTTTATACCTAAATATAAGATAACGGAATTCTTCCAAATGTACTGTCGTTATGCCGCCAAGGCTTTATATCAACTTAAATACGTTAAAGAAGGTTAATTAACTTAAATATGGTAAACTAATGATTTGAAGCATTTCGATATCGATTGCTAAATGTGTATATAAAAGAAAATCGAATTTATATCTAAACATAAGATTACGGAATACTTCCAAACGTACTGTCGCTATGCCGCCATGGCTTTATATCACCTTCATTACGTTAAAGAAGGTTAATTAACTTAAATATGTTAAACCAGTTATTTGAAGCATTTCGATATCGATTGCTAAATGTATATATACAAGAAAATCGACTTTATACCTAAATATAAGATAACGGAATTTTTCTTCCCCCATGGCTTTATATCAACCCTTTAATACGTTAAAGAAGGTTAATTAAATTTAAATATGTTAAACTAATGGTTTGAAGCAATTTTTGATATCGATTGCTAAATGTGTATATACAACAAAATCGAATTTATTCCTAAATATAAGATTACGGAATACTTCCAAATGCACTGCCGTTATGCCGCCATGGCTTTATGCCAACTTCAGTTCGTTAAAGAAGGTAATTAACTTAAAAATGTTAAAATGATTTAAAGCATATTTGATATCGATTGCTAAATGTGTATATACAAGAAAATCGACTTTATAGCTAGATATAAGATTACGGAGTTCTTCTAAATGCACTGCCGTTATGCCGCCATGGCCTTACGCCAACTTCAGTTCGTTAAAGAAGATTTATTAACTTAAATATGTTAAACTAATGAGTTGAAGCATCTCGATATCGATTGCTAAATGTGTATATAAAAGAAAATCGAATTTATACCTAAATAAAAGTTTACGGAATTCTTCCAAATGCACTACCGTTATACCGTTATGGCTTCATGTAAACTTCAGTAAGATAAAGAAGGTTAATTAACTTAAATATGCTTTAAAACCCAAAGATTTGAAGCATTTCGATATCGATTACAAAATGTATATATACAAGAAAATCGACTTTATACCTAAATATAAGATTACGGAATTCTTCCACATGTTATGTCGTTATGCCCCCCACGGCTTTAATCAACTTCAATACGTTAAAGAAGGTTAATTATTTTAAATATGTTAAACTAATGATTTGAAGCATTTCGGTATCGATTGCTCAATGTGTATATATAAGAAAATCGACTTTATACCTAAATATAAGATAACGGAATTCTTCTAAATGCACTGCCGTTATGCCGTTATGGCTTTATGTCAACATCAGTTCGCTAAAGGAGGTTTATTAACTTAAATATGTTAAACCAGTTATTTGAAGCATTTCGATATCGACTGCTTAATGCATATATACAAGAAAATCGACTTTATACCTAAATATAAGATAACGGAATTCTTCCAAATGTACTGTCGTTATGCCGCCAAGGCTTTATATCAACTTAAATACGTTAAAGAAGGTTAATTAACTTAAATATGGTAAACTAATGATTTGAAGCATTTCGATATCGATTGCTAAATGTGTATATAAAAGAAAATCGAATTTATATCTAAACATAAGATTACGGAATACTTCCAAACGTACTGTCGCTATGCCGCCATGGCTTTATATCACCTTCATTACGTTAGAGAAGGCTAATTAACTTAAATATGTTAAACCAATGATTTGAAGCATTTCGATATCGATTGCTAAATGTGTATATACAAGAAAATCGACTTTATACCTAAATATAAACTAACGGAATTCTTCTACATGCACTGCCGCTATGCCGCCATGGCTTTATGCCAACTTCAGTTCGTTAAAGAAGGTTTATTAACTTAAATATGTTAAACTAATGAGTTAAAGCATCTCGATATCGATTGCTAAATGTGTATATAAAAGAAAATCGACTTTATACCTTAATAAAAGTTTACGGAATTCTTCCAAATGCACTACCGTTATACCGTTATGGCTTCATGTAAACTTCAGTAAGATAAAGAAGGTTAATTATTTAAAATATGTTAAACCAATGATTTGAAGCATTTCGTTATCGATTGCTAAATGTGTACATATAAGAGAAAATCGAATTTATACCTAAATATAAAATTATGGAATTCTTCTACTTGCAATGTCGTTAAACCGCCATGGCTTAATGCCAACTTCGCTTCGTTAAAGAAGGTTTATTAACTTAAATGTGTTAAATTAATGATTTGAAGCATTTCGATATCGACTGCTAAATGTGTATATACAAGAAAAACGATTTTATACCTAAATATATTATAATGGAATTCTTCTAAATGCACTGCCGTTATGCCGCCATGGCTTTATGCCAACTTCCGTTCGTTAAAGAGAGTTTATTAACTTAAATATGTTAAACTAATGATTTGAAGCATTTCGATATCGATTGCTAAGTGTGTATATACAAGAAAATCGACTATATACCTAAATATAAGATTACGGAATTCTTCTACATGCACTGTCGTTATGCCGGAATTCTTCCAAATGCACTACCGTTATACCGTTATGGCTTTATGTAAACTTCAGTAAGATTAAGAAGGTTAATTAACTTAAATATGTTAAACTAATGATTTGAAGCATTTCGATATCGATTGCTAAATGTGTATATACAAGAAAATCGAATTTATACCTAAATATAAGATAACGGAATCCTTCTACATGCACTGCTGCTATGCCGCCATGGCTTTATGCCAACTTCAGTTCGTTAAAGAAGGTTTATTAACTTAAATATGCTAAACTAATGATTTGAAGCATTTCGATATCGATTGCTAAATGAGTATATACAAGAAAATCGAATTTATACCTAAATATAAGATTACGGAATTCTTCTAAATGCACTGCCAATATGCCGTTAAGGCTTTTGTAGACTTCAGTAAGATAAAGAGGGTTAATTAACTTAAATATGTTAAACCAATGATTTGAAGCATTTCGATATGGATTGCTTAATGAGTATATACAAAAAAATCGAATTTATACCTAAATATAAGATAACGGAATCCTTGTACATGCCGTTATGCCGCCTCGGCTTTATGCCAACTTCCGTTCATTAAAGAAGGTTTATTAACTTAAATATGCTAAACTAATGATTTGAAGCATTTCGATATCGATTGCTAAATGAGTATATACAAGAAAATCGAATTTATACCTAAATATAAGATTACGGAATTCTTCTAAATGCACTGCCAATATGCCGTTAAGGCTTTTGTAGACTTCAGTAAGATAAAGAGGGTTAATTAACTTAAATATGTTAAACTAATGATTTGAAGCATTTCGATATCGATTGCTAAATGTGTATATACAAGAAAATCGAAATTATACCTAAATATAAGATAACGGAATCCTTCTACATGCCGTTATGCCGCCATGGCTTTATGCCAACTTCCGTTCATTAAAGAAGGTCTATTAACTTAAATTTGTTAAACTAATGATTTGATGCATTTCGATATCGATTGCTAAATGTGTATATACAAGAAAATCGACTATATACCTAAATATAAGATTACGGAGTTCTTCTAAATGCACTGCCGTTATGCCGTTGAGGCTTTTGTAGACTTCAGTAAGATAAAGAGGGTTAATTAACTTAAATATGTTAAACCAATGATTTGAAGCATTTCGATATGGATTGCTTAATGAGTATATACAAAAAAATCGTCTTTATACCTAAATATAAGATTACGGAATTCTTCTAAATGTACTGCCGTTATGCCGTTAAGGCTTTTGTAGACTTCAGTAAGATAAAGAGGGTTAATTAACTTAGATATGTTAAACCAATGATTTGAAGCATTTCGATATGGATTGCTTAATGATTATATACAAAAAAATCGACTTTACACCTAAATATAAGATTACGGAATTCTTCTAAATGCACTGCCGTTATGCCGTTAAGGCTTCTTGTAAACTTCAGTAAGATAAAGAGGGTTAATTATCTTAAATATGTTAAACTCATGATTTAAAGCATTTCGATATCGATTGCTAAATGCGTATATACAACAAAATCGACTTAATACCTAAATATAAGAATACGAAACTCTTCCAAATGCACAGCCGTTATGCCGTTAAGGCTTTTGTAGACTTCAGTAAGATAAAGAGGATTAATTTACTTAAATATGTTAAACTAACGATTTGAAGCATTTCGATATCGATTGCTAAATGTGTATATACAAGAAAATCGACTTTATACCTAAATATAAGATTACGGAATTCTTCTACATGCACTGCCGTTATGTCGCCAAGGCTTTATGCCAACTTCCGTTCGTTAAAGAAAGTTTATTAACTTAAATATGTTAAACTAATGATTTGAAGCATTTCGATATCGATTGCTAAATGAGTATGTACAAGAAAATCGACTTTATACCTAAATATTAGATTACGGAATTCTTCTAAATGCACTGCAGTTATGCCGTTAAGGCTTTTGTAGACTGCAGTAAGATAAAGATGTTTAATTAACTTAAATATATTAAACTAATGATTTGAAGCATTTCGAAATCGATTGCTAAATGAGTTTATACAAGAAAATCGACTTTATACCCAAATATAAGATAACGGAATTCTTCTACATGCACTGCCGTTATGCCGCCATGGCTTTATGCCAACTTCCGTTCGTTAAAGGAGGTTTATTAACTTAAATATGTTAAACTAATGAGTTGAAGCATCTCGATATCGATTGCTAAATGTGTATATACAAGAAAATCGACTTTATACCTAAATATAAGATTACGGAATTCTTCTACATGCACTGTCGTTATGCTGCCATGGCTTTATACCACCTTCATTACTTTAAAGAAGGTTAATTAACTTAAATATATTAAACTAATGATTTGAAGCATTTCGATATCAATTGCTAAATGAGTATATACAAGAAAATCGATTTATACATAAATATAAGGTTACGGAATTCTTCTAACTGTACTGCCAATATGCCGTTAAGTCTTTTGTAGACTTCAGTAAGATAAATAGGGCTAATTAACTTAAATATGTTAAACCAATGATTCGAAGAATTTCGATATGGATTGCTTAATGAGTATATACAAGAAAATCGACTTTATACTTAATATAAGATTACGGAATTCTTCTACATGCACTGTCGTTATGCTGCCATGGCTTTATACCACCTTCATTACTTTAAAGAAGGTTCATTAACTTAAATATATTAATCTAATGATTTGAAGCATTTCGATATCAATTGCTAAATGAGTATATACAAGAAAATCGACTTTATACATAAATATAAGGTTACGGAATTCTTCTAAATGTACTGCCAATATGCCGTTAAGTCTTTTGTAAACTTCAGTAAGATAAAGAAGGTTAATAAACTTAAATATGCTAAACCAGTTATTTGTAGCATTCCGATATCGATTACAAAATGTATATATACAAGAAAATCGACTTTATTCCTAAATATAAGATTACGGAATTCTTCCACATGTTATGTCGTTATGCCCCCATGGCTTTATATCACCTTCAATTCGTTAAAGAAGGTTAATTATTTTAAATATGTTAAACTAATGGTTTGAACCATCCCGATATCGATTGCTAAATGTGTATATACAAAAACATCGACTTTATTCCTAAATATATGATTACGGAATACTTCCAAATGCACTGCCGTTATACCGTTATGTCTTTATCTAAACTTCAGTAAGAAAAAGAAGGTAAATTAACTTAATATGTTAAAATGATTTAAAGCATATCGATATCGATTGCTAAATGTGTATATACAAGAAATCGACTTTATACCTAGATATAATATTACGGAGTTCTTCTAAATGCACTGTCGTTATGCTGCCATGGCTTTATATCACCTTCATTACTTTAAAGAAGGTTAATTATTTTAAATATGTTATACTAATGATTTGAAGCATTTCGATATCGATTGCTAAGTTAGTATAAACAAGAAAATCGACTTTATACCTAAATATAAGATTACGGAATTCTTCTACATGCACTGTCGTTATGCTGCCATGGCTTTATATCACCTTCATTACTATAATGAAGTTTAATTAACTTAAATATGCTAAACCAGTTATTTGAAGCATTTCGATATCGATTACAAAATGTATATATACAAGAAAATCGACTTTATACCTAAATATAAGATAACGGAATTCTTCTACATGCACTGTCGTTATGCTGCCATGGCTTTATATCACCTTCATTACTTTAAAGAAGGTTAATTATTTTAAATATGTTATACTAATGATTTGAAGCATTTCGATATCGATTGCTAAGTTAGTATAAACAAGAAAATCGACTTTATACCTAAATATAAGATAACGGAATTCTTCTACATGCACTGTCGTTATGCTGCCATGGCTTTATATCACCTTCATTACTATAATGAAGTTTAATTAACTTAAATAAGTTAAACTAATGATTTGAAGCATTTCGATATCGATTTCTAAATGAGTATATACAAGAAAACCGACTTTACACCTAAATATAAAATTATAACATTACGGAATAAATATGTCAAACTAATGAGTTGAACCATCTCGATATCGATTGCTAAATGTGTATATACAACAAAATCGACTTTATTCCTAAATATAAGATTACGGAATACTTCCAAATGCACTGCCGTTATACCGTTATGTCTTTATCTAAACTTCAGTAAGAAAAAGAAGGTAAATTAACTTAATATGTTAAAATGATTTAAAGCATATCGATATCGATTGCTAAATGTGTATATACAAGAAAATCGACTTTATACCTAGATATAATATTACGGAGTTCTTCTAAATGCACTGTCGTTATGCTGCCATGGCTTTATATCACCTTCATTACTTTAAAGAAGGTTAATTATTTTAAATATGTTATACTAATGATTTGAAGCATTTCGATATCGATTGCTAAGTTAGTATAAACAAGAAAATCGACTTTATACCTAGATATAAGATTACGGAATTCTTCTAAATGCACTGCCGTTATGCCGCCATGGCTTTACGCCAACTTCCGTTCGTTAAAGAAGGTTTATTAAATTAAATATGTTAAACTAATGAGTTGAAGCATCTCGATATCGATTGCTAAATGTGTATATACAAGAAAATCGACTTTATACCTAAATAAAGGGTTTTCGGAATTCTTCCAAATGCACTACCGTTATACCGTTATGGCTCTATGTAAACTTCAGTAAGAAAAAGAAGGTAAATTAACTTAATATGTTAAAATGATTTAAAGCATATCGATATCGATTGCTAAATGTGTATATACAAGAAAATCGACTTTGTACCTAGATATAAGATTACGGAGTTCTTTTAAATGCACTGCCGTTATGCCGCCATGGCCTTACGCCAACTTCCGTTCGTTAAAGAAGGTTTATTAAATTAAATATGTTAAACTAATGATTTGAAGCATTTCGGTATCGATTGCTAAATGTGTATATATAAGAAAGTCGACTTTATACATAAATGTAAGATAGCGGAATTCTTCTAAATGCACTGCCGTTATGCCGTTATGGCTTTATGTCAACCTCAGTTCGCTAAAGGAGGTATATTAACTTAAATATGTTAAACCAGTTATTTGAAGCATTTCGATATCGATTGCTTAATGCATATATACAAGAAAATCGACTTTATACCTAAATATAAGATTACGGAATTATTCCAAATGTACTGTCGTTATGCCGCCATGGCTTTATATCAACTTAAATACGTTAAAGAAGGTTAATTAACTTAAATTTGGTAAACTGATAATTTGAAGCATTTCGATATCGCTTGCTAAATGTGTATATACAAGAAAATCGACTTTATAACTAAATATAAACTAACGGAATTCTTCTACATACACTGCCGCTATGCCGCCATTGCCTTATGCCAACTTCAGTTCGTTAAAGAAGGTTTATTAACTTAAATATGTTAAACTAATGAGTTGAAGCATCTCGATATCGATTGCTAAATGTGTATATTAAAGAAAATCGACTTTATACCTAAATATAAGTTTACGGAATTCTTCCAAATGCACTACGTTATGCCGTTATGGCTCTATGTAAACTTCAGTAAGATAAAGAAGGTTAAATATTTTAAATATGTTAAACTAATGATTTGGAGCATTTCGATATCGATTGCTAAATTTATATATACAAGAAAATCGACTTTATACCTAAATATAAGATTACGGAATTCTTCTACATGCACTGTCGTTATGCTGCCATGGATTTTTATCACCTTCATTTCTTAAAGAAGGTTAATTATTTTAAATATGTTTTACTAATGATTTGAAGCATTTCGATATCGATTGCTAAATTGTATATACAAGAAAATCGACTTTATACCTAAATATAAGATAACGGAATTCTTCTACATGCACTGCCGTTATGCCGCCATGGCTTTATGCCAACTTCAGTTCGTTAAAGAAGGTTTATTAACTTAAATATGTTAAACTAATGATTTGAAACATTTCGATATCGATTGCTAAATGTGTATATACTAGAAAATCGACTTTATACCTAAATATAAGCTAACGGAATTCTTCTACATGCACTGCCGCTATGCCGTTATGGCTTTATGCCAACTTCAGTTCGTTAAAGAAGGTTCATTAACTTAAATATGTTAAACTAATGAGTTGAAGCATCTCGATATCGATTGCTAAATGTGTATATACAAGAAAATCGACTTTATACCTAAATATAAGTTTACGGAATTCTTCCAAATGCACTACCGTTATACCGTTATGGCTTTATGTAAACTTCAGTAAGATAAAGAAGGTTAATTATTTTAAATATGTTAAAGTAATGATTTGAAGCATTCCGTTATCGATTGCTAAATGTGTATATACAAGAAACTCGACTTTATACCTAAATATTAGATAACGGAATTCTTCTACATGCACTGCCGTTATGCCGCCATGGCTTTACGCCAACTTCCGTTCGTTAAAGAAGGTTTATTAACTAACTACTAAATATGTATATACAGGAAAATCGACTTTATACCTAAATATAAGTTTACGGAATTCTTCCAAATGCACTACCGTTATACCGTTATTGCTTTATGCAAACTTCAGTAAGATAAAGAAGGTTAATTATTTTAAATATGTTAAACTAATGATTTGAAGCATTTCGATATCGATTGCTAAATGTGTATATACAGGAAAATCGACTATATACCTAAATACAAGATTACGGAATTCTTCTACATGCACTGTCGTTATGCTGCCATGGCTTTATATCACCTTCATTACTCTAAAGAAGGTTAATGATCTTAAATATGTTAAACTAATGATTTGAATCATTTCGATATCGATTACTAAATGTGTATATACAAGAAAATCGAATTTATACCTAAACATAAGCTTACGGAATTCTTCTACATGCACTGCCGTTATGCCGCCATGGCTTTATGTTCACTTCAGTAAGATAAAGAAGGTTAATTAACTTAAATATGTTAAACTAATGATTTGAAGCATTTCGATATCGACTGCTAAATGTGTATATACAAGAAAATCACCTTTATACTTAATATAAGATTACGGAGTTCTTCTTAATGCACTGCCGTTATGCCGCCATGACTTTATGCCAACTTCAGTTCGTTAAAGAAGGTTTATTAACCTAAATATGTTAAGCTAATGAGTAACGTAATTCTTCTAAATGCACTGCCGATATGCCGCTAAAGCTTTTCTAGACTTCAGTAAGATAAAGAGGGTTAATTATCTTAAATATGTTAAACTAATGATTTGAAGCATTTCGATATCGATTGCTAAATGTGTATATACACGAAAATCGACTTTATACCTAAATATAAGATAACAGAATTCTTCTAAATGCACTGCCGTTATGCCGTTATGACTTTGTGTTAACTTCAGTGCGTTAAAGAAGCTTTATTTACTTAAAAATGTTAAAATAATGATTTGAAGCATTTCGGTAGCGATTGCTAAATGAGTAAATACAAGAAAATCGACTTTATACCTAAATATAAGATTACGGATTTCTTCCACATGTACTGTAGTTATGCCGCCATGGCTATATATCATCTTCAATACGTTAAAGAAGGTTAATTATTTTAAATATGTTAAACTAGTGGTTTGAAGCATTTCGTTATCGATTGCTAAATGTGTATATACAAGAAAATCGACTTTATACCTAAATATAAGATTACGGAATTCTTCTAAATGCACTGACGTTATACCGCCATGGCTTTATATCAATTTCAATACGTTAAAGAAGGTTTATTAACTTAAATATGTTAAACTAATGATTTGAAGCATTTCGATATCGATTGCTAAATGAGTAAATACAAGAAAATCAACTTTATACCTAAATATAAGATTACGGAATTCTTCCACATGTACTGCCGTTATGCCGCCGTGGCTATATGCCAACATCAGATCGTTAAAGAAGGTTTATTAACTTAAATATGTTAAACTAATGGTTTGAAGCATTTCGTTATCGATTGCAAAAAGTGTATATACAAGAAAATCGACTTTATACCTAAATATAAGATTACGGAATTCTTCTAAATGCACTGTCGTTATGCTGCCATGGCTTTATATCACCTTCATTACTTTAAAGAAGGTTAATGATCTTAAATATGTTAAACTAATGATTTGAAGCATTTCGATATCGATTGCTAAATTAGTATATACAAGAAAATCGAATGCATACCTAAATACCAGATTACGTAATTCTTCTAAATGCACTGCCGTTATGCCGCCATGGCTATATGCCAAATTCAGATCGTTAAAGAAGGTTTATTAACTTAAATATGTTAAAGTAATGATTTGAAGCATCTCGATATCGATTACTAAATGTTTTTATACAAGAAAATCGAATTTCCGTTCGTTAAAGAAGGTTTACTAACTTAAATATGTTAAATTAATGATTTGAAGTATTTCGATATCGATTGCTAAATGTGTATATACAAGAAAATCGACTTTATACCTAAATATAAGATAACGGAATTCTTCTAAATTCGCTTTGATGCGAATTGTGGCTAGACGTTCATTCATAGGAGTGAATGATAGTACTCGGCGACGGAGTCTCTCTCCCACCACGAATCCAACACCAAACTTGCGCTCCTTTATATGGCCACTGTAGTAAATGCCACAAGGACCTACTTGTCTCTGTCCTTGTCCCGTCCATCGCATTTCTTGGACGGCGGTGATGTCAGCCTTTATCTTTACGAGGACATCTACCACCTGGGCAGCGGCACCTTCCCAATTAAGGGACCGGACATTCCAGGTGCATTCCCTCAAATCATAGTCCTTATTTCGTTTGCCATGGTCGTCATCAAAAGGGGGGGCTCTCATCCGAGGCTGTTTATTCTTTTTCATTGGGGGTGTTTTTTTACGTGGCGGGTCCCAAACCCAGCGCACAACCCTATGCAGGGGTGTTTCGCCTTCTCACTTTAGCTCGCCTTCAAACGGATGTTCTTAGGCTACCCAGAGGATACTTGGTCAAAGACCGGAAGTCGTGAGCTGCTTGAGTCATATGTAAAAGAATCGTTTCTGGCCACTCCCAAGTGAATGGCGATCAGAGAACTTTCCTCACTTGCGTGAACTTCTACACATGACTCCATCCTCCAAATAAGATAAAGAAGGTTAATTAACTTAAATATGTTAAACTAATGATTTGAAGCATTTCGATATCGACTGCTAAATGTGTATATACAAGAAAATCGAATTTATACCTAAATATAAAATTACGGAATTCTTCTACATGCACTGCCGTTATGCCGCCATGACTTTATGCCAACTTCAGTTCGTTAAAGAAGGTTTATTAACTTAAATGTGTTAAACTAATGATTTGAAGCATTTCGATATCGATTTCCTAATGCATATATACAAGAAAATCGACTTTACACCTAAATATAAGATTAGGGAATTCTTCTAAATGTGCTGTCGTTATGCCGCCATGGCTTTATATCAACTTCAATAAGATAAAGAAGGCTAATTAACTTAAATATGTTAAACTAATGATTTGAAGCATTTCGATATCGATTGCTAAATGAGTAAATACAAGAAACACGACTTTATACCTAAATATAAGATTAGGGAATTCTTCCACATGTACTGTCGGTTTACGGAATTCTTCTACATGCACTGCCGTTATGCCGCCATGGCTTTACATCAACTTCAATACGCTAAAGAAGGTTAATTAACTTAAATATGTTAAACTAATGATTTGAAGCATTTCGATATCGATTGCAAAATATGTAAATACAAGAAAATCGACTTAATACCTAAATAGAAGATTACGGAATTCTTCTAAATGCACTGCCCTTATGGCTATATGTCAACTTCAGTTCGCTTAGGAGTTTTATTAACTTTAATATGTTAAACCAGCGATCTGAAGCATTTCGATATCGATTGCGAAATGTATATATACACGAAAATCGACTTTATACCTAAATATAAGATTACGGAATTCTTCCACATGTACTGTCGATATGCCGCCATGGCTTTATATCACCTTCAATACGTTAAAGAAGGTTATTTATTTTAAATATGTTAAACTAATGGTTTGAAGCATTTCGATATCGATTGCTAAATGTGTAAGTACAAGAAAACCGACCTTATACCTAAATGAAAGATTACGGAATTCTTCCAAATGCACTGCCGTTGTACCTTTAAGGCTTTATGTAGACTTCTGTAAGCTAAAAAATGTTTCTTTACTTAATATGTTAAACTAATGATTTGCCGAATTTCGATATCGATAGCTAAATGAGTATATACAAGAAAATCGACTTTATACCTAAATATAAGATTACGGAATTCTTCTACATGCACTGCCGTTATGCCGCCATAGCTATATGCCAACTTCATATCGTTAAAGAAGGTTTATTACCTTAAATATGTTTAACTAATGAGTTGAAGCATCTCGATATCGATTGCTAAATGTGTATATACAAGAAAATCGACTTTATACCTAAATATAAGATAACGGAATTCTTCTAAATGCACTGCAGTTATACCGTTAAGACTTTATGTAGACTTCAGTGCGTTAAAGAAGGTTTATTATAAATAACTTGAAAATGTAAAACTAATGATTTGAAGCATTTCGATATCGATTGCTTAATGCATATATACAAGAAAATCGAATTTATACCCAATTATAAGACTACGAAATTCCTTCAAATGTACTGTCGTTATGACGCCATGGCTTTATATCAACTTCAGTACGTTAAAGAACGATAATTAACTTAAATATGTTGAAGCATTTCGATATCGCTTGATAAATGTGTATATACAAGAAAATCAATTTTAAACCTTAATATAAGGCTACGGAATTCTTCTCAATGCATCAATTTTAAACCTTAATATAAGGCTACGGAATTCTTCTAAATGCATGCCGTTATGCCCCCATGGCTTTATGTTAACTTCAGTGCGTTAAAAAAGCTTCATTAACTTAAATATATTAAAATAATGATTTGAAGCATTTCGATATCGATTGCTTAATGTGTAGAAGATTACAGAATTCTTCCAACTACTGCCGTTATGGCGCCATGGCTTTTTGTAAACTTCAGAAAGATTAAGAAGGCGAATTAACTTAAATATGATAAACTAATGATTTGAAGCATTTCGGTATCGATTGCTAAATGTGTATATACAAGAAAATCGACTTTATACCTAAATATAAGATTACGGAATTCTTCTAGATGCACTGCCGTTATGCCGCCATGGATTTATGCAACTTCAGTTCGTCAAAGAAGCTTTATTAACTTAAATATGTCAAACTAATGATTTGATGCATTTCGGTATCGATTGCTAAATGTGTATATATAAGAAAATCGACTTTATACCTGAATATAAGATTACGGAATTCTTCTACATGCACTGACGTTATGCCGCCATGGCTTTATGCCAACTTCAGTTCGTTAAAGAAGGTTTATTAACTTAAACATGTTAAACTAATGGGTTGAAGCATTTCGGTATCGATTGCTAAATGTGTATACACAAGAAAATCGACTTTATTCCTAAATATAAGATTACGGAATACTTCCAAATGCACTGCCGTTATACCGTTATGTCTTTATCTAAACTTCAGTAAGAAAAAGAAGGTAAATTAACTTAATATGTTAAAATGATTTAAAACATATCGATATCGATTGCTAAATGTGTATATACAAGAAAATCGACTTTATACCTAGATATTAGATTACGGAATTCTTCTAAATGCACTGCCGTTATGCCGCCATGGCTTTACGCCAACTTCCGTTCGTTAAAGAAGGTTCATTAACTTAAATATGTTAAACTAATGAGTTGAAGCATCTCGATATCGATTGCTAAATGTGTATATACAAGAAAATCGACTTTATACCTAAATATAAGTTTACGGAATTCTTCCAAATGCACTACCGTTATACCGTTATGGCTTTATGTAAACTTCAGTAAGATAAAGAAGGTTAATTATTTTAAATATGTTAAAGTAATGATTTGAAGCATTCCGTTATCGATTGCTAAATGTGTATATACAAGAAACTCGACTTTATACCTAAATATAAGATAACGGAATTCTTCTACATGCACTGCCGTTATGCCGCCATGGCTTTACGCCAACTTCCGTTCGTTAAAGAAGGTTTATTAACTAACTACTAAATGTGTATATACAGGAAAATCGGCTTTATACCTAAATATAAGTTTACGGAATTCTTCCAAATGCACTACCGTTATACCGTTATTGCTTTATGCAAACTTCAGTAAGATAAAGAAGGTTAATTATTTTAAATATGTTAAACTAATGATTTGAAGCATTTCGATATCGATTGCTAAATGTGTATATACAGGAAAATCGACTATATACCTAAATATAAGATTACGGAATTCTTCTACATGCACTGTCGTTATGCTGCCATGGCTTTATATCACCTTCATTACTCTAAAGAAGGTTAATGATCTTAAATATGTTAAACTAATGATTTGAATCATTTCGATATCGATTACTAAATGTGTATATACAAGAAAATCGAATTTATACCTAAACATAAGCTTACGGAATTCTTCTACATGCACTGCCGTTATGCCGCCATGGCTTTATGTTCACTTCAGTAAGATAAAGAAGGTTAATTAACTTAAATATGTTAAACTAATGATTTGAAGCATTTCGATATCGACTGCTAAATGTGTATATACAAGAAAATCACCTTTATACTTAATATAAGATTACGGAGTTCTTCTAAATGCACTGCCGTTATGCCGCCATGACTTTATGCCAACTTCAGTTCGTTAAAGAAGGTTTATTAACCTAAATATGTTAAGCTAATGAGTAACGTAATTCTTCTAAATGCACTGCCGATATGCCGCTAAAGCTTTTCTAGACTTCAGTAAGATAAAGAGGGTTAATTATCTTAAATATGTTAAACTAATGATTTGAAGCATTTCGATATCGATTGCTAAATGTGTATATACACGAAAATCGACTTTATACCTAACTATAAGATAACAGAATTCTTCTAAATGCACTGCCGTTATGCCGTTATGACTTTGTGTTAACTTCAGTGCGTTAAAGAAGCTTTATTTACTTAAAAGTGTTAAAATAATGATTTGAAGCATTTCGGTAGCGATTGCTAAATGAGTAAATACAAGAAAATCGACTTTATACCTAAATATAAGATTACGGATTTCTTCCACATGTACTATAGTTATGCCGCCATGGCTATGTATCATCTTCAATACGTTAAAGAAGGTTAATTATTTTAAATATGTTAAACTAGTGGTTTGAAGCATTTCGTTATCGATTGCTAAATGTGTATATACAAGAAAATCGACTTTATACCTAAATATAAGATTACGGAATTCTTCTAAATGCACTGACGTTATACCGCCATGGCTTTATATCAACTTCAATACGTTAAAGAAGGTTTATTAACTTAAATATGTTAAACTAATGATTTGAAGCATTTCGATATCGATTGCTAAATGAGTAAATACAAGAAAATCAACTTTATACCTAAATATAAGATTACGGAATTCTTCCACATGTACTGCCGTTATGCCGCCGTGGCTATATGCCAACATCAGATCGTTAAAGAAGGTTTATTAACTTAAATATGTTAAACTAATGGTTTGAAGCATTTCGTTATCGATTGCAAAAAGTGTATATACAAGAAAATCGACTTTATACCTAAATATAAGATTACGGAATTCTTCTAAATGCACTGTCGTTATGCTGCCATGGCTTTATATCACCTTCATTACTTTAAAGAAGGTTAATGATCTTAAATATGTTAAACTAATGATTTGAAGCATTTCGATATCGATTGCTAAATTAGTATATACAAGAAAATCGAATGCATACCTAAATACCAGATTACGTAATTCTTCTACATGCACTGCCGTTATGCCGCCATGGCTATATGCCAAATTCAGATCGTTAAAGAAGGTTTATTAACTTAAATATGTTAAAGTAATGATTTGAAGCATCTCGATATCGATTACTAAATGTTTATATACAAGAAAATCGAATTTCCGTTCGTTAAAGAAGGTTTACTAACTTAAATATGTTAAATTAATGATTTGAAGTATTTCGGTATCGATTGCTAAATGTGTATATACAAGAAAATCGACTTTATACCTAAATATAAGATAACGGAATTCTTCTAAATTCGCTTTGATGCGAATTGTGGCTAGACGTTCATTCATAGGAGTGAATGATAGTACTCGGCGACGGAGTCTCTCTCCCACCACGAATCCAACACCAAACTTGCGCTCCTTTATATGGCCACTGTAGTAAATGCCACAAGGACCTACTTGTCTCTGTCCTTGTCCCGTCCATCGCATTTCTTGGACGGCGGTGATGTCAGCCTTTATCTTTACGAGGACATCTACCACCTGGGCAGCGGCACCTTCCCAATTAAGGGACCGGACATTCCAGGTGCATGCCCTCAAATCATAGTCCTTATTTCGTTTGCCATGGTCGTCATCAAAAGGGGGGGCTCTCATCCGAGGCTGTTTATTCTTTTTCATTGGGGGTGTTTTTTTACGTGGCGGGTCCCAAACCCAGCGCACAACCCTATGCAGGGGTGTTTCGCCTTCTCACTTTAGCTCGCCTTCAAACGGATGTTCTTAGGCTACCCAGAGGATACTTGGTCAAAGACCGGAAGTCGTGAGCTGCTTGAGTCATATGTAAAAGAATCGTTTCTGGCCACTCCCAAGTGAATGGCGATCAGAGAACTTTCCTCACTTGCGTGAACTTCTACACATGACTCCATCCTCCAAATAAGATAAAGAAGGTTAACTAACTTAAATATGTTAAACTAATGATTTGAAGCATTTCGATATCGACTGCTAAATGTGTATATACAAGAAAATCGAATTTATACCTAAATATAAAATTACGGAATTCTTCTACATGCACTGCCGTTATGCCGCCATGACTTTATGCCAACTTCAGTTCGTTAAAGAAGGTTTATTAACTTAAATGTGTTAAACTAATGATTTGAAGCATTTCGATATCGATTTCCTAATGCATATATACAAGAAAATCGACTTTACACCTAAATATAAGATTAGGGAATTCTTCTAAATGTGCTGTCGTTATGCCGCCATGGCTTTATATCAACTTCAATAAGATAAAGAAGGCTAATTAACTTAAATATGTTAAACTAATGATTTGAAGCATTTCGATATCGATTGCTAAATGAGTAAATACAAGAAAATCGACTTTATACCTAAATATAAGATTACGGAATTCTTCCACATGTACTGCCGTTATGCCGCCATGGCTATATGCCAACTTCAGATTGTTAAAGAAGGTTTATTGACTTAAATATGTTAAACTAATGGTTTGAAGCATTTCGTTTTCGATTGCAAAATGTGTATATACAAGAAAATCGACTTTATACCTAAATATAAGATTACGGAATTCTTCTAAATGCACTGCCGCTGTGCCGCCATGGCTTTATATCAACTTCAATACGATAAAGAAGCTTTATTAACTTAAAACTGTTAAAATAATGATTTGAAGCATTTCGGTATCGATTGCTAAATGAGTAAATACAAGAAAATCGACTTTATACCTAAATATAAGATTACGGAATTCTTCCACATGTACTGCCGTTATGCCGCCATGGCTATATGCCAACTTCAGATCGTTAAAGAAGGTTTATTAACTTAAATATGTTAAATTAATGGTTTGAAGCATTTCGTTATCGATTGCAAAATGTGAATATACAAGAAAATCGACTTTATACCTAAATATAAGATTACGGAATTCTTCTAAATGCACTGCCGCTGTGCCGCCATGGCTTTATATCAACTTCAATACGTTAAAGAAGCTTTATTAGCTTAAAAATGTTAAAATAATGATTTGAAGCATTTCGGTATCGATTGCTAAATGAGTAAATACAACAAAATCGACTTTATACCTAAATATAAGATTACAGAATTCTTCCACATATACTGTAGTTATGCCGCCATGGCTTTATATCACATACGTTAAAGAAGGTTAATTATTTTAAATATGTTAAACTAATGGTTTGAAGCATTTCATTATCTATTGCTAAATGTGTATATACAAGAAAATCGACTTTATACTTAAATATAAGATTACGGAATTCTTCTAAATGCACTGCCGTTATGCCGCCCTGGCTATATGCCAACTTCAGATCGTTAAAGAAGGTTTATTAACTTAAATATGTTAAGCTAATGAGTTGAAGCATTTCGGTATCGATTACTAAATGTGTATATACAAGAAAATCGAATTTATACCTAAACATAAGATTACGGAATTCTTCTACATGCACTGCTGTTATGCCGCCATGGGTTTATGTTAACTTCAGTAAGATAAAGAAGGTTAATTAACTTAAATATGTTAAACTAATGATTTGAAGCATTTCGATATCGACTACTAAATGTATATATACAAGAAAATCGACTTTATACTTAATATAAGATTACGGAATTCTTCTAAATGCACTGCCGTTATGCCGCCATGACTTTATGCCAACTTCAGTTCGTTAAAGAAGGTTTATTAACTTAAATATGTTTAGCTAATGAGCTGAAGCATCTCGATATCGCTTGCTAAATGGGTAAATACAAGAAACACGACTTTATACCTAAATATAAGATTAGGGAATTCTTCCACATGTACTGTCGGTTTACGGAATTCTTCTACATGCACTGCCGTTATGCCGCCATGGCTTTACATCAACTTCAATACGCTAAAGAAGGTTAATTAACTTAAATATGTTAAACTAATGATTTGAAGCATTTCGATATCGATTGCAAAATATGTAAATACAAGAAAATCGACTTAATACCTAAATAGAAGATTACGGAATTCTTCTAAATGCACTGCCCTTATGGCTATATGTCAACTTCAGTTCGCTTAGGAGTTTTATTAACTTTAATATGTTAAACCAGCGATCTGAAGCATTTCGATATCGATTGCGAAATGTATATATACACGAAAATCGACTTTATACCTAAATATAAGATTACGGAATTCTTCCACATGTACTGTCGATATGCCGCCATGGCTTTATATCACCTTCAATACGTTAAAGAAGGTTATTTATTTTAAATATGTTAAACTAATGGTTTGAAGCATTTCGATATCGATTGCTAAATGTGTAAGTACAAGAAAACCGACCTTATACCTAAATGAAAGATTACGGAATTCTTCCAAATGCACTGCCGTTGTACCTTTAAGGCTTTATGTAGACTTCTGTAAGCTAAAAAATGTTTCTTTACTTAATATGTTAAACTAATGATTTGCCGAATTTCGATATCGATAGCTAAATGAGTATATACAAGAAAATCGACTTTATACCTAAATATAAGATTACGGAATTCTTCTACATGCACTGCCGTTATGCCGCCATAGCTATATGCCAACTTCATATCGTTAAAGAAGGTTTATTACCTTAAATATGTTTAACTAATGAGTTGAAGCATCTCGATATCGGTTGCTAAATGTGTATATACAAGAAAATCGACTTTATACCTAAATATAAGATAACGGAATTCTTCTAAATGCACTGCAGTTATACCGTTAAGACTTTATGTAGACTTCAGTGCGTTAAAGAAGGTTTATTATAAATAACTTAAAAATGTAAAACTAATGATTTGAAGCATTTCGATATCGATTGCTTAATGCATATATACAAGAAAATCGAATTTATACCCAAATATAAGACTACGAAATTCCTTCAAATGTACTGTCGTTATGACGCCATGGCTTTATATCAACTTCAGTACGTTAAAGAAGGATAATTAACTTAAATATGTTGAAGCATTTCGATATCGCTTGATAAATGTGTATATACAAGAAAATCAATTTTAAACCTTAATATAAGGCTACGGAATTCTTCTAAATGCACTGCCGTTATGCCCCCATGGCTTTATGTTAACTTCAGTGCGTTAAAGAAGCTTCATTAACTTAAATATATTAAAATAATGATTTGAAGCATTTCGATATCGATTGCTTAATGTGTAGAAGATTACAGAATTCTTCCAACTACTGCCGTTATGGCGCCATGGCTTTTTGTAAACTTCAGAAAGATTAAGAAGGCGAATTAACTTAAATATGATAAACTAATGATTTGAAGCATTTCGGTATCGATTCCTAAATGTGTATATACAAGAAAATCGACTTTATACCTAAATATAAGATTACGGAATTCTTCTAGATGCACTGCCGTTATGCCGCCATGGATTTATGCAACTTCAGTTCGTCAAAGAAGCTTTATTAACTTAAATATGTCAAACTAATGATTTGAAGCATTTCGGTATCGATTGCTAAATGAGTATATACAAGAAAATCGACTTTATACATAAATATAAGGTTACGGAATTCTTCTAAATGTACTGCCAACATGCCGTTAAGTCTTTTGTAGACTTCAGTAAGATAAATAGGGCTAATTAACTTAAATATGTTAAACCAATGATTCGAAGAATTTCGATATGGATTGCTTAATTAGTATATACAAAAAAATCGAATTTATACCTAAATATAAGATAACGGAATTCATATAAATATACTGCTGTTATGGCTTTATGTAAACTTCAGTAAGATAAAGAAGGTTAATTAACTTAAATATGCTAAACCAGTTGTTTGTAGCATTTCGATATCGATTACAATATGTATATATACAAGAAAATCGACTTTATACCTAAATA
Source organism: Bactrocera correcta (assembly GCA_027475135.1). NCBI lineage: Eukaryota > Metazoa > Arthropoda > Insecta > Diptera > Tephritidae > Bactrocera > Bactrocera correcta. The sequence goes on along the minus strand of CM050324.1, from coordinate 9,754,413 downwards.
TAAGATTACGGAATTCTTCCACATGTTATATCGTTATGCCCCCATGGCTTTATATCACCTTCAATACGTTAAAGAAGGTTAATTATTTTAAATATGTTAAAGTAATGGTTTGAACCATCCCGATATCGATTGCTAAATGTGTATATACAAAAAAATCGACTTTATTCCTAAATATATGATTACGGAATACTTCCAAATGCACTGCCGCTATGCCGCCATGGCTTTATGCCAACTTCAGTTCGTTAAAGAAGGTTTATTAACTTAAATATGTTAAACTAATGAGTAGAAGCATCTCGATATCGATTGCCAAATGTGTATATACAAGAAAATAGACTTTACACTAAATATAAGTTTACGGAATTCTTCCAAATGCACTACCGTTATACCGTTATGGCTCTATGTAAACTTCAGTAAGAAAAAGAAGGTAAATTAACTTAATATGTTAAAATGATTTAAAGCATATCGATATCGATTGCTAAATGTGTATATACAAGAAAATCGACTTTGTACCTAGATATAAGATTACGGAGTTCTTTTAAATGCACTGCCGTTATGCCGCCATGGCCTTACGCCAACTTCCGTTCGTTAAAGAAGGTTTATTAAATTAAATATGTTAAACTAATGATTTGAAGCATTTCGGTATCGATTGCTAAATGTGTATATATAAGAAAATCGACTTTATACATAAATGTAAGATAACGGAATTCTTCTAAATGCACTGCCGTTATGCCGTTATGGCTTTATGTCAACCTCAGTTCGCTAAAGGAGGTATATTAACTTAAATATGTTAAACCAGTTATTTGAAGCATTTCGATATCGATTGCTTAATGCATATATACAAGAAAATCGACTTTATACCTAAATATAAGATTACGGAATTATTCCAAATGTACTGTCGTTATGCCGCCATGGCTTTATATCAACTTAAATACGTCAAAGAAGGTTAATTAACTTAAATTTGGTAAACTGATAATTTGAAGCATTTCGATATCGCTTGCTAAATGTGTATATACAAGAAAATCGACTTTATACCTAAATATAAACTAACGGAATTCTTCTACATACACTGCCGCTATGCCGCCATGGCCTTATGCCAACTTCAGTTCGTTAAAGAAGGTTTATTAACTTAAATATGTTAAACTAATGAGTTGAAGCATCTCGATATCGATTGCTAAATGTGTATATTAAAGAAAATCGACTTTATACCTAAATATAAGTTTACGGAATTCTTCCAAATGCACTACCGTTATACCGTTATGGCTCTATGTAAACTTCAGTAAGATAAAGAAGGTTAAATATTTTAAATATGTTAAACTAATGATTTGAAGCATTTCGATATCGATTGCTAAATTTGTATATACAACAAAATCGACTATATACCTAAATATAAGATTACGGAATTCTTCTACATGCACTGTCGTTATGCTGCCATGGATTTTTATCACCTTCATTTCTTTAAAGAAGGTTAATTATTTTAAATATGTTATACT
>CM050324.1:9724851-9752423 GCA_027475135.1 Bactrocera correcta | reverse complement strand
CTTAATACACTGCCGTTATGCCTCCATGGCTTTATGTAAACTTCAGTTCGTTAAAGTGGGTTTATTAACTTAAATATGTTAGACTGATGAGTTGAAGCATCTCGATATCGATTGCTAAATGTGTATATACAACAAAATCGACTTTATGTCTAAATATAAGTTTACGGAATTCTCCCAAATGCACTGCCGTTATACCGTTATGGCTTTATGTAAATTTCAGTTAGATAAAGAAGGTTAATTAAATTAAATATGTTAAACTTATGATTTGAAGCATTTCGATATCGATTGCCAAATGTGTATATACAACAAAATAGATTTTATACTCAAATATGAGATTACGCAATTCTTCCAAATGCACTGCTGTTGTGCTGTTAAGGCTTTTGTAGACTTCAGTAAGTTAAAGAGGGTTAATTAACCAAAAAAAAATGTCAAACTAATGATTTGATATTGACTTTATATATATATAAAAGATTACGGAATTCTTCTAAATGCACTACCGTTATGCTGTTAAGGCTTTTGTAGACTTCAGTAAGATAAAGCGGGTTAATTATCTTAAATATATTAAACTAATGATTTAAAGCATTTCGATAGTAATTGCTAAATGCGTGTATTCAACAAAATCGACTTTATACCTAAATATAAGATCACGGAACTCTTCCAAATGTACTGTCGTTATGCCGCCATGGCTTTGTATCACCTTCAATACGTTTAAGAAGGTTTTTTGACTTAAATATGTTAAAATAATGATTTAAAGCATTTCGATTTCGATTGCTAAATGAGTGTATTCCAGAAAATCTAAATCATACCTAAATACAAGATTACGTAATTCTTCTAAATGAAGTGCCGTTATGCCGTTAAGGCTTTTGTAGACTTCTGTAAGATAAAAAGGGTTAATTAACTTAAATATGTTAAACTAATGATTTGAAGCATTTGGATATCGATTGCTAGAAGTGTTTGTACAACAAAATCGACTTTATACCTAAATATAAGATAACGCAATTCATATAAACATACTGCCGTTATGCCGTTATGGCTTTATGTAAACTTCAGTAAGGTAAAGAAAGTTCATTAACTTAAATATGCTAAACCAGTTATTTGAAGCTAAAGGAGGTTTATTAACTTAAATATGTTAAACCAGTTATCTGAGGCATTTCGATATCGATTGCGAAATGTATATATACAAGAAAATCGACTTTATACCTAAATATAAGATTACGGAATTCTTCCACATGTACTTCCGTTATGCCGCCATGGCTTTACATCACCTTCAATACGTTAAAGAAGTTTAATTATTTCAAATATGTCAAACTAATGGTTTGAAGCATTTCGATATCGATTGCTAAATGTGTAAATACAAGAAAATCGAATTTATACCTAAATATAAAATTTAAACATTACGGAATTCTTCTAAATGCACTGCCGTTATACCGTTAAGACTTTATGTAGACTTCGGTAAGCTAAAAAATGTTTATTAACTTAATATGTTAAACTTATGATTTGGAGAATTTCAATATCGATAGCTAAATGTGTATATAAAAGAAAATCGACTTTATACCTAAATATAAGATAACGCAATCTTTCTAAATGCACTGCCGTTATGCCGTTAAGGCTTAATGTAGACTTCAGTAAGATAGAGAGGGTTAATTAACTTAAATATGTCAAACTAATGGTTCGAAGCATTTCTATATCGATTGCTAAATGAGTATATACAAGAAAATCGACTTTATACATATATATAAGATAACGGAATTCTTCCAAATGCACTGCCTTTATACCGTTATGGCTTTATGTAAATTTCATTAAGATAAAGAAGGTTAATTAACTTAAATATGTTAAACCAGTTATCTGAGGCATTTCGATATCGATTGCTAAATGTGCATATACAAGAAAAACGACATTAAACCTAAATATAAGCTTACGGAACCCTTCTATATGCACTGCCGTTATGCCGCCATGGCTTTATGCAACTTCCGTTCGTTAAAGAAGGTTTATAAACTTAACTATGTTAAACTAATGATTTGAAGCATTTCGATATCGATTGCTAAATGTGTATATACAACAAAATCGATTTTATACCTAAATATGAGATTACGGAATTCTTCCAAATGCACTGCTGTTATGCCGTTAAGGCTTTTGTAGACTTCAGTAAGATAAAGAGGGTTAATTAACTTAAATATGTCAAACTAATGGTTTGAAGCATTTCCATATCGATTGCTAAATGAGTATATACAAAAAAATCGACTTTATACATATAAATAAGATGACGGAATTCTTCTAAATGCACAACCGCTATGCCGTTAAGGCTTTTGTAGACTTCAGTAAGATAGAGAGGGTTAATTATCTTAAATATGTTAAACTAATGATTTGAAGCATTTCAATATCGATTGCTATAAACGTAAATACAAGAAAATAAACTTTATACCTAAATATAAGTTTACGGAATTCTTCTAAATGCACATCAGTTATACCGTTAAGGCTATATGTAGATTTCAGTGCGTTAAAGAAGGTTAAGTAACTTAAATATGTTAAACTAATGATTTGAAACATTTCGATATCGATTGCTAAATGCGTATATACAAGAAAATCGACTTTATACCTAAATATAAGATAACTGAATTCTTCTACATGTTCTGCCGTTATGCCGCCATGACTTTATGCCAACTTCCGTTATTGAGGGTTGTATTAGGGGTAGGGGTAAATGTGTATATACAACAAAATCGATTTTTTACCTAAATATGAGATTACGGAATTCTTCCAAATGCACTGCTGTTATGCCGTTAAGGCTTTTGTAGACTTCAGTAAGATAAAGAGGGTTAATTAACTTAAATATGTCAAACTAATGGTTCGAAGCATTTCTATATCGATTGCTAAATGAGTATATACAAGAAAATCGACTTTATACATATATATAAGATAACGGAATTCTTCCAAATGCACTGCCTTTATACCGTTATGGCTTTATGTAAATTTCATTAAGATAAAGAAGGTTAATTAACTTAAATATCTTAAACTAATGATTTGAAGCATTTCGTTATCGATTGCTAAATGTGTATATACAAGAAAAACGACATTAAACCTTAATATAAGCTTACGGAACCCTTCTATATGCACTGCCGTTATGCCGCCATGGCTTTATGCAACTTCCGTTCGTTAAAGAAGGTTTATAAACTTAACTATGTTAAACTAATGATTTGAAGCATTTCGATATCGATTGCTAAATGTGTATATACAACAAAATCGATTTTATACCTAAATATGAGATTACGGAATTCTTCCAAATGCACTGCTGTTATGCCGTTAAGGCTTTTGTAGACTTCAGTAAGATAAAGAGGGTTAATTAACTTAAATATGTCAAACTAATGGTTTGAAGCATTTCCATATCGATTGCTAAATGAGTATATACAAAAAAATCGACTTTATACATATAAATAAGATGACGGAATTCTTCTAAATGCACTACCGTTATGCCGTTAAGGCTTTTGTAGACTTCAGTAAGATAGAGAGGGTTAATTATCTTAAATATGTTAAACTAATGATTTGAAGCATTTCGATATCAATTGCTAAATGCGTATATTCAACAAAATCGACTTTATACCTAAATATAAGATTACGGAACTCTTCCAAATGCACTGCCGTTATGCCGGTAAGGCTTTTGAAGCCTTCAGTAGGTTAAAGAGGATTAATTAACTTAAATATGTTAAGCTAATGATTTGAAGCATCTCGATATCGATTGCTAAATGAGTATATACTAGAAAATCGAAATCATACCTAAATACAAGATTACGTAATTCTTCTAAATGCACTGCCGTTATGCCGTTAAGGCTTTTGTAGACTTCGGTAAGATAAAAAGGGTTAATTAACTTAAATATGTTAAACTAATGATTTGAAGCATTTCGATATCGATTGCTAGATGTGCTTGTACAACAAAATCGATTTTATACCTAAATATAAGATAACGGAATTCATATAAACATACTGCCGTTATGCCGTTATGGCTTTATGTAAACTTCAGTAAGATAAAGAAACTTTACTAACTTAAATATGCTAAACCAGTTATTTGAAGCATTTCGATATCGATTGCAAAATGTGTATATACAACAAAATCGACTTTATGCCTAAACATAAGACTACGGAGTTCTTCCAAATGCACTGCCGTTATGGCTTTATGTCAACTTCAGTTCGGTAAAGGAGGTTTATTAACTTAAATATGTTAAACCAGTTATCTGAGGCATTTCGATATCGATTGCGAAATGTATATATACAAGAAAATCGATTTTATACCTAAATATAAGATTACGGAATTCTTCCACATGTACTGCCGTTATGCCGCCATAGCTTTATATCACCTTCAATACGTTAAAGAAGGTTAATTATTTTAAATATGTTAAACTAATGGTTTGAAGCATTTCGATATCGATTGCTAAATGTGTAAATACAAGAAAATCGACTTTATACCTAAATACAAGATTACAGAATCCTTCTAAATGCACTGCCGTTATACCGTTAAGGCTTTATGTAGACTTCGGTAAGCCAAAAATTGTTTATTAACTTAATATGTTAAACTTATGATTTAGAGAATTTCAATATCGATAGCTAAATGTGTATATAAAAGAAAATCGGCTTTATACCTAAATAAAAGATTATGGAATTCTTCCAAATGCACTGCCGTTATACCGTTAAGGCTTTATGTAAATTTCAGTAAGATAAAGAAGGTTAATTAACTTAAATATGTTAAACTAATGATTTGAAGCATTTCGGTATCGATTACTTAATGTGTATATACAAGAAAATCGACTTTATACCTAATTACAAGATTACAGAATTTTTCTAAATGCACTGCCGTTATGCCGCCATGGCTCTATATCAACTTCAATACGTAAGAGAAGGTTAATTAACTTAAATATGTTAAACAAATGATTTGAGGCATTTCGATATCGATAGCTAAATATGTATATACAAGAAAATCGACTTTATACCTAAATATAAGATTACGGAATTCTTCTACATGCACTGCCATTATGCCGCCATGGCTATATGCCAACTTCAGATCGTTAAAGAAGTTTTATTATCTTAAATATGTTAAACTAATGAGTTCAAGCATTCCGATATCGATTGCTAAATGTGTATATACAAGAAAATCGACTTTCTACCTAAATATAAGATTACGGAATTCTTCCAAATGTACTGTCGTTATGCCGCCATGGCTTTGTATCACCTTCAATACGTTAAAGAAGGTTTATTAGCTTTAATATGTTAAACTAATGATTTGAAGCATTTCGATATCGATTGCTAAATGAGTATATACAAGAAAATCGAATTCATACCTAAATACAAGATTACGTATTTCTTCTAAATGCACTGCCGTTATGCCGTTAAGGCTTCTGTAGACTTCAGTAAGATAACGAGGGTTAATTAACTTAAATATGCTAAACCAGTTATTTGAAGCATTTCGATATCGATTGCAAAATGTGTATACACAAGAAAATCGACTTTATGCCTAAATATAAGACTACGGAATTCTTCCAAATGCATTGCCGTTATGGCTTTATTTCAACTTCAGTTCGCTAAAGGAAGTTTATTAACTTAAATATGTTAAACCAGTTTTCTGAAGCATTTCGATATCGATTGCGAAATGTATATATACAAGAAAATCGACTTTATACCTGAATATAAGTTTACGGAATTTTTCTACATGTACTACCGTTATTCCGCCATGGCTTTATATCTCCTTCAATACGTTAAAGAAGGTTAATTATTTTAAATATGTTAAACTAACGGTTTGAAGTATTTCGATATCGATTGCTAAATGTGTAAATACAAAAAAATCGACTTTATACCTAAATATAAAATTATAACATTACGGAATTGTTCTACATGCACTGCCGTTATGCCGCCATTGCCATATGCCAACTTCAGATCGTAAAAGAAGGTTTATTAACTTAAGTATGTTAAACTAATGAGTCGAAGCATTTCGATATCGATTGCTAAATGTGTATATACAACAAAATCGACTTTATACCCAAATATAAGTTTACGGAATTCTTCCAAATGCACTACCGTTATACCGTTTTGGCTTTATGTAAATTTCAGTAAGATAAAGAGGGTTAATTAACTTAAATATGTTAAACTAATGATTTGAAGCATTTCGTTATCGATTGCTAAATGTGTATGTGCAACAAAATCGAATTTATACTTAAATATAAGATAACGGAATTCATATAAACATACTGCCGTTATGGCTTTATGTAAACTTCAGTAAGATAAAGAAGGTTAATTAACTTAAATATGGTAAACCAGTTATTTGAAGCATTTCGATATCGATTGCAAAATGTGTATACACAAGAAAATCGACTTTATGCCTAAATATAAGACTACGGAATTCTTCCAAATGCACTGCCGTTATGGCCTTATGTCAACTGCAGTTCGCTAAAGGAGGTTGATTAACTTAAATATGTTAAACCAGTTATCTGAAGCATTTCGATATCGATTGCGAAATGTATATATACAAGAAAATCGACTTTATACCTAGATATAAGATTACGGAATTCTTCCAGATGTACTGCCGTTATGCCGCCATGGCTTTATATCACCTTCAATAAGTTAAAGAAGGTTAATTATTTTAAATACGTCAAACTAATGGTTTGAAGCATTTCGATATCGATTGCTAAATGTGTAAATACAAGAAAATCGACTTTATACCTAAATATAAAATTAAAACATTACGGAATTCTTCTAAATGCACTGCCGTTATACCGTTAAGGCTTTATGTAGACTTCAGTAAGCTAAAAAATTTTTATTAACTTAATATGTTAAACTAATGATTCGAAGCATTTCGATATCGATAGCTAAATGTGTATATACAAGAAAATCGACTTTATACCTAAATGTAACATTACGGAATTCTTCTACATACACTGCCGTTATGCCGCAATGGCTATATGCCAACCTCAGATCGTTAAAGAAGGTTTATTAACTTACATATGTTAATCTAATGAGTTGAAGCATTTCGATATCGATTGCTAAATGTGTATATACAAGAAAATCGACTTTATACCTAAATATAAGATTACGTAGTTCTACTAAATGCACTGCCGTTATGCCGTTAAGGCTTTATGTAGACTTCAGTAAAATAGAGAGGGTTAATTAACTTAAATATGTTAAACTAATGATTTGAAAAATCTCGATATCGATTGCTAAGTATGTATATAAAACAAAATCGATTTTATAACTAAATATAAGATTACGGAATTCTTCCAAATGCACTGCCGTTATGCCGTTAAGGCATTTGTAGACTTCAGTAAGATAAAGAGGGTTAATTAACTTAAATATGTTAAGCTAACGATTTGAAGCATTTTGATATCGATTGCTTAATGTGTATATACAACAAAATCGATTTTATACCTAAATATAAGATTACTGAATTCTTTTACATGCACTGCCGTTATGCCGCCATGGCTTTATGTCACCTTCGGTAGGTTAGAGAAGGTAATTTAACTTAAATATGTTAAACTAATGATTTGAAGCATTTCGATATCGATTGCTTAATGTGCTAATACAAGAAAATTGACTTTATACCTAAATATAGGATAACGGAATTCTTCCAAATACACTGCCGCTATTCCGCCATGGCGTTATGTCAACTTCAGTTCGTTAAAGTAGATTTGTTAACTTAAATATGTTAAACTAATGATTCGAAGCATTTCGATATCGATTGCTAAATGCATATATACAAGAAAATCGACTTTATACCTAAATATAAAATTGCGGAATTCTTCCAAATGTACTGTCGTTATGCCGCCATGGCTTTATATCACCTTCAATACGTTAAAGAAGGTTAATTAACTTGAATATAATAAACTAATTATTTGAAGCATTTCGATATCGATTGCTTAATATGTAAATACAAACAAATCGGATTTATACCTGAATATAAGGTTACGGAATTCTTCTTCTGCCTCCATGGCTTTATATAAACTTCCGTTCGTTAAAGAAGGTTAAGTAACTTAACTATGTTAAACTAATGATTTGAAGCATTTCTATATCGATTGCTTAATGTGTATATACAACAAAATCGACTTTATGCCTATATATAAGTTTACGGAATTCTCCCAAATGCACTGCCGTTTTACCGTTATGACTTTATGCAAACTTCAGTAAGATAAAGAAGGTTAATTAACTTAAATATGTTAAACTAATGACTTAAAGCATTTCGATATCGATTGCTAAATGTGTAAATACCAGAAAATCGACTTTATACCTAAATATAAAATTAAAATATTACGGAATTCTTCTAAATGCACTGCCGTTGTACCGTTAAGGCTTTATGTAGACTTCGGTGAGCTAAAAAATGTTTATAAACTTAATATGTTAAACTAATGATTTGGAGCATTTCGATATCGATAGCTAAATATGCTAATACAAGAAAATTGACTTTATACCTAAATATAAGATTACGGAATTCTTCCAAAAACACTGCCGTTATTCCGCCATGGCGCTATGTCAACTTCAGTTCGTCAAAGTAGATTTTGTAACTTAAATATGTTAAGCTAACGATTTGAAGCATTTCGATATCGATTGCTTAATGTGTATATACAACAAAATCGATTTTATACCTAAATATAAGATTACGGAATTCTTCTACATGCACTGCCGTTATGACGCCATGGCTTTATATCACCTTCAATACGTTAAAGAAGGTTAATTACTTTAAATATGTTAAACTAATGGTTTGAAGCATTTCGATATCGATTGCTAAATGTGTAAATACAAGAAAATCGACTTTATACCTAAATATAAGATTACGGAATTCTTCTACATGCACTGCCGTTATGCCACCATGGCTATATGCCAACTTCAGATCGTAAAAGAAGGTTTATTAACGTAAATATGTTAAACTAATGAGTAGAAGTTTCTCGATATCGATTGCTTAATGTGTATATACAACAAAATCGACTTTATACCTAAATATAAGATTACGGAATTCTTCCAATTGCACTGCCGTTATGCCGTTAATTCTTTATGTAGACTTCAGTAAGATAGAGAGGGTTAATTAACTTAAATATGTTAAACTAATGATTTGAAGCATCTCGGTATCGATTGCTAAATGTGTATATACACAAAATCGATTTTATACCTAAATATAAGATTACGGAATTCTTCCACATGCACTGCCGTTATGCCATTAAGGCATTTGTAGACTTCAGTAAGATAAAGAGGGTTAATTAACTTAAATAAGTTAAGCTAATGATTTGATGCATTTCGATATCGATTGCTTAATGTGTATATACAAGAAAATCGATTTTATATCAAACTATAAGATTACAGAATTCTTCTATATGCACTGCCGTTATGCCACCATGGCTATATGCCAACTTCAGATCGTAAAAGAAGGTTTATTAACGCAAATATGTTAAACTAATGAGTAGAAGTTTCTCGATATCGATTGCTTAATGTGTATATACAACAAAATCGACTTTATACCTAAATATAAGATTACGGAATTCTTCCAATTGCACTGCCGTTATGCCGTTATGGCTTTATGTAAATTTCAGAAAGATAAAGAAGGTTAATTAACTTAAATATATTAAACTAATGATTTGAAGCTTTTTGTTACCGATTGCTAAATGTGTATATACAAGAAAATCGAATTTATACCTAAACATACGATTACGGAATTCTTTTACATGCACTGCCGTTATGCCGCCATGGCTTTATGTTAACTTCAGTGTGTTAAAGAAGCTTTCTTAACTTAAATATGTTAAACTAGTGATTTGAAGCATTTCGCTATCGATTGCTAAATGTGTACATACAAGAAAGTCGACCGTAAACCTAAATATAAGATTACAGAATTCTTCCAAATGTACTGTCGTTATGCCGCCATGGCTTTATATAAGGGGTTAATTAACTTAAATATGTTAAACTAATGATTTAAAGCATTTCGTTATCGATTGCTAAATGTGTACATAAAAAGAAAGTCGACCGTAAACCTAAATATAAGATTACAGAATTCTTCCAAATGTACTGTCGTTATGCCGCCATGGCTTTATATCAGCTTCAATACGCTAAAGAAGGTTAATTAACTTAAGTATGTTAAGCTAATGATTTGAAGCATTTCGATATCGCTTGCTAAATGTGTATATACAAGAAAATCGAATTTAAAACCTAAAGATACGATTACGGAATTCTTTTACATGCACTTCCGTTATGCCGCCATGGCTTTATGTTAACTTCAGTGTGTTAAAGAAGCTTTCTTAACTTAAATATGTTAAACTAGTGATTTGAAGCATTTCGATATCGATTGCTAAATGAGCATATACAAGAAAGTCGACTTTATGCCTAAATATAAGATTACGGAATTCTACCAAATGCACTGCCGTTATACCGTTATGGCTTTATGTAAACTTCAGTAAGATAAAGATGGTTAATTCACTTAAATATGTTAAACTAATGATTTGAAGCATTTCGTTATCGATTGCTAAATGTGTATATAAAAGAAAATCGACTTTATACCTAAATATAAGGTTACGGAATTCTTCTATATGCACTGCCGTTATGCCGCCATGGCTTTATGCCAACTTCCGTTCGTTAAAGAAGGTTTACTAACTTAAATATGCTAAACTAATGATTTGAAGCATTTCGATATCGATTGCTAAATGTGTATACACAACAAAATCGACTTTATACCTAAATATAAGATTACGGAATTCTACCAAATGCACTGCCGTTATACCGTTATGGCTTTATGTAAACTTCAGTAAAATAAAGAAGTTTAATTAACTTAAATATGTTAAACTGATGATTTGAAGCTTTTCGATATCGATTCCTAAATATGTAAATACAAGAAAATCGACATTATACCTAAATATAAGATTACGGAATTCTTCCAAGTGAACTGCCGTTATACAGTTATGGCTTTATCTAAATTTCAGTAAGATAAAGAAGGTTAATTAACTTAAATATGTTAAACTAGTGATTTGAAGCATTTCGATATCGATTGCTAAATGTGTATATACAAGAAAGTCGACTTTATATCTAAATATAAGATAACGGAATTCTACCAAATGCACTGCCGTTATACCGTTATGGCTTTTTGTAAACTTCAGTAAGATAAAGAAGTTTAATTAACTTAAATATGTTAAACTAATGATTTGAAGCATTCCGATATGGATTGCTAAATATGTAAATACAAGAAAATCGACATTATACCTAAATATAAGATTAAGGAATTCTTTCAAGTGAACTGCCGTTATACCGTTATGGCTTTATCTAAATTTCAGTAAGATAAAGAAGGTTAATTAGCTTAAATATGTTAAACTAATGATTTGAAGCATTTCGATATCGAGTGCTTAATGTGTATATACAAGATAGCCGACTTTATACCTAAACATAAGATTACGGAATTCTTCCAAATGTACTGTCGTTATTCCGCCATGGCTTTGTATCACCTACGCTAAAGAAGGTTTATTATTTTAAATATGTTAAACTAATGGTTTGAAGCATTTCGATATCGATTGCTAAATGTATAAATACAAGAAAATCGACTTTATACCTAAATATAAATTTATAACATTACGGAATTCTTCTAAATGCACTACGTTATACCGTTAAGGCTTTATGTAGACTTCAATAAGCTAAAAAATGTTTATTAACTTAAAATGTTAAACTAATGATTTGGAGCATTTCGATATCGGTAGCTAAATGTGTATATAAAAGAAAATCGACTTTATACCTAAATATAAGATTACGGAATTCTTCTACATGCACTGCCGTTATGCCGTTAAGGCTTTATGTAGACTTCGGTAAGCTAAAAAATGTTTATTTACTTAATATGTTAAACTAATGATTTGGAGCATTTCGATATCGGTAGCTAAATGTATATATAAAAGAAAATCGACTTTATACCTAAATATAAGATTACGGAATTCTTCTACATGCACTGCCGTTATGCCGCCATGGCTGTATGCCAACTTCAGATCGTTAAAGAAGGTTTATTAACGTAAACATGTTAAACTAATGAGTTGAAGCATCACGATATCGATTGCTAAATGTGCATATACACCAAAATCGACTTTATACCTAAATATAAGATTACGGAATTCTTCCAAGTGAACTGCCGTTATACCGTTATGGCTTTATGTAAACTTCAGTAAGATAAAGAAGGTTAATTAACTTAAATATGTTAAACTAATGATTTGAAGCATTTCGATATTGATTGCTTAATGTGTATATACAAGAAAATCGACTTTTTATCTAAATATAAGATTACGGAATTCTTCCAAGTGAACTGCCGTTATACCGTTATGGCTTTATCTAAATATCAGTAAGATAAAGAAGGTTAATTAACTTAAATATGTTAAGCTAATGATTTGAAGCATTTCGTTACCGATTGCTAAATGTGTATATACAACAAAATCGACTTTATACCTAAATATAAGATTACGGAATTCTTCCAAGTGAACTGCCGTTATACCGTTATGGCTTTATGTAAACTTCAGTAAGATAAAGAAGGTTAATTAACTTAAATATGTTAAGCTAATGATTTGAAGCATTTCGTTATCGATGGCTAAATGTGTATATACAACAAAATCGACTTTATACCTAAATATAAGATTACGGAATTCTTCTACATGCACTGCCGTTATGCCGCAATGGCTATATGCCCACTTCAGAAGGTTAAAGAAGGTTTATTAACTTAACTATGCTAAACTAATGAGTTGAAGCATTTCGATATCGATTGCTAAATGTGTATACACAACAAAATCGACTTTATACCTAAACATAAGTTTACGGAATTCTCCAAAATTCACTGCCGTTATACTGTTATGGCTTTATGTAAACTTCAGTAAGATAAAGAAGGTTAATTAATTTAAATATGTTAAACTAATGATTTGAAGCATTTCGTTATCGATTGCTTAATGTGTATATAAAACAAAATCGAATTTATACCTAAATATAAGGTCACGGAATTCTTCCAAATGCACTGCCGTTATGCCGCCATGGCTTTATGCCAACTTCCGTTCGTTAAAGAAGGTTTATTAACTTAACTATGCTAAACTAATGATTTGAACATTTCGATATCGATTGCTAAATGTGTATATACACATCAAAATCGACTTTATACCTAAATATTAGAACACGGAATTCTACCAAATGCACTTCGTTCTACCGTTAAGGCTTTATGTAGGCTTCGGTTAGCTAAAAAATGTTTATTAACTTAATATGTTAAACTAATGATTTGGAGAATTTCGGTGTCGATAGCGAAATGTGTATATACAAGAAAATCGACTTTATACCTAAATATAAGATTACGGAATTCTTCCAAGTGAACTGCCGTTATACCGTTATGGCTTTATGTAAACTTCAGTAAGATAAAGAGGATTAATTAACTTAAATATGTTAAACTAATGATTTGAAGTATTTCGATATCGATTGCTTAATGTGTATATACAAGAAAATCGACCTTTTACCTAAATATAAGATTACGGAATTCTTCCAAGTGAACTGCCGTTATACCATTATGGCTTTATCTAAATATCAGTAAAATAAAGAAGGTTAATTAACTTAAATATGTTAAGCTTATGAATTGAAGCTTTTCGTTATCGATTGCTAAATTTGTATATACAAGAAAGTCGAGTTTATACCTAAATATAAGATTACGGAATTCTTCTGCGTGCACTGCTGTTATGCCGCCATGGCTATAGCCCACTTCAGAAGGTTAAAGAAGGTTATTAACATAAATATGTTAAACTAATGATTTGAAGCTTTCGATATCGATTGCTAAATGTTTATTTACAACAAAATCGGCTTTATACCTAAATATAAGATTACGGAATTCTTCCAAATGCACTGCCGTTATACCGTTATGGCTTTATGTAAATTTCAGTAAGATAAAGAAGGTTGTTTAAATCTTAAATATGTTAAACTAATGATTTGAAGCTTTTCCCGTTATCGATTGCTAAAATTGTATATACAAGAAAATCGACTTTATATCTAAATAGGTTACGGATAAGGTTACGGAATTCTTCTATATGCACTGCCGTTATGCCGCCATGGCTTTATGACAACTTCCGTTCGTTAAAGAAGATTTATTAACTTAACTTTGCTAAACTAATGAGTTGAAGCATTTCGATATCGATTACTAAATGTGTATACACAACAAAATCGACTTTATACCTAAATAAAAGTTTACGGGATTCTCCAAAATGCACTGCCGTTATACTGTTATGGCTTTATGTAAACTTCAGTAAGATAAAGAAGATTTATTAACTTAAACATGTTAAACTAATGATTTGATTGCTAAATGCGTAAATACAACAAAATCGACTTTATAACTAAATACTAGCTTACGGAACTCTTCCAAATGCACTACCGTTATGCCGTTATGGCTTTATGTAAACTTCAGTAAGATAAAGAAGGTTAATTAACTTAAATATGTTAAACTAATGATTTGATTGCTAAATGCGTAAATACAACAAAATCGACTTTATAACTAAATAATAGCTTACGGAGCTCTTCCAAATGCACTACCGTTATGCCGTTAAGGCTTTTGTAGACTTCAGTAAGATAAAGAGGATTAGTTAACTTAGATATGTTATATATACAACAAAATTGACTTTATAACTAAATATAAGCTTACGGAACTCTTCCAAATGCACTACCGTTATGCCGTTAAGGCTTTTGTAGACTTCAGTAAGATAAAGAGGATTAGTTATCTTAAATATGTTAAACTAATGATTTGAAGTATTTCGATATCGATTGCTTAATGTGTATATACAAGAAAATCGATTTTATACCTAAATATAAGATTACGGAATTCTTCCAAATGTACTGCCGTTATACCGTTAAGGCTTTATGTAGATTCAGTAAGATAAAGAGGTTAACTAACTTAAATATGTTAAACTAAGATTTGAAGCATTTCGATATCGATTGTTTAAATTGTGTATATACAAGAGATGCGACCTTATACCTAAATAAAAAGATTACGGAATTTTTCTAAATGCACTGCCGTTATACCATTAGGGTCTTTATGTTAACTTCAGTAAGTTAAAAAAATGTTATTAACTTCAATATGTTAAGCTAATGATTGAAGCATTTCGATATCGATTGCTAAATGTGTATATACAAGAAAGTCGAATTTATACCTAAATATAAGATTACGGAATTCTTCTGCGTGCACTGCTGTTATGCCGCCATGGCTATATGCCCACTTCAGAAGGTTAAAGAAGGTTTATTAACATAAATATGTTAAACTAATGAGTTGAAGCTTCTTGATATCGATTGCTAAATGTTTATTTACAACAAAATCGGCTTTATACCTAAATATAAGATTACGGAATTCTTCCAAATGCACTGCCGTTATACCGTTATGGCTTTATGTAAATTTCAGTAAGATAAAGAAGATTTATTAACTTAAACATGTTAAACTAATGATTTGATTGCTAAATGCGTAAATACAACAAAATCGACTTTATAACTAAATATTAGCTTACGGAACTCTTCCAAATGCACTACCGTTATGCCGTTATGGCTTTATGTAAACTTCAGTAAGATAAAGAAGGTTAATTAACTTAAATATGTTAAACTAATGATTTGATTGATAAATGCGTAAATACAACAAAATCGACTTTATAACTAAATATTAGCTTACGGAACTCTTCCAAATGCACTACCGTTATGCCGTTAAGGCTTTTGTAGACTTCAGTAAGATAAAGAGGATTAGTTAACTTAGATATGTTATATATACAACAAAATTGACTTTATAACTAAATATAAGCTTACGGAACTCTTCCAAATGCACTACCGTTATGCCAATAAGGCTTTTGTAGACTTCAGTAAGATAAAGTTAAATATGTTAAACTAATGATTTTTAGTATTTCAATATCGATTGCTTAATGTGTATATACAAAAAAATCGATTTTATTCCTAAATATAAGACTACGGAATTCTTCCAAATGTACTGCCGTTATACCGTTAAGGCTTTATGTAGATTGCAGTAAGATAAAGAGCGTTAATTAACTTAAATATGTTAAACTACAGATTTGAAGCATTACGATATCGATTGCTTATTGTGTATATACAAGAGATGCGACCTTATACCTAAATATAAAATTACGGAATTCTTCTAAATGCACTGCCGTTATACCATTATGTCCTTATGTTAACTTCAGTAAGTTAAAAAAATTTTATTAACTTCAATATGTTAAGCTAATGATTTGAAGCATTTCGATATCAATTGCTAAATGTGTATATGCAAGAAAATCGACTTTATACCTAAATATAAGATTAGGAATTCTTCTAAATGCACTGCCGTTATGCCGAATGGCTTTATGCACTTCAGTAAGTTAAAGAAGTTTATTAACTAATTGTTAAACTAATGAGTTGAAGCTTCGATATCGATTGCTAAATGTTTTTTACAACAAAATCGGCTTTATACCTAAATATAAGATTACGGAATTCTTCCAAATGCACTGCCGTTATACCGTTATGGCTTTATGTAAATTTCAGTAAGATAAAGAAGATTTATTAACTTAAACATGTTAAACTAATGATTTGATTGCTAAATGCGTAAATACAACAAAATCGACTTTATAACTAAATATTAGCTTACGGAACTCTTCCAAATGCACTACCGTTATGCCGTTATGGCTTTATGTAAACTTCAGTAAGATAAAGAAGGTTAATTAACTTAAATATGTTAAACTAATGATTTGATTGATAAATGCGTAAATACAACAAAATCGACTTTATAACTAAATATTAGCTTACGGAACTCTTCCAAATGCACTACCGTTATGCCGTTAAGGCTTTTGTAGACTTCAGTAAGATAAAGAGGATTAGTTAACTTAGATATGTTATATATACAACAAAATTGACTTTATAACTAAATATAAGCTTACGGAACTCTTCCAAATGCACTACCGTTATGCCAATAAGGTTTTTGTAGACTTCAGTAAGATAAAGTTAAATATGTTAAACTAATGATTTTTAGTATTTCAATATCGATTGCTTAATGTGTATATACAAAAAAATCGATTTTATTCCTAAATATAAGACTACGGAATTCTTCCAAATGTACTGCCGTTATACCGTTAAGGCTTTATGTAGATTGCAGTAAGATAAAGAGCGTTAATTAACTTAAATATGTTAAACTACAGATTTGAAGCATTACGATATCGATTGCTTATTGTGTATATACAAGAGATGCGACCTTATACCTAAATATAAAATTACGGAATTCTTCTAAATGCACTGCCGTTATACCATTATGTCCTTATGTTAACTTCAGTAAGTTAAAAAAATTTTATTAACTTCAATATGTTAAGCTAATGATTTGAAGCATTTCGATATCAATTGCTAAATGTGTATATGCAAGAAAATCGACTTTATACCTAAATATAAGACTATGGAATTCTTCTAAATGTACTGCCATTATACCGTTAAGGCTTTATGTAGACTTCAGTAAGATAAAAAACTTTAATTAACTTAAATATCGATATCGATTGCTAAATAAGTAAATACAAGAAAATCGACTTTATACCTAAATATAAATACACTGCACTTATACCATTAAAGCTTTATGTAGACTTCTGAAAGTTAAAAAAAGTCTATTAATTTAAATATGTTAAGCTAGTCATTTGAGGAATTTTGATATCGATTGCTAAATATATGTATACAACAAAAACGATTTTATACCTAAATATAAGATTACGGAATTTTTCTAAATGAACTGCCGTTATACCGTTAAGGCTTTCTGTAGACTTCAGTAAGTTAAAAAAAATTTATTAATTTAAATATGTTAAACTTATTATTTAAAGCATTTCGATGTCGATTGCTAAATGTATAAATACAAGAAAATCGATTTTTATACCTAAATATAAGATTACGGAATTCTTCTAAGTGCACTGCCGTTATACCGTTAAAGTTTTATGTAGACGTCAGTAAGTTAAAAAAAGTTTATTAACTAAAATATGTTAAACTAATAAATTGAAGCATTTCGATATCGATTGCTAGATGTACATATACAAGAAAATCGAGTTTATACCTTAATATAAGGTTATGGAATTCTTCCACATGCACTGCCGTTATACCGTTAAGGCTTTATGTTAACTTCAGGGCGTTAAAGAAGTTTTATTAACTTTAATATATTAAACTAATGATTTGAAGCATTTCAAAATCGATTGCTAAGTGTGTATATACAAGAAAATCGACTTTATACCTAAATATAAGATTACGGAATTCTTCCAAATACACTGCCGTTATGCCGCCGTGGCTTTATGTAGACTTCAGCAAGATAAAGAAGGTTAAATATCTTGCATATGTTAAACTAATGATTTGAGGAATTTCGATATCGATTGCTAAATGTGTGTATACAAGAAAATCGACTGTATACCTACATAAGATTACGGAATTCGTCTAAATGCACTGCCGTTATACCGTTAAGGCTATCTGTAAACGTCAGTAAGATAAGGTAGGCTAATTTACTTAAATATGTTAAACTTAAGATTTGAAGCATTTTGATATCGGTTGCTAAATGTATATATACAAGAAAATCGACTTTACACTAACATAAGATTAGGGAATTCTTCCAAATGCACTGCCGTTATACCGTTAAGGCTTTATGTAGACTTCAGTAAGTTTAACAAGAAAAAACGTTAACTTCGGTTGCACCGAAGCTAAAAACCCTTCACAGGTGCATTTCTGTTAGTAACTATGTTTCCAGTTTGTATAGAAGCTATATGCTATAGTAACCCGTTCTGAACAATTTCTTCGGAGATTACATTGTTGCCTTAGAAAATAATATATAACAAATTTCGTGAATATATCTTGTCAAATGTGAAAGATTTCCATACAAGAACTTGATTCCGATCGTTCAGTTTGTATGGCAGCTATATGCTATAGTTAACCGATCTGAACAATTTCTTCGGAGATTACATTGTTGCCTTATAAAATAATATATACCAAATTTCGTGAATATATCTTGTCAAATGTGAAAGTTTTCCATACAAGAACTTGCTTCCGATCGTTCAGTTTGTATGGCAGCTATATGCTATAGTTAACCGATCTGAACAATTTCTTCGGAGATTACATTGTTGCCTTAGAAAATAATATATACCAAATTTCGTGAATATATCTTGTCAAATGCGAAAGTTTTTCTTATGAGAACTTGATTCCGATCGTTCAGTTTATATAACAGCTATATGCTATAGTGGTCCGATATCGGCCGTTCCGACAAATGAGCAGCTTCTTGAAGAGAAAATGACGTTTGAAAAATTTCAAAAGGATATCTTAAAAACTGAGGGACTAGTTCGTATATATACAGACAGACGGACAGACGGACAGACGGACAGACAGACGGACATGGCTAAATCGACTCAGCTCAACATCCTGATCATTTATATATATACTTTATAGGGTCTCCGACGCTTCCTTCTGGGTGTTACAAACATCGTGACAAAGTTAATATACCCTGTTCAGGGCATAAAAATTATTTACTTATATATGTTAAACTAATAATTTGAAGCTTTTCGATATCGATTGCTTAATGCATATATACAAGAAAATCGACTTTATACCTAAATATAAGATTAAGGAAATCTTCTACACGCACTGCCATTATGCCGCCATGGCTATATGCCAACTTCAGATCGTTAAAGAAGGTTTATTAACTTAAATATGTTAAACTTATGAGTTCAAGCATTTCGATATCGATTTTTAAATGTGTGAATACAAGAAAATCGATTTTATACCATAATATAAGGTTACGTAATTCTTCTGAATGCACTGCCGTTATCCCGTTAAGGCTTTATGTAGACTTCAGTATGTTAAACTAAAGATTTGAAGCATTTCGATATCGATTGCTAAATGTATATATACAAGAAAATCTAAATGTACTGCCGTTATACCGTTAAGGCTTTATGTAGATTTCAGTAAGATAAAGAGGGTTAATTAACTTAAATATGTTAAACTACAGATTTGAAGCATTACGATATCGATTGCTTATTGTGTATATACAAGAGATGCGAGCTTATACCTAAAAATAAAATTACGGAATTCTTCTAAATGCACTGTCGTTATACCATTTTGTCTTTATGTAAACTTCAGTAAGTTAAAAAAATTTTATTAACTTAAATATGTTAAGCTAATGATTTGAAGCATTTCGATATCGATTGCTAAAGTTGTATATACAAGAAAATCGACTTTATACCTAAATATAAGACAATGGAATTCTTCTAAATGTACTGCCGTCATACCGCTAAGGCTTTATGTAGACTTCAGTAAGATAAAGAACTTTAATTAACTTAAATATGTAAAACTAAAGGTTTGTAGCATTTCGATATCGATTGCTAAATAAGTAAATACACGAAAATCGACTTTATACCTAAATATAAATGCACTGCACTTATACCATTAAAGGTTTATGTAGACTTCTGAAAGTTAAAAAAAGTCTTTTAACTTAAATATTTTAAGCTAGTGATTTGAGGAGTTTTGATATCGATTGCTTAATATATGTATACAACAAAAACGATTTTCTACCTAAATATAAGATTACGGAATTTTTCTAAATGAACTGCCGTTATACCGTTAAGGCTTTATGTAGACTTCAGTAAGTTAAAAAAAATTTATTAATTTAAATATGTTGAACTTATTATTTAAAGCATATCGATATCGATTGCTAAATATGTAAATACAAGAAAATCGATTTTTATACCTAAATATAAGATTACGGAATTCTTCTAAGTGCACTGCCGTTATACCGTTAAAGTTTTATGTAGACTTCAGTACGTTAAAAAAAATTTTATTAACAAAAATATGTTAAACTAATAATTTGAAGCATTTCGATATCGATTTCTTAATGTATAGATACAAGAAAATCGATTATATTCCCAATATAAGATTACGGAATTCTTCCAAATGCACTGCCGTTATACCGTTAAGGCTTTATGTTAACTTCAGTAAGATACAGTGGGCTAATTAACTTAAATATATTAAACCAGTTATTTGAAGCATTTTGATATCGATTGCTAAATGTGTAAATACAAAAAAATCGATTTTATACCCAAATATAAGAATACGGAATTCTTCTAAATGCACTGCCGTTATACCGTTAAAGTTTTATGTAGACTTCAGTAAGTTAAAAAAAGTTTATTAACTAAAATATGTTAAGCTAATAATTTGAAGCATTTCGATATCGATTGCTAAATGTATATATACAAGAAAATCGACTTTATACCTAAATATAAGGTTATATAATTCTTCTACGTGAACTGCCGTTATGCCGCCATGGCTTTATGTTAACTTCAGTGCGCTAAAGAAGCTTTGCTAACTTAAATATGTTAAACTAATGATTTGAAGCATTTCGATATCGATTGTTAAATGTGTGTATACAAGAAAATCGACTGTATACCTACATAAGATTACGGAATTCTTCTACATGCACTGCCGTTGTGGCGCCATGGCTTTATATCACCTTCAAATGTTAAAGAAGGTTACTTAACTTCAATATGTTAAACTAATGATTTGAGGCATTTCGATATCGATTGCTAAATGTGTATATACAACAAAATCGACTTTTTTCCTAAATATAAGATTACGGAATTCTTCTACGTGCACTGCCGTTATGCCGCCATGGCTTTATGTTAACTTCAGTGCGCTAAAGAAGCTTTTCTAACTTAAATATGTTAAACTAATGATTTGAAGCATTTCGATATCGATTGCTAAATGAGTATATACAAGAAAATCGACTATATACCTGAATATAAGGTTACGTAATTTTTCTAAATGCACTGCCGTTATGCCGTTAAGGCTTTTGTAGACTTCAGTAAGATAAAGAGGGTTATGTGACTTAAATATGTTAAACTAATGATTTGAAGCATTTCGGTATCGATTGTTAAATGTGTATATTCAAGAAAATCGACTTTATACCTAAACATAAGATTACGGAATTCTTCTAAGTACACTGCATTTATACCGTTAAGGCTTTATAAAAACTTCAGCAAGATAAAGTAGGCTAATTAACTTAAATATTGTAAACCAGTTGTTTGAAGCATTTCGATATCGATTGCTAAATGTGTATATACAACAAAATCGACTTTATACCTAAATATAAGATTACGGAAATCTCCTTAATACACTGCCGTTATGCCGCCATTGCTTTATGCCAACTTCAGTTCGTTAAAGAAGGTTTATTATCTTAAATATTTTAAACTAATGATTTGAAGCATTTCGATATCGATTGCTACATGTATATATACAACAAAAGCGACTTTTTACCTAAATATAAGATTACCGAATTCTTCTAAATGCACTGCCGTTATGCCGTTTAGGCTTTTGTAGACTTCAGTAAGATAAGGAGGGTTAATTAACTTAAATTAGTTAAACTAATAATTTGACGATGGAGGATGGAGTCATGTGTAGAAGTTCACGCAAGTGAGGAAAGTTCTCTGATCGCCATTCACTTGGGAGTGGCCAGAAACGATTCTTTTACAATGACTCAAGCAGCTCACGACTTCCGGTCTTTGACCAAGTATCCTCTGGGTAGCCTAAGAACGTCCGTTTGAAGGCGAGCTAAAGTGAGAAGGCGAAACACCCCCCGCATAGGATTGTGCGCTGGGTTTGGGACCCGCCTTGTAAAAAAACACCCCCAATGAAAAGAAAAAAAACAGCCTCGGAAGAGAGACCCCCCTTTTGATGACGACCGTAGCAAACGAAATAAGGACAACGAATTGAGGGCACGCACCTGGAATGTCCGGTCCCTTAATTGGGAAGGTGCCGCTACCCAGCTGGTAGATGTCCTCGTAAAGATAAAGGGTGACATCACCGCCGTCCAAGAAATGCGATGGACGGGACAAGTACAGAGACGAGTAGGTCCTTGTGACATTTACTACAGTGGCCATATAAAGGAGCGCAAGTTTGGTGTTGGATTCGTGGTGGGAGAGAGAGTCCGTCGCCGAGTACTATCATTCACTCTGGAGAATGAACGTCTAGCCACAATCCGCATCAAAGCGAGGTTCTTCAACATATCGCTGATTTGCGCCCACGCCCCGACGGAAGAGAAGGACGATGTGACCAAAGATGCCTTTTATGAGTGCTTGGAGCGCACTAATAAGAGATGTCCCCGCCACGATGTCAAAATCGTGCTTGGCGACTTTAACGCCAGGGTGGGCAAAGAAGGTATCTTTGGCACTACAGTCGGTAAATTCAGCCTCCACGAGGGAAAATCGCCAAATGGGTTGAGGCTGATCGACTTCGCCATGGCCCGAAATATGGTTATCTGTAGTATTAGATTCCAGCATAAGAAGATTCATCAAGCTACCTGGCTGTCTCGGGATCGATCCAACCAGATCTATCATATTGTGATAGACGGAAGACACGTCTCCAGTGTTTTAGATGTGCGTGGGCTCCGAGGTCCCGCCTCTGTGCAGCAAAAAACGCACGCCAACAAACACATGGAAGGTTCGACGTCGAGAAGCTGCAATCACAACAGACAGCCGAACAATTTTCTACTCGGCTCTCAGAGAGCAGGAGTCAACAACTCGGTATAAGGGAACTGTGGGACGGCATTTCAAACTCCTTACGTACAGCTTCAACCGAAATCATTGGTTTTCGGAAAGTGCAAAAGAACAGCTGGTACGACGAGGAGTGCTGTGTCGCAGCGGAGAGAAAACAGGCTGCCTACCTCGCAACGTTACGATCGACCACAACACGTGCGGGATGGGATAGATACCGAGAGTTGAAGAGGGAAGCGAGACGCATTTGTACACAGAAAAAGAAAGAGGCCGAAATGCGTGAGTACGAAGAGCTTGATAAGCTGGCCGACAGGGGTAATGCTCGAAAATTCTACGAAAAGATGCGGCGGCTTACAGAAGGTTTCAAGACCGGAGCATACTCTTGTAGAACCCCTCGAGGTGATCTAGCCACCGATGCTCAGAGCATACTTAAATTATGGAGGGAACACTTCTCCAGCCTGCTGAATGGCAGTGAACGCACAAGACCAGGAGAAAGCGAACCCGATACCCCAATCGATGACGATGGAGCAGACGTTCCATTGCCCGACCATGAAGAAGTTCGAATAGCAATTGCCCGTCTGAAAAACAACAAAGCGGCAGGGGCCGATGGATTGCCGGCCGAGCTATTCAAACACGGCGGCGAAGAGCTGATAAGGTGCATGCATCAGCTTCTTTGCAAAATATGGTCGGACGAAAGTATGCCCAACGATTGGAATTTAAGTGTGCTATGCCCAATCCACAAAAAAGAGACCCCACAATCTGCGCCAACTACCGTGGGATTAGCCTCCTCAACATCGCATATAAGGTTCTGTCGAGCGTATTGTGTGAAAGATTAAAGCCCACCCTTATCAGTGTGGCTTTAGACCTGGTAAATCAACAACCGACCAGATATTCACGATGCGCCAAATCTTGGAAAAGACCCGTGAAAGGAGAATCGACACACACCACCACTTCATCGATTTCAAAGCTGCTTTCGACAGCACGAAAAGGAGCTGCCTTTATGCCGCGATGTCTGAATTTGGTATCCCCGCAAAACTAATACGGCTGTGCAAGCTGACGTTGAGCAACGCGAAAAGCTCCGTCAGAATCGGGAAGGACCTCTCCGAGCCGTTCGATACCAAACGAAGTTTCAGACAAGGCGACTCCCTATCGTGCGACTTTTTCAACCTGCTTCTGGAGAAAATAATTCGAGCTGCAGAACTCAACAGAGAAGGTACCATCTTCTATAAGAGTGTACAACTGCTGGCGTATGCCGGTGATATTGATATCATCGGCCTCAACACCCGCGCCGTTAGTTCTGCTTTCTCCAGACTGGACAAGGAAGCAAAAGAAATGGATCTGGCAGTGAACGAGGGCAAGACGAAATATCTCCTGTCATCAAACAAACAGCCGTCGCACTCGCGACTTGGCACTCACGTCACTGTTGACAGTCATAACTTTGAAGTTGTAGATAATTTCGTCTATCTTGGAACCAGCGTAAACACCACCAACAATGTCAGCCTAGAAATCCAACGCAGGATAACTCTTGCCAACAGGTGCTACTTCGGACTAAGTAGGCAATTGAGAAGCAAAGTCCTCTCTCGACAAACAAAAACCAAACTCTATAAGTCACTCATAATTCCCGTCCTGCTGTATGGTGCAGAGGCTTGGACGATGTCAACAACGGATGAGTCGATGTTGCGAGTTTTCGAGAGAAAGTTCTGCGAAAGATTTATGGTCCTTTGCGCGTTGGCCACGGCGAATATCGCATTCGATGGAACGATGAGCTGTACGAGATATACGACGACATTGACATAGTTCAGCGCATTAAAAGACAGCGGCTACGCTGGCTAGTTCATGTTGTCCGGATGGATGAAAACACTCCAGCTCTGAAAGTATTCGACGCAGTACCCACCGCTGGAAGCAGAGGAAGAGGAAGACCTCCACTCCGTTGGAAAGATCAAGTGGAGAAGGAACTGGCTTCGCTTGGAATATCCAATTGGCGTCACGTAGCGAAGAGAAGAAACGACTGGCGCGCTGTTGTTGACTCGGCTATAATCGCGTAAGCGGTGTCTACGCCAGAAAAGAAGAAGAAACCTCTTTATCTTACAGAAGTCTACAAAAGCCTTAGCAGCATAACGGCTGTGCATTTAGAAGAATTCCGTAATCTTACATTTAGGTAAAAAGTCGATTTTCTTGTATATACTCATATCAATATCAATCGATATCGAAAATCTTCAAATCATTAGTTTAATATATTTAAGTTAGTAAAGCTTCTCTAACGCACTGAAGTTAGCATAAAGCTATGGCGGCATAACGGCAGTGCATGTAGAAAAATTCTGTAATCTTATATTTAAGTATAAAGTCGATTTTCTTGTATTTACATATTTAGCAATCGATATCGAAATGCTGCAAATCATTAGTTTAACATATTTATGTTAATAAACCTTCTTAAACGAATGGAAGTTGGCATAAAGCCATTGCGGCATAACGGCAGTGCATTTAGAAGAATTCCGTAATCTTATATTTAGGTATAAAGTCGATTTTCTAATATATACACATTTAGCAATAGATAACGAAATGCTTCAAATCATTAGTTTAACATATTTAAGTTAATTAACCTTCTTTATCTTACTGAAGTTTGCATAAAGCCATAACGGTATAACGGCAGTGCATTTAGAAGAATTCCGTAAACTTATATTTAGGTATAAAGTCGATTTTGTTGTATATACGCATTTAGCAATCGATATCGGAATGCTTCAAATCATTAGTTTAACATATTTAAGATAATTAACTCTCTTTATCTTACTGAAGTCTACAAAAGCCTTAACAGCATAACGGCAGTGCATTTAGAAGAATTCCGTAATCTTATATTTAGGTTTAAAGTCGATTTTCTTGTATATACTCATTAAGCAATCGATATTGAAATGCTTCAAATCATTAGTTTAATATATTTAAATTAATTAGCCTACTGAATCTTACTGAAGTCTACATAAAGCCTTAACGGTATAACAGCAGTACATTTAGAAGCATTCCGTAATCTTATATTTAGGTATACAATCGTTTTTCTTGTATGTATACATTTAGGAGGATGGGGTCATGTGTAGAAGTTCACGCAAGTGAGGAAAGTTCTCTGATCGCCATTCACTTGGGAGTGGCCAGAAACGATTCTTTTACAATGACTCAAGCAGCTCACGACTTCCGGTCTTTGACCAAGTATCCTCTGGGTAGCCTAAGAACATCCGTTTGAAGGCGAGCTAAAGTCAAACGAAATAAGGACTATGATTTGAGGGCATGCACCTTGAATATACGGTCGCTTAATTGGAAAGGTGCCGCTGCCCAGCTGGTAGATGTCCTCGTAAAGATAAAGGCTGACATCACCGCCGTCCAAGAAATGCGATGGAGGGGACAAGGACAGAGACGAGTAGGTCCTTGTGACATTTACTACAGTGGCCATATAAAGGAGCGCAAAATTGGTGTAGGATTCGTGGTGGGAGAGAGACTCCGTCGCCGAGTACTATCATTCACTCCGGAGAATGAACGTCTAGCCACAATCCGCATCAAAGCGAGGTTCTGCAACATATCGCTGATTTGCGCCCACGCCCCGACGGAAGAGAAGGCCGATGTAACCAAAGATGCCTTTTATGAGTGCTTGGAGCGCACTTATGAGTGATGCCCACGCCACGATGTCAAAATCGTGCTTGGCGACTTCAATGCCAGGGTGGGCAAAGAAGGTATCTTTGGCACTACGGTCGGTAAATTCAGCCTCCACGAGGAAACATCCCCAAATGGGCTGAGGCTGATCGACTTCGCCGGGGCCCGAAATATGGTTATCTGTAGTACTAGATTCCAGCATAAGAAGATACATCAAGCTACCTGGCTGTCTCCGGATCGAAAAACCACCAACCAGATCGATCATGTTGTGATAGACGGAAGACACGTCTCCAGTGTTTTAGATGTGCGTGCGCTCCGAGATCCTAACATCGACTCGGACCACTATATTGTTGCAGCCAAAATTCGCACCCGCCTCTGTGCAGCAAAAAACGCACGCCAACAAACACAAGGATGGTTTGACGTCGAGAAGCTGCA
>CM050324.1:9699851-9723851 GCA_027475135.1 Bactrocera correcta | reverse complement strand
TTGTTGTATATACACATTAAACAATCGATATCGAAATGCCTCAAATCATTAGTTTAACATATTTGAGTTAATTAACCTTCTTTAACATATTGAAGTTCATATAAAGCCATGGCGGCATAACGACAGTACATTTGGAAGAATTCCGTAATCTTATATTTAGGTATAAGGAAGATTTTCTTGTATATATGCACTTAGCAATCGATTTCGAAAATCTTCAAATCATTAGTTTAACATATTTAAGTTAATAAAGCTTCTTTAACGCACTGAAGTTAACACAAAGCCATGGCGGCATAACGGCAGTTCATGTAGAAGAATTCCGTAATCTTATATTTAGGTATAAAGTCGATTTTCTTCTATATACACATTTAGCAATCGATATCGAAATGCCTCAAATCATAAGATTATCATATTCAAGTTAACTAACCTTTTTTAACGTATTGAAGTTGATATAAAGCCATGGTGGCATAACGACAGTACATTTGGAAGAATTCCGTAATCTTATATTTAGGTATAAAGTCGATTTTCTTCTATATACACATTTAGCAATCGATATCGAAATGCCTCAAATCATTAGTTTAACATATTTAATTTCATTAACCCTCCTTATCTTTCTGAAGTCTACAATCGCCTTAACGGCATAACGGCAGTGCATTTAGAAGAATTCCGTAATCTTATATTTAGGTATAAAGTCGATTTTTTTGTATATACTCATTTAGCAATCAATATCGAAATGCTTCAAATCATTAGTGTAACATATTTAAGTTAATAAACCTTCTTTAACTAACTGAAGTTGATATAAAGCCATGACGGTATAACGGCAGTGCATTTTATGAATTCCGTAATCTTATATTTAGGTATAAAGTCGATTTTGTTGTATATATGCATTTAGCAATCGATTTCGAAAATCTTCAAAACATTAGTTTAACATATTTAAGTTAATTGTCCTTCTATAACATATTGAAGTTGATAAAAAGCCATGGCGGCATAGCGACAGTACATTTGCAAGAATTCCGTAATCTTTTATTTAGGTAGAAAGTCGATTTTCTTGTATATATGCATTAAGTAATCGATTTCAAAATGCTTCAAATAACTTGTGTAACATATCTAAGTTAATAAACCTTCTTAAACGAACTGAAGTTAAAATGAAGCCATAACGGCATAACGGCATTGCATTTGGAAGAATTCCGTAATCTTATATTTAGGTATAAAGTCGATTTTCTTGTATATACACATTTAGCAATCGATACCGATATGCTTCAAATCATTAGTTTAACATATTTAAGTTAATTAACCCTCTTTATCTTACTGAAGTCTACAAACGCCTTAACGGCATAACGGCAAAGCATTTAGAAGAATTACGGAATCTTATATTTAGGTATAAAGTCGATTTTTTTGTATATAATCATTTAGCAATCTATATCGAAATGCTTCAAATCATTATTTTAACATATTTAAGTTAACGAACCTACTTTAACGCACTGAAGTTAACACAAAGCCATGGCGGCATAACGGCAGTGCATGTAGAAGAATTCCGTAATCTTCTATTTAGGTATAAATTTGATTTTTTTGTATATACACATTTAGCAATCGATATCGAAATGCTTCAAATCATTAGTTTAACATATTTAAGTTAATTAACCTTCTTAAACGAACTGAAGTTAAAATGAAGCCATAACGGCATAACGGCATTGCATTTGGAAGAATTCCGTAATCTTATATTTAGGTATAAAGTCGATTTTCTTGTATATACACATTTAGCAATCGATACCGATATGCTTCAAATCATTAGTTTAACATATTTAAGTTAATTAACCCTCTTTATCTTACTGAAGTCTACAAACGCCTTAACGGCATAACGGCAAAGCATTTAGAAGAATTACGGAATCTTATATTTAGGTATAAAGTCGATTTTTTTGTATATAATCATTTAGCAATCTATATCGAAATGCTTCAAATCATTATTTTAACATATTTAAGTTAACGAACCTACTTTAACGCACTGAAGTTAACACAAAGCCATGGCGGCATAACGGCAGTGCATGTAGAAGAATTCCGTAATCTTCTATTTAGGTATAAAGTCGATTTTCTTGTATATACACATTTAGCAATCGATACCGATATGCTTCAAATCATTAGTTTAACATATTTAAGTTAATTAACCCTCTTTATCTTACTGAAGTCTACAAACGCCTTAACGGCATAACGGCAAAGCATTTAGAAGAATTACGGAATCTTATATTTAGGTATAAAGTCGATTTTCTTGTATATAATCATTTAGCAATCTATATCGAAATGCTTCAAATCATTATTTTAACATATTTAAGTTAACAAACCTACTTTAACGTACTGAAGTTTACACAAAGCCATGGCGGCATAACACCTTATATTTAGGTATAAATTCGATTTTTTTGTATATACACATTTAGCAATCGATATCGAAATGCTTCAAATCATTAGTTTAACATATTAAGTTAATAAACATTTTTTAGCTTAATGAGGTCTACATAAAGCCTTAACGGTATAACGGCAGTGCATTTAGAAGAACTCCGTAATGTTATAATTTTATATTAAAGGTATAAGTCGGTTTTCTTGTATATACACATTTAGCAATCGATATCGAAATGCTTCAAATCATTAGTTTAATATATTTAAAATAATTAACCTTCTTTAACGTATTGAAGTTGATACAAACCTGGGCGGCATAACGACAGTACATTTGAAAGAATTCCCTAATCTTATATCTAGGTATAAAGAGGATTTTCTTGTATATACACATTTAGCAATCGATTTCGAAATGCTTTAAATCATTAGTTTAACATATTAAAGTTAACTTACCATCTTTAACGTATTGAAGGTGAAATAAAGCCATGGCGCCATAACGACAGTAATTTGGAAGAATTCCGTAATCTTATATTAAGGTATAAAGTCGATTTTCTTGTATATATGCAATTAGAAATCGATATCGAAATGCTTCAAATCATAAGTCTAACATATTTAAGTTAATTAACCATCTTTAACGTATTGAAGGTGAAATAAAGCCATGGCGCCATAACGACAGTAATTTGGAAGAATTCCGTAATCTTATATTTAGGTATAAAGTCGATTTTCTTGTATATATGCATTTAGAAATCGATATCGAAATGCTTCAAATCATTAGTTTAACAAATCTAAGTTAATTAACCTTTTTTAACGTGATGAAGTTGATATAAAGCCATGGTGGCATAACGACAGTATATTTGGAAAAATTCCGTAATCTTTTATTTAGGTATAAAGTCTATTTTCTTGTATATATGCATTAAGCAATCGATATCGAAATGCTTCAAATAACTGGTTTAACATATTTAAGTTAACAAACCTTCTTAAACGAACTGAAGTTAACATAAAGCCATAACGGCATAACGGCAGTGCATTTAGAAGAATTCCGTAAACTTATATTTAGGTAGAAAGTCGATTTTCTTGTATATATGCATTAAGCAATCGATTTCGAAATGCTTCAAATAACTAGTGTAACTTATCTAAGTTAATAAACCTTTTTTAACGAACTGAAGTTAACATAAAGCCATAACGGCATAACGGCAGTGCATTTGGAAGACTTCCGTAATCTGATATTTAGGTATAAAGTCGATTTTCTTGTACATACACATTTAGCAATCGATATCGAAATGCTTCAAATAACTGGTTTAACATATTTAAGTTAACAAACCTCCTTTAACTTACTGAAGTTAACATAAAGACATAACGGGATAACGGCAGTGCATTTTGGAAGAATTCCGTAATCTTATATTAGGTATTAAGCCGATTTTCTTGTATATACACATTTAGCACTCGATATCGAAATGCTTCAAATCATTAGTTTAACATATTTAAGTTAATTAACCCTCTTTATCTTACTGAAGTGTACAAAAGCCTTAACGGCATAACGGCAGTGCATTTCGAAGAATTCCGTAATCCTATATTGAGGTATAAAGTCGATTTTCTTGTATAAACTCATTTAGCAATCGATATCAAAATGCCTCAAATCATTAGTTTAACATATTTAAATTAATTAACCCCCTTTATCTTACTGAAGTCTACAAACGCCTTAACGGCATAACAGCAGTGCATTTAGAAGAATTCCGTAATCTTATATTTAGGTATAAAGTCGATTTTCTTGTATATACTCATATAGCAATCGATATCGAAATGCTTCAAATCATTAGTTTGACATATTTACGTTAACAAACCTACTTTAACGCACTGAAGTTAACACAAAGCCATGGCGGCATAACGGCAGTGCATGTAGAAGAAATCCGTAATCTTATATTTAGGTATAAATTCGATTTTTTTGTATATACACATTTAGCAATCGATATCTAAATGCTCCAAATCATTAGTTTAACATATTTAAGTTAATTAACCATCTTTAACGAACTGAAGCTAACATAAAGCCATAACGGCATAACGGCAGTACATTTGGAAGAAATCCTTAATTTTATATTTAGGTATAAAGTCGATTTTCTTGTATATACGCATTTAGCAATCGATATCGAAATGCTTCAATCATTAGTTTAACATATTTAAGTTAATTAACCTTCTTTATCTTACTGAAGTTTACATAAAGCCATAACGGTATAACGGCAGTGAATTTGGGAGAATTTCGTAATCTTATATTTAGGTATAAAGTCGATTTTGTTGTATTTACACATTTAGCAATCGATATCGAAATGCCTCAAATCATTTGTTTAACATATTTAAGTTAATTAACCTTCTTTAACATATTGAAGTTGATATAAAGCCATGGCGGCATAACGGCAGTACATTTGGAAGAATTCCGTAATCTTATATTTAGGTATAAAGAAGATTTTCTTGTATATATGCATTTAGCAATCGATTTCGAAAATCTTCAAATCATTAGTTTAACATATTTAAGTCAATAAACCTTCTTTAACGAACAGAAGTTAACATGAAGCCATAACTGCATAATGGCAGTGCATTTAGAAGAATTCCGTAATCTTATATTTAGGTATAAAGTCGATTTTGTTGTATATATGCATTTAGCAATGTTCTTTTCACTTATTTCCACTGGGGATACTTACTGTGAGCTTTGGCTATGTAACCCTGTTGCCTATGTTAAAGTAAAAGATACGTTAAATTTAAAATTCAACCACTTGTATTTCTGGACAATTAAATCTGGTTCACAGTGTTGTATATATTTTTTTTTTGTTTCTTAATTTCACAAAAGCTTTTGGCGTCGGTATTGCCCACAGAAAATCTCACTAAACTGCTGCTGCTGGTGCACAATCACACACACTCGACCGAAAAGGGGTTTTCTCTGCTTCGTACCACAAATTAGCGAAACGCGGATTAAACGTGAAAAAGCTGGCGAGACGTGACTCTATCGTACGGGCGTAGAAATCGAATGGGTTCACCCCCATCTAACCAATCCTTTTTGGTCGGTTAGGTGGTGAAACGATAACGTGTGGTGTGTAGTGTGGTTGGTTTGTTGCGTGGGGTTGCGTGTATGATGGTGTATGTTGTGTGCTGAATGTTGTGTTGTATGATGAGTGTGAGTTATGTGATGAATGTTATGTTGTGTGCTGAATGTTGTGTGGTGTGAGAATGTTGTGGTGAGGGGTGAGATGCCATGAAGTCGCATAAACATCCCGGCCCCCCTAGGCGAGTTAATTGCCTAGAAGCCGCTGCAGTTTCTGGAGGGTGCTTACTACAGCGCTGAAACTCGTCGCCTTTCGATGGTTACGATGATGATGATGTGGTGGCGTCTGCGAACGTGCACCTGGGGGTTGCGTAGAGCGATGGGCTCGTCGGCGTTGAACATGACTCCCATGCTGATGGTGCCGCTGTTGACCATGCCGCTGACTGGCGGGCTTTGATTGAACCGAGCGTCGAGGGAAGCGGTGAAATAGGGTATGATGCGGTCGGTGGCAGTACTGACACGACCCGTCGGACATGCACTCCAACGTAGCGTGCGTGTTTGCCAAGCATGTCATGCAGTGGCCGTGGGCTCTAGCGATCTGCTGGCGCTGAGCGGGCGTCATCGCCTTGAAAATTGTACACCGCTTCAGGACATGGGGTCGATGGCACAGGCTGCATCGCGGCGGCACATACTCCTCGAACTGCCTTCGACCGCTTCCCTCACTGGTTGACCGGATGATTGGCTGGGCGGGCTTGTGCCTTGTTGCCTCCTTGGTGCGGCGATGGGTGCAGCGGATGCTGCATTGGCACTGCTTGCGGACCTCACCGACTGGGGGTTATTGCGGGTTTCTTCTACGTCCATTTCTAGTGGAATAGGAATATGTATATTAACTTGGTTTTGGTAGTAGTATGAAAGATGCTACGCATTATATATGTATATGTGTGTACTATATATAGAAGTATGTATTTATATATTGTATATTGCTTATATTTATTTATATGTATTATATATTATTTAGATAGGGATTTTGTTGTTTATTATTAATCGCGTTCATTATGGTTTTGGTTTGTACGTACGGATTGTAAAACGGTATATTTTTAATTAATTATTGTTTTATTTTATGCGTTTGCGGTTTGCGTTTGCGTTCGCTTGTTTTCGGTGATCGGTTCTTCGGTATTTGGAAGAAAACACAATTTTACTAGTGGTCGAGTTAGTAGGCCAGTTTGTGTTCGCACATCTACTACTCTTATATGACCATCTCGTCCCCGATGTACCTTTTCAATGCGACCTAGTCGCCATTCGGTTGGGGGAAGGCATTCGTCCTGTATGATGACGCATTCGCCTGTACTGGGTTCCTTCTGGATCGTTTTCCATCGATATCTCTTATGGAGATCTTTTAGATAGTCTTCCTTCCATCTGTGGCTGAATTCATGATGGAGAATCTTGATTCTTTCCCATCGATTTATTAAAGTGAGTGAGTCTCCGACTGTCTCAGGTATGGCGAGAAGAGGAGCTCCTCTGAGGAAATGTCCAGGTGTAAGAGCTGTGAAATCGGAGGGATCTTGCGAGAGTAGTGATATGGGTCTTGAATTTAATACGGCTTCAATACGAGTGAGTAGTGTAGTAAACTCCTCATAATTAAATTTATGATTACCAGCCTTTTTCTTTAAATGGGACTTAAAGCTTTTGACTGCTGATTCCCAAAGTCCGCCCATGTGTGGAGAACATGGGGGTATAAACTGCCAATCGATCCCTTGGGGTGCATATTTTTTGACTATTTCAGGGGATACTTCTTTCATAAAGTTTATGAACTCTTTCTCGGTAGCTCTTTGAGCTCCGATAAAGTTTTTCCCATTGTCGCTCATAACCCTTGGGGGAAATCCGCGTCGTCCGACAAAGCGTGCAAATGCTGCGAGGAAAGCCGCAGTTGTCAGATCTGAACAAAGCTCTAGGTGTACTGCCTTTGTCGTAAAACATACAAAAACAGCCACATCCCCTTTTCTAAAGGAAGAAGATCTTAACATCGAGGCCTTTATCTGGAAAGGTCCAGCAAAATCAACCCCAGTAATAGTAAAAGGTAGAGCATAATTGCAGCGTTCAGGTGGTAAAGCTGCCATGATCTGCGTACGCATTTTATGTTTGTACAAGGTACATTGTTTGCACAAAAAAACCGTCTTTTTAAGTTGTGGCTTTAGTCGCGGTATATAGAATTCTTGTCGGACCATTTGCTGCATCAAGCGATGCTCACCATGTAGTGTAAGCTGGTGAAGGTATATTAAGAATAAATGAGTAAAACGGGATTTCTCAGGTATAATAATGGGATGCCGTTCGTTATAACTAAGGCTGGAGTTCGCTAATCTTCCATTTGCCCTTATTAATCCCTTAGCGTCCAAGAATGGATTTAAAACGAGAAGAGAGCCCCCCTTTTTCGAGTGGTCGTCTTTCGACCAACTTTGTTTTCTCTCGACTGAAATAGCGAGTTTGGGTGTAGATAATGAGACTAACTTTGGCGTGTTGCAAATCGGTATGCGTTAGTTGCACGCAAGGTCTTTTGGTATCCCTTTCATTTTTTGTCTAAGTCTTTGAGTAAATTTGTGCAAGTAAGCGACTACTCTTAGTGCTCTAGGAAATGAAGAAAATCGGTGGAGAATATCATCCTCTTCTGGAGTGATATGAAAATTTTCAATTTTCCGACTTTCCGGCGGTATTATATTACGAGCGGGAGACTTTGGCCAGAATTCTTGTGATTCTGTTAGCCATGTTGGACCATTCCACCAGAGTGTAGTGCTGGTGAGGTGCAGTGGCTTGCAACCTCTTGTCCCAAGATCCGCTGGGTTATCTGCACTTGCAACATGTTGCCATTTTGCTGGGCCAACTAAGTCCAAGATTTGAGATATTCGGTTAGATACATAGGTCTTCCAGCAATAGGGTGGTTTTTCTAACCATGCCAAACTATCTCTGGTCTGACCAAAGATATGTTTTATGATCGGTTAATTTCAGGGGGGTTTGAACTATTGAAATTAATTTTGCTAACAGAAGAGCACCATTCAGTTCAAGCCGTGGCAGACTGAGTGTCTTCAAAGGTGCAACTTTGGTTTTGGCTACCAAGAGGTGTGCAGATATTTTGTTATCGTACTGTGTGCGTACGTAAACTGTTGCGCAATAAGCCTTTTCAGAGGCATCACAGAAACCGTGTAATTCTGTGTTAATGTTAGGGGTGAAATTTACCCATCGAGGGATTCGAATTTCTGCTATAGTATGCAAATTGTTAGCAAATTGTACCCATTTTGTTAAACGTACAGGTTTTACCTGTTCATCCCATTCAGTGCCATCTTGCCACAATTCTTGAATGAGGATTTTTGCTTGTATCATTATTGGCGAAAGCCATCCTGCGGGGTCGAAAAGTTTTGCCACCGAGGAAAGTATTTGGCGTTTTGTACTAGCGGAAATTGCAGATATTGACTCAATAGTATATGAGAATTCATCTGTTATCGCATTCCATTGAATCCCTAGGGTTTTTGTTGTACTGGCCGTTTAAAATTTTAAAGGGAAAATTTGTATCTAATAAGTCTTCCTTTTTTATGTTTTTTATTATTTCGGGATGATTTGCTGTAATTTTCTTTAAGGGGAATCCCGCTGAATTTAGTGCTTTGATCACTTGAGATAGTGATTCGCACGCTAATGAGATACTGTGGCTACCTGATAGTATGTCGTCCACGTATGTTTGTGTTTGCAACACAGAAGATGCTAGAGGCAAATTTGTTGCATTTGTTTTTGCCACTTCATGTAGTGTCCTGATCGCCAAATAGGGTGCGCAATTGATGCCAAAGGTGACGGTTTTAAGTTTATAGTCGCTGATTGGACTATTACTTGATTTGCGGAAGACTATACGCTGGAAATCTTGGTCATCTTTATGTACTAGAATTTGTCTGTACATTTTCTCTACATCCCCATTAAAAACGTATTTAAACATGCGCCAATTTAGTATTAGCAGCATGAGATCAGGTTGTAAGGTTGGGCCAGTATATAGTACGTCGTTAAGTGATTTGCCTGAGCTCGTACACTTTGAGGCATTGAAAACCACTCGTACTTTTGTTGTGAGTTTATCAGGACGTATTACCCCGTGATGTGGCAGATAAAAAGATAAATATCTACCTTTAGATACTTTTTCATATGGTACAGTTTCTTCCATATGATTGAGGTCTAGATACTCGTCCATCACATTATCATATGCTGATTTGAGCTCACTTTTTTTCATCAGGCTTTTTTCCAGGCTTAGAAATTGCTGGACTGCTGATATTCTAGAGTGGCCTAGAGCTATGGTTTCAGGAAAAGTTGGTTTGAATGGTAGTCGCACAACAAAACGACCATATTCGTTTCTTGTTGTTGTGGACTTGTAATAGGCTTCGCATGCCTGATCTTCCTCTGAAAGTTGAGTAGTCTGAGGCAATTCTTCTACTTCCCAGAATTTTTTGAGTTCATTATTTAAATATTCGTTTGAAATATTTTCAACTTCAGTTGTAAAAGAATTAATTTTTTCTGTGACTTGGCCACTTAATATCCACCCAAAGATTGTATTTTGGGCTAACAATTTATTGGATATTTTTTCTATACCTTCAAGAATTATTTGAGGTATTAAGTCACTACCTAACAACACATCGATTTGTGATGGGGTATGGCAGTTGAGGTCTGCTAATTTGAGATATGAGCATTTTTCCCATTGCTTTTTATTTACTTCACAGCTTGGAAGCAAATTTGTAAGTTGCGGTAGAACGATGGCTTGCGCATCTATTCTAATATCCGCATTTGGAGATACTATGGTAATTGGGCATATTTTGTTCGAATTTTGGATAATTCTTCCGCCCATTCCTGAAATTTGGAAATTTGAATTTTTTACAGGCAATTTTAGCCGATTTTGAGCTTTTGATGATATAAAGGATCTTTGAGAACCTTGATCTATTAATGCTCTTAGTTTGAATAATTCTCCTCTATGTTCAATAGCGATGACCGCGGTGGGTAAAAGAATTTTGCTTTCATTCTCTGAATGAAGAGCTTGAATTTTTTCTGCTTTAGAGCAACATGGTTGTTCTTCCCTTTTTTCGGGATTTGAGATTTCGGGATTATCACTTTTGGTTGTAGTGACTAACCCGGTGGTTTTTTGGAATTGAGTTTGCTTCATATTTTGAAAGTTCGTAATATGAAGCAGTGAGTGATGTCTTCGTTGACAGTACACACAACTAAATTTGCTTTCGCAGTCTTTTGTCGTATGAGCATTCGACAGACAATTGATGCAAAGTTTATGTTGTCTGACAAGATTGTTTCTGTCAGAAACGGATAATTTTTTAAAATTTTCGCAAGATCTTATGTTATGACCTCCCTTACAAATTTCACATAATGGTTGCCATTTATTGGTTTGGTTTGACACGAAAGTGTGACTTTTATTAACGTGTCTATTGTATGGCATATTATTGCTGGCTTGAGGTTTAAACAAGTTTTTACTTGAGTCATTTTGATGACTTTTTATATTTATAATTTTTTTGTCTATTCGCTCAGCTATCTCGTATTGAGCAGTGAGGAATGTTTTCATCTGTTGCCAGGTGGGCATTATTTTTCTTTCCACTAGAGATTGTTCCCATCGTAGCAAAGCTGCATCAGGCAGTGTTTCTGCGCAAATGGTTACTATCATAGGGTCCCACGATTCTGTGGAGATATTTTGTGTTTTTAACACTGATAAACAGTTGGTCACTGTCGAGTATAAGTTTTGAAACTCCTTGCTAGTTTCTTGTTGAATCTTTGGCAAATGCAATAAAGTTTTTATTGGGTTTTCTATCATAACCCTTTCATTTTCGTATCTTTCGACTAGTGCTTCCCAAGCCAGCTTAAAATTTTCGTCATTTAAAGCGAATCGCTTGACGATACTGCCTGCTTCCCCTTTTGTTTTGTACCTTTGATGGTATAACTTTTGTGCTTGTGATAGTTTAGGATGGTTTATATAAACGGCAGTGAACATGTCCCGGAAGGACGGCCATTGATCATAACATCCATTAAAAACTTCAGTATCACAAGCTGGTACTTTGAGATACATGCCTTTATCTAGGTCTTCTTGTGGTGTTGTAACTACTCTGGAGGGGGAGTAGTGGCTCTACTTGGCCTTACTAAACTTATTTGTTCAGTTATCATTCCCTTAGTTAATTCTACTGATCGCGGCAGTTATCACACTTGGCTGTCGCCGAAGCTTTTGCGTTTTCTGGGAGTTCTGCGTCGTCAGTATCTAGTACTGTATCGTACGCTGCCAAAGGCGAGCCCAGAGATTGTTCACACTTTCTAGTTTTATATTTAAAACTGATTCTGTGATGTCAGTAATAGGGGAAGCTTGAAATCTTGTACAATATCTTATAAAACTGTCACTTTCAGTGATGAATCTAGATATTGTCTGATCTTTTGATCTTTTTTGTTTTATACTCTGCTTTGAGCGTGTAGCTTCAGCAGGTGTGCCTTGTAGTTTATCTTCATCAGCCATTTTCGGAATTTCTAATGATAGAGGTGTTTTTGGCTTAACCTCTTTTTATTTGTCAGATTGCATTAATTAAATTGAATTGGAAGCTTTGAGCTTAAAATGTTTGGCTTGAAATACTACAATTGTATAATTGGTATGATGAGAAATTTTATACAAAATTTTTTGTAAATATTTCGTTAGAAATAGAATTGTATAATTGGAGTTGTAAAAAATGTTTGTCAGTATTTCGTGTGAAATACAATTGTAAAATTGGTATTGAAAAAAAACCAAATTTTGTAAATATAATAAATTTTTTGATGAATAAATATATTTTAGGACTTTGCGAACGCTTATTCACCGCATAAATCGATTAATCCCTTTTTTTTATATATGTATGTATTAGTATGCAATTGTTTTATTAAATATTTTTTTTTTTTTTTTTTTTCCGTGTATTATTTAAACGTATCTGCGATATACTCGCGATTAATTTGTATATTATTCCTTAGTACGATAAGAACGCAAAAGGAAAATAAAAATGACGCAAAAATATACGTATGTATGTATGTAAACTTATATGCATATATAACGAAATGACGGAAAACAAGTATACAATTTTTTATATATTAATATTATATATGTATGTTAATGTTAAATATATGAGTATGTATGTAAATGTTTTGTTAATTGCGTTTGCTCAGAAAGCACGCGAAAACGAAATTGCGATAAACACTCGATAAGAATGCGCATACATAAATATGTATGTTAGTTAATTTTAATTGTTGCTATGGATATCCTCCTTGTACATGGATTTCGATTCCGTTTTGTTCCCTTTTGTTCCGCTTTTCTTTTTTCTTCTTTTAAAGTTCACTGACCGGAGTAATAAATATATTTTATATATTATTACTTGTATGTAGATATGTTTGTATTTGTAACCTTTTTATTGGTACGTTATATTACGAAGAGAGACAAAGTGAGAGAGATAACGAGAATAGTTGGATCGCGATATACATATGTACACATATGTACATACACAAATATCCACTGTTATGTTGTTGTTATATATTTTTTTTTCCTTCTGCCTTTGCTTATTTTTAAAACGATCCTGCTTGTTGCTTTGTTAGCACAAGGGGTATCACCAGAACTTGCAAGTAAGAATACTTGACTTTGAAAAATTTTTATTTTTTTTTTTTGTAGTGTGTTTGGAGACACGAAGTAAGCTTAAAGGCAGGTAGTTATGTAACAACAGTTTTTCCAAAAATTTTTTCAGTTCATTTTTGTATGTACCATATGTCCATGAATATATGTATATTAATTACGGCATATAAAATTTCGCGCGGAAAGTTTGATTGCCCATAAAACTTTGTATGTATGTATATGCCCATATGTATGTATGTATCTCTTACATGATCGAGTACCTTTACTTATTTGTGTACATATGTATGCATTTGCATGTTCTCTTTTTTTTTTTTTTTTGTCGCCTTTGCTTATTTATTATAGGCGATCCTGCTTGTTGCTTTTTTAGCCCAAGGGGTATCACCAGAACATGCAAGTAATAATACTTGACTTTGAAAAATTTTTTTTTTTTTTGATTTTTGAAAATTATAGTGTGTTTGCAAACACAAAATAAGCGTTAGGCAGGTACCGCAATTTTTTTTTTTATTTATTTCGGTCCTATACATACATATGCTATACCGAACTGTCTAACCGATTTTTCGTATAGAACAGTTGGGTTATTTCTAAATAGCTGTATGCCGTCTTACAGCTTCAACTGTATATCAAGCTACATATGCGCATACATAATTTTATAAAAATCAAATTGGAATGGACTCACTTTTTCTTCCGTCAAGGGTTTTTTTGCAATACTTTGTGTTCTCCTCGTTTTCCTTTTTTTGGTTTTTGTTTCCTTTTTGAGGTTTTCCGTGTTGGATTTGTAGTCTGTTCCCACGTTGCTTGTACTCCTTGTTTGTTCTGCCGTATGTTTTTTGGGGTTTTGTCACTTATACGTTATGTATGTACGTATTTTTCTTGTTCTTTTAGCACTGCACTTTGAGCATTCTTTTATACATATATGTATTTCTTTTAACAGCACTTTTCAGTATCGTTTCTATTGTCACTTCACTTTCGTTTTAGTTTCTTTAGTTAGTTATTTTGTATTAACCGCGCCCGCTTATGTATTTTGAGGTTATTGACCTTTGTTTGGTGTTTTACCGCGCCCGTTTTATGCGTTTGTTAATATTAATTTTCTTCACTTTTTTTTTTTTTTTTTCTTAGGTGCCTTTCTGAGAGGCTCGAAGGACCATTTGTTCTTTTCACTTATTTCCACTGGGGATACTTACTGTGAGCTTTGGCTATGTAACCCTGTTGCCTATGTTAAAGTAAAAGATACGTTAAATTTAAAATTCAACCACTTGTATTTCTGGACAATTAAATCTGGTTCACAGTGTTGTATATATTTTTTTTTTGTTTCTTAATTTCACAAAAGCTTTTGGGGTCGGTATTGCCCACAGAAAATCTCACTAAACTGCTGCTGCTGGTGCACAATCACACACACTCGACCGAAAAGGGGTTTTCTCTGCTTCGTACCACAAATTAGCGAAACGCGGATTAAACGTGAAAAAGCTGGCGAGACGTGACTCTATCGTACGGGCGTAGAAATCGAATAGAGTTCACCCCCATCTAACCAATCCTTTTTGGTCGTTAGGTGGTGAAACGATAACGTGTGGTGTGTAGTGTGGTTGGTTTGTTGCGTGGGGTTGCGTGTATGATGGTGTATGTTGTGTGCTGAATGTTGTGTTGTATGATGAGTGTGAGTTATGTGATGAATGTTATGTTGTGTGCTGAATGTTGTGTGGTGTGATGAATGTTGTGGTGAGGGGTGAGATGCCATGAAGTCGCATAAACAAGCAATAAAATTTTGAAAATCTTCAAATCATTAGTTTAACATATTTAAGTTAATTAACATTCTTTAACGTATTGAAGGTGATATAAAGCCATGGCGACATAACGACAGTACATTTGGAAGAATTCCCTAATCTTATATTTATGTATGAAGTCGATTTTCTTGTACATATGCATCTAGCAATCGATTTAGAAATGCTTCAAATCATTAGTTTAACATATTTAAGTTAACAAACCTACTTTAACGTACTGAAGTTTACACAAAGCCATGGCGGCATAACATCTTATATTTAGGTATAAATTCGATGTTTTTGTATATACACATTTAGCAATCGATATCGAAATGCTTCAAATCATTAGTTTAACATATTAAGTTAATAAACATTTTTTAGCTTAATGAGGTCTACATAAAGCCTTAACGGTATAACGGGAGTGCATTTAGAAGAACTCCGTAATGTTATAACTTTATATTTAGGTATAAAGTCGATTTTCTTGTATATACACATTTAGCAATCGATATCGAAATGCTTCAAATCATTAGTTTAACATATTTAAGTTAACGAACCTACTTTAACGCACTGAAGTTAACACAAAG
This sequence comes from Bactrocera correcta, assembly GCA_027475135.1. Taxonomy (NCBI): domain Eukaryota; kingdom Metazoa; phylum Arthropoda; class Insecta; order Diptera; family Tephritidae; genus Bactrocera; species Bactrocera correcta. The sequence continues at coordinate 9,708,449 of CM050324.1, read as the reverse complement.
CCATGGCGGCATAACGGCAGTGCATGTAGAAGAATTCCGTAATCTTATATTTAGGTATAAATTCGATTTTTTTGTATATACACATTTAGCAATCGATATCGAAATGCTTCAAATCATTAGTTTAACATATTTAAGTTAATTAACCTTCTTTAACGAACAGAAGTTAACATAAAGCCATAACGGCATAACGGTAGTGCATTTAGAAGAATTCCGTAATCTTATATTTAGGTATAAAGTCGATTTTCTTGTATATACACATTTATCAATCGATATCGAAATGCCTCAAATCATTAGTTTAACATATTTAAGTTAATTAACCTTCTCTAACGATCTGAAGTCTACAAACGCCTTAACGTCATAACGGCAAAGCATTTAGAAGAATTACGTAATCTTATATTTAGGTATAAAGTCGATTTTCTTGTATATACTCATTTAGCAATCGATATAGAAATGCTTCAAATCATTAGTTTAACATATTTAAGTTAACAAAGCTTCTTTAACGCACTGAAGTTATTATAAAGCCATGGCGGCATAACGGCAGTGCATTTAGAAGAATTCCGTAAGCTTATATTTAGGTATAAAGTCGATTTTGTTGTATATACACATTTAGCAATCGATATCGAAATGCTTCAAATCATTAGTTTAACATATTTAAGTTAATTATCCTTCTATAACATATTGAAGTTGATAAAAAGCCATGGCGGCATAGCGACAGTACATTTGCAAGAATTCCGTAATCTTATATTTAGGTAGAAAGTCGATTTTCTTGTATATATGCATTAAGTAATCGATTTCAAAATGCTTCAAATAACTGGTGTAACATATCTAAGTTAATAAACCTTCTTAAACGAACTGAAGTTAACATAAAGCCATAACGGCATAACGGCAGTGCATTTAGAAGAATTCCGTAAACTTATATTTAGGTAGAAAGTCGATTTTCTTGTATATATGCATTAAGCAATCGATTTCGAAATGCTTCAAATAACTAGTGTAACTTATCTAAGTTAATAAACCTTTTTTAACGAACTGAAGTTAACATAAAGCCATAACGGCATAACGGCAGTGCAGTTGGAAGAATTCCGTAACCTTATATTTAGGTATAAAGTCGATTTTCTTGTATATACACATTTAGCAATAGATATCGAAATGCCTCAAATCATTAGTTTAACATATTTAAGTTAACTAACCCCCTTTATCTTACTGAAGTCTACAAACGCCTTAACGGCATAACGGCAGTGCATGTAGAAGAATTCCGTTATCATATATTTGGGTATAAAGTCGATTTTCTTGTATATACACATTTAGCAATCGATATCGAAATGCCTCAAATCATTAGTTTAATATATTTAAGTTAATTAACCCACTCTATCTTACTGAAGTCTACAAACGCCTTAACGGGATAACGGCAAAGCATTTAGAAGAACTCCGTAATCTTATACTTAAGTATAAAGTCCATTTTCTTGTATATACTCATTTAGCAATCGAAATCGAAATGCTTCAAATCATTAGTTTAACATATTTAAGTTAACAAACCCACTTTAACGCACTGAAGTTAACACAAAGCCATAACGGCATAACGGCAGTGCATGTAGAGGAATTCCGTTATCATATATTTAGGTATAAAGTCGATTTTCTTGTATATACTCATTTAGCAATCGATATCGAAATGCTTCAAATAACTAATGTAACATATCTAAGCTAATAAACCTTCTTAAACGAACTGAAGTTAACATAAAGCCATAACGGCATTGCATTTGGAAGAATTGCGTAATCTTATATTTAGGTATAAAGTCGATTTTGTTGTATATACACATTTAGCAATCGATATCGAAATGCTTCAAATCATTAGTTTAACATATTTAAGCTAATTAACCCTCTTTATCTTACTAAAGTCTACAAACGCCTTAACGGCATAACTGCATGTAGAAGAATTCCGTTATCATATATTTAGGTATAAAGTCGATTTTCTTGTACATACACATTTAGCAATCGATATCGAAATGCCTCAAATCATTAGTTTAACATATTTAAGTAAATTAACCCTCTTTATCTTACTGAAGTCTACAAACGCCTTAATTGCATAACGGCAGTGCATGTAGAAGAATACCGTTATCATATATTTAGGTATAAAGTCGATTTTCTTGTACATGCACGTTTAGCAATCGATATCGAAATGCCTCAAATCATTAGTTTAACATACTTAAGTAAATTAACCCTCTTTATCTTACTGAAGTCTACAAACGCCTTAATTGCATAACGGCAAAGCATTTAGAAGAATTACGTAATCTTATATTTAGGTATAAAGTCGATTTTCTTATATATACTCATTTAGCAATCGATATCGAAATGCCTCAAATCATTAGTTTAACATATTTAAGTTAATTAACCCTCTTTATCTTACTGAAGTCTACAGACGCCTTAACGGCATAACTGCATGTAGAAGAATTCCGTTATCATATGTTTAGGTATAAAGTCGATTTTCTTGTACCTACACATTAAGCAATCGATATCGAAATGCCTCAAATCATTAGTTAACATATTTAAATTAATTAACCCTCTTTATCCTACTGAAGTCTACAAACGCCTTAATGGCATAACGGCAAAGCATTTAGAAGAATGATTTGATACGTTATCTTATATTTAGGTATAAAGTCTATTTTCTTGTATATACACATTTAGCAATCGATATCGAAATGCCTCAAATCATTAGTTTAACATATTTAAGTTAATTAACCTTCTTTAACATATAACAGTACATTTGGAAAAATTCCGTAATATTATGTTTAGGTATAAAGTCGATTTTCTTGTATACACTCATTTATCAATCGACATCGAAGTACTTCAAATAACTAGTGTAACATATCTAAGTTAATAAACCTTCTTAAACGAACTGAAGTTAACATAAAGCCATAACAGCATAACGGCAGTGCATTTGGAAGAATTCCATAATCTTTTATTTAGGTATAAAGTCGATTTTCTTGTATATATGCATTAAGCAATCGATATCGAAATGCTTCAAATAACTGGTTTAACATATTTAAGTTAACAAACCTTCTTTAACTAACTGAAGTTAACATAAAGCCATAACGGTATAACGGCAGTGCATTTGGAAGAATTCCGTAATCTTATATTTAGGTATTAAGTCGATTTTCTTGCATATACACATTTAGCAATCGATATCGAAATGCCTCAAATCATTAGTTTAACATATTTAAGTTAATTAACCCCCTTTATCTTACTGAAGTCTACAAACGCCTTAACGGCATAACGGCAAAGCATTTAGAAGAATTACGTATTCTTATATTTAGGTAAAAAGTCGGTTTTCTTGTATATACTCATTTAGCAATCGAAATCGAAATGCTTCAAATCATTAGTTTAACATATTTAAGATAATTAACCCTCTTTATCTTACTGAAGTCTACAAACGCCTTAGCGGCATAACGGCAAAGCATTTAGAAGAATTACGTATTCTTATATTTAGGTATAAAGTTGTTTTTCTTGTACCTATGCATTAAGCAATCGATATCGAAATGCTTCAAATAACTGGTTTAACATATTTAAGTTAATAAACCTTCTTTAACTAACTGATGTTAACATAAAACCATAACGGTATAACGGCAGTGCATTTGGAAGAATTCCGTAATCTTATATTTAGGTATAAAGTCGATTTTCTTGTATATACACATTTAGCAATCGATATCGAAATGCTTCAAATCTTTAGTTTAACATATTTAAGCTAATTAACCCTCTTTATCTTACTAAAGTCTACAAAAGCCTTAACGGCATAACGACAGTGCATTTGGAAGAATTCCGTAATCTTATATTTAGGTATAAAGTCGATTTTCTTGTATATACACATTTAGCAATCGATATCGAAATGCCTCAAATCATTAGTTTAACATATTTAAGTTAATTAACCTTCTTTAACATATAACAGTACATTTGGAAAAATTCCGTAATATTATGTTTAGGTATAAAGTCGATTTTCTTGTATACATGCATTAAGCAATCGATTTCGAAATGCTTCCAATAACTGGTGTAACATATCTAAGTTAATAAACCTTCTTTAACGAACTTAAGTTAACATAAAGCCATAACGGCAGTGCATTTAGAAGAATTCCGTAAGCGTATATTTAGGTATAAAGTCGATTTTGTTGTATATACACATTAAACAATCGATATCGAAATGCCTCAAATCATTAGTTTAACATATTTGAGTTAATTAACCTTCTTTAACATATTGAAGTTCATATAAAGCCATGGCGGCATAACGACAGTACATTTGGAAGAATTCCGTAATCTTATATTTAGGTATAAGGAAGATTTTCTTGTATATATGCACTTAGCAATCGATTTCGAAAATCTTCAAATCATTAGTTTAACATATTTAAGTTAATAAAGCTTCTTTAACGCACTGAAGTTAACACAAAGCCATGGCGGCATAACGGCAGTACATTTAGAAGAATTCCGTAATCTTATATTTAGGTATAAAGTCGATTTTCTTCTATATACACATTTAGCAATCGATATCGAAATGCCTCAAATCATAAGATTATCATATTCAAGTTAACTAACCTTTTTTAACGTATTGAAGTTGATATAAAGCCATGGTGGCATAACGACAGTACATTTGGAAGAATTCCGTAATCTTATATTTAGGTATAAAGTCGATTTTCTTCTATATACACATTTAGCAATCGATATCGAAATGCCTCAAATCATTAGTTTAACATATTTAATTTCATTAACCCTCCTTATCTTTCTGAAGTCTACAATCGCCTTAACGGCATAACGGCAGTGCATTTAGAAGAATTCCGTAATCTTATATTTAGGTATAAAGTCGATTTTCTTGTATATACTCATTTAGCAATCAATATCGAAATGCTTCAAATCATTAGTGTAACATATTTAAGTTAATAAACCTTCTTTAACTAACTGAAGTTGATATAAAGCCATGACGGTATAACGGCAGTGCATTTGATGAATTCCGTAATCTTATATTTAGGTATAAAGTCGATTTTGTTGTATATATGCATTTAGCAATCGATTTCGAAAATCTTCAAATCATTAGTTTAACATATTTAAGTTAATTGTCCTTCTATAACATATTGAAGTTGATAAAAAGCCATGGCGGCATAGCGACAGTACATTTGCAAGAATTCCGTAATCTTTTATTTAGGTAGAAAGTCGATTTTCTTGTATATATGCATTAAGTAATCGATTTCAAAATGCTTCAAATAACTTGTGTAACATATCTAAGTTAATAAACCTTCTTAAACGAACTGAAGTTAAAATGAAGCCATAACGGCATAACGGCATTGCATTTGGAAGAATTCCGTAATCTTATATTTAGGTATAAAGTCGATTTTCTTGTATATACACATTTAGCAATCGATACCGATATGCTTCAAATCATTAGTTTAACATATTTAAGTTAATTAACCCTCTTTATCTTACTGAAGTCTACAAACGCCTTAACGGCATAACGGCAAAGCATTTAGAAGAATTACGGAATCTTATATTTAGGTATAAAGTCGATTTTCTTGTATATAATCATTTAGCAATCTATATCGAAATGCTTCAAATCATTATTTTAACATATTTAAGTTAACGAACCTACTTTAACGCACTGAAGTTAACACAAAGCCATGGCGGCATAACGGCAGTGCATGTAGAAGAATTCCGTAATCTTCTATTTAGGTATAAATTCGATTTTTTTGTATATACACATTTAGCAATCGATATCGAAATGCTTCAAATCATTAGTTTAACATATTTAAGTTAATTAACCTGCTTAAACGAACTGAAGTTAAAATGAAGCCATAACGGCATAACGGCATTGCATTTGGAAGAATTCCGTAATCTTATATTTAGGTATAAAGTCGATTTTCTTGTATATACACATTTAGCAATCGATACCGATATGCTTCAAATCATTAGTTTAACATATTTAAGTTAATTAACCCTCTTTATCTTACTGAAGTCTACAAACGCCTTAACGGCATAACGGCAAAGCATTTAGAAGAATTACGGAATCTTATATTTAGGTATAAAGTCGATTTTCTTGTATATAATCATTTAGCAATCTATATCGAAATGCTTCAAATCATTATTTTAACATATTTAAGTTAACAAACCTACTTTAACGTACTGAAGTTTACACAAAGCCATGGCGGCATAACACCTTATATTTAGGTATAAATTCGATTTTTTTGTATATACACATTTAGCAATCGATATCGAAATGCTTCAAATCATTAGTTTAACATATTAAGTTAATAAACATTTTTTAGCTTAATGAGGTCTACATAAAGCCTTAACGGTATAACGGCAGTGCATTTAGAAGAACTCCGTAATGTTATAATTTTATATTAAAGGTATAAGTCGGTTTTCTTGTATATACACATTTAGCAATCGATATCGAAATGCTTTAAATCATTAGTTTAATATATTTAAAATAATTAACCTTCTTTAACGTATTGAAGTTGATACAAACCTGGGCGGCATAACGACAGTACATTTGAAAGAATTCCCTAATCTTATATCTAGGTATAAAGAGGATTTTCTTGTATATACACATTTAGCAATCGATTTCGAAATGCTTTAGATCATTAGTTTAACATATTAAAGTTAACTTACCATCTTTAACGTATTGAAGGTGAAATAAAGCCATGGCGCCATAACGACAGTAATTTGGAAGAATTCCGTAATCTTATATTAAGGTATAAAGTCGATTTTCTTGTATATATGCAATTAGAAATCGATATCGAAATGCTTCAAATCATAAGTTTAACATATTTAAGTTAATTAACCATCTTTAACGTATTGAAGGTGAAATAAAGCCATGGCGCCATAACGACAGTAATTTGGAAGAATTCCGTAATCTTATATTTAGGTATAAAGTCGATTTTCTTGTATATATGCATTTAGAAATCGATATCGAAATGCTTCAAATCATTAGTTTAACAAATCTAAGTTAATTAACCTTTTTTAACGTGATGAAGTTGATATAAAGCCATGGTGGCATAACGACAGTATATTTGGAAAAATTCCGTAATCTTTTATTTAGGTATAAAGTCTATTTTCTTGTATATATGCATTAAGCAATCGATATCGAAATGCTTCAAATAACTGGTTTAACATATTTAAGTTAACAAACCTTCTTAAACGAACTGAAGTTAACATAAAGCCATAACGGCATAACGGCAGTGCATTTAGAAGAATTCCGTAAACTTATATTTAGGTAGAAAGTCGATTTTCTTGTATATATGCATTAAGCAATCGATTTCGAAATGCTTCAAATAACTAGTGTAACTTATCTAAGTTAATAAACCTTTTTTAACGAACTGAAGTTAACATAAAGCCATAACGGCATAACGGCAGTGCATTTGGAAGACTTCCGTAATCTGATATTTAGGTATAAAGTCGATTTTCTTGTACATACACATTTAGCAATCGATATCGAAATGCTTCAAATAACTGGTTTAACATATTTAAGTTAACAAACCTCCTTTAACTTACTGAAGTTAACATAAAGACATAACGGTATAACGGCAGTGCATTTTGGAAGAATTCCGTAATCTTATATTAGGTATTAAGCCGATTTTCTTGTATATACACATTTAGCACTCGATATCGAAATGCCTCAAATCATTAGTTTAACATATTTAAGTTAATTAACCCTCTTTATCTTACTGAAGTGTACAAAAGCCTTAACGGCATAACGGCAGTGCATTTCGAAGAATTCCGTAATCCTATATTGAGGTATAAAGTCGATTTTCTTGTATATACTCATTTAGCAATCGATATCAAAATGCCTCAAATCATTAGTTTAACATATTTAAATTAATTAACCCCCTTTATCTTACTGAAGTCTACAAACGCCTTATCGGCATAACAGCAGTGCATTTAGAAGAATTCCGTAATCTTATATTTAGGTATAAAGTCGATTTTCTTGTATATACTCATATAGCAATCGATATCGAAATGCTTCAAATCATTAGTTTGACATATTTACGTTAACAAACCTACTTTAACGCACTGAAGTTAACACAAAGCCATGGCGGCATAACGGCAGTGCATGTAGAAGAAATCCGTAATCTTATATTTAGGTATAAATTCGATTTTTTTGTATATACACATTTAGCAATCGATATCTAAATGCTCCAAATCATTAGTTTAACATATTTAAGTTAATTAACCATCTTTAACGAACTGAAGCTAACATAAAGCCATAACGGCATAACGGCAGTACATTTGGAAGAAATCCTTAATTTTATATTTAGGTATAAAGTCGATTTTCTTGTATATACGCATTTAGCAATCGATATCGAAATGCTTCAATCATTAGTTTAACATATTTAAGTTAATTAACCTTCTTTATCTTACTGAAGTTTACATAAAGCCATAACGGTATAACGGCAGTGAATTTGGGAGAATTTCGTAATCTTATATTTAGGTATAAAGTCGATTTTGTTGTATTTACACATTTAGCAATCGATATCGAAATGCCTCAAATCATTTGTTTAACATATTTAAGTTAATTAACCTTCTTTAACATATTGAAGTTGATATAAAGCCATGGCGGCATAACGGCAG
>CM050324.1:9465851-9698851 GCA_027475135.1 Bactrocera correcta | reverse complement strand
GACACACACCACCACTTCGTCGATTTCAAAGCTGCTTTCGACAGCACGAAAAGGAGCTGCCTTTATGCCGCGATGTCTGAATTTGGTATCCCCGCAAAATTAATTCGGCTGTGTAAGCTGACGTTGAGCAACACGAAAAGCTCCGTCAGAATCGGGAAGGACCTCTCCGAGCCGTTCGATACCAAACGAGGTTTCAGACAAGGCGATTCTTTATCGTGCGACTTTTTCAACCTGCTTCTGGAGAAAATAGTTCGAGCTGCAGAATTCAACAGAGAAGGTACCATCTTCTATAAGAGTGTACAACTGCTGGCGTATGCCGATGATATTGATATCATCGGCCTCAACACCCGCGCCGTTAGTTCTGCTTTCTCCAGACTGGACAAGGAAGCAAAAGAAATGGGTCTGGCAGTGAACGAGGGCAAGACGAAATATCTTCTGTCATCAAACAAACAGTCGTCGCACTCGCGACTTGGCACTAACGTCACTGTTGACAGTCATAACTTTGAAGTTGTAGATAATTTCGTCTATCTTGGAACCAGCGTAAACAAAACCAACAATGTCAGCCTGGAAATCCAACGCAGGATAACTCTTGCCAACAGGTGCTACTTCGGACTAAGTAGGCAATTGAGAAACAAAGTCCTCTCTCGACAAACGAAAACCAAACTCTATAAGTCACTCATAATTCCCGACCTGCTATATGGTGCAGAGGCTTGGACGATGTCAACAACGGATGAGTCGACGTTCCGAGTTTTCGAGAGAAAGGTTCTGCGAAAGATTTATGGTCCTTTGCGCGTTGGCCACGGCGAATATCGCATTCGATGGAACGATGAGCTGTACGAGATATACGACGACGATTGAGGAATTTTTATATCGATTGCTTAATGTATATATACAACAAAAACGATCTTATACGTAACTATAAGGTTACGGAATTTTTCTAAATTAACTGCCGTTATACAGTTAAGGCTTGATGCAGACTTCAGTAAGTTTAAAAAAAAAAATATTAACTAAAATATGTTAATTTAATGATTTGAAGCATAACGGTATCTATTGCTTATTGTGTATATACAAAAGATTCGACCTTATATCTAAATATAAGATTATGAAATTCTTCTAAATGCACTGCCGTTATACCGTTAAAGCTTCATGTAGACTTCAGTAAGTTAAAAAAAGTTTTTTAACTTAAATATGTTAAGCTAAAGATTTGAGGAATTTCGATATCGATAGCTTAATGTGTATATACAAGAAACTCGACTTTATACCTAAATACAAAATTACGGAATTCTTCAAAACGCTCTGCCGTTATACCGCTAAGGCTTCATGTAGACTTCAGTAAGATTAAGTAGGCTAGCTAACTTAAATATGTTAAACCAGTTATTTGAAGCATTTCGATATTGATTGCAAATTGTGCAAATACAAGAAAGTCGGCTTCATCCCTAAATATAAGATTATGGAATTCTTCTAAATGCACTGCCGTTATGCCGCCATGGCTTAACGTAAACTTCAGTTCCTTAAAGAAGGTTTATTAACTTAAATATGTTAAAGTAAAGTTTTGAAGCATTTCGATATTGACTGCTAAATGTGTTTATACAAGAAAAGTGACTTTATATCTAAATATAAGATTACAGAATTCCTCTAAATGCACTGCCGTTATACAGTTAAGGCTTTATGTAGACTTCAGTAAGCTAAAAAAAGTCTATTAACTTAAATATGTTAAACTTATGTTTTGAAGCATCTCGGTATCGATTGCCAAATACGCATCTACAAGAAAATCGACTTTATGCCTAAATATAAGACAACGGAATTCTTCTTAATTCACTGCCGTTATACCGTTACGGCTTTATGTAGACTTCAGTAAGTTAAACAAAGTTTATTGACTTGAATATGTTAAACTAATGTTTTGAAGCATTTCGATATCGATTGCTAAATGTGTATATACAAGAAAATCGACTTTATAGCTAAATATAAGATAATGAAATTCTTCTAAATACACTGCCGTTATGCCGCTAAGGCTTTATGTAGACTTCAGTAAAATAAAGGAGGTTAATTAACTTAAATATGTTAAACTAATTGTTCACGTATGCCACTAGTATACTTACGTGTTGCAGTATAATTCTGAGGTGGGAAATAAAACACACTGATTTCCACACACTTTATAAAAGGTTTATTAGGTAAAGTTACTTAATATAAATATGTATAAATATATGTATATTTTGTTTGGGTTTTTCGCGAAACCCACGGTGGTACACGGTTGGCAAACTTGCTGTGTCACGTCACTCCCGTCACTTGGCGGTTTATTAAAACGGAGATTGTGGTGATTTTTGCGGTAGCACAAGTGAAAAAATGCAAAAAGAATGTTGATACCACTTAAATTCGCGGACGACTCTCTTTCTTCACGGATGAAACGGTAAGAAGGCAATCCCGGTCGGATCAATCCCTTTTGATGGTTTGGGTGGTGAATATTGGCTAACATTACCAGTCGTCTCGTTGATGATCGTATGGTTGTTGTGTTGCAGTGTTGTAGTAGTGATCGGTGTTTGATGCGTGTGTGTGTATTGGGGTATGCTGTGAGCTGTTGTGTGATGAGGTGTTGTGACGTGATATGATGTGTGGTGATGTGATGTGGGATGCTGCAGAACGCTCATAGCTCATGTGAACATCCCGGCCCCCCTAGGCGAATTAATCGGCTAGGAGCCGTTGCAGCTGTTGTAGTGTACTGAGTACAGCGCTCAACCCTGTTGAGCGTCGTTGGTGTTGACGATGTGCGTGGCGTGGCGGAGATGGCCGTGTACGTGTTGTGGTTGATTGGCTGCTTCGTCGACGCCGGATAGCATCACTGCGTGGTCTGGTACGTGTGTTGGTGCTACTTTCCGACGGATTGGCTCGGCGCGGAAAACGATGAAATAGAGTGTGTTGGGGCCACTGGCAATATTGACAGGCGCCGTCGGCCCAGCACTCTATGGTGGCGTGGTCATCTGCCAGGCAGGTCATGCAATGCCCATGGGCTCTTGCAACCTGTTTTCGTTGAGCGGGCTTCATGCTCTTAAAAATGGAGCATCGTTTCAGGGCGTGTGGGCGATGGCACGGGCTGCAGCATGGAGGCCCCTGTGGCTCCAATAGCTGCTCTTCTCTCATCTCCCTGACTGCTTCGGCGGATGGCGGTGGTCGCATAACCCTGGTCCTTGGAGCGGCAACGGGTGCAGCCGACGCTTTGGGTATAGCGATTTCGGACCTTACGGTGTTGGAGGCGGTTTGGGTCTCCTCTACGTCCATTTCTATGGGAATATAAAATTGTAATTAAATTGATTTTGTTTATAATATTAGAATGTAGTTGTTGTAGCTATATATCTATACATATGTATATGTATAATAAGTTGGTCTTCAAAGCGCTTGTTTGAATTTATTTTTTGTTTGTGTGCGGATTATAACGCGTGTTAATTTCGAATTAGCGGAATTGTTTTATTATTTATCGATTAATTTTGCGAGTTATTTTGCGGTTTAGTTTGAAGGTGTTCTTCGCTGTTTGGAAGAAAACACAGTTTGGTGACTGGTCGAGTTAATATGCCGGTTTGTGTTCGCACATCGACTACTCTTATGTGACCATCTGATCCTCGATGAACCTTTTCAATGCGGCCTAGTCGCCATTCTGTTGGAGGAAGGCATTCGTCCTGTATGATTACGCATTCTCCTGCCTTGGCTTCCTTCTGGGCCGTTTTCCAGCGATATCTCTTATGGAGATCTTTGAGATAGTCTTCCTTCCATCTGTGGCTGAATTCGTGATGGAGAATCTTGATTCTTTCCCATCGATTTATTAAACTGAGTGAGTCTCCTTCTGTCTCAGGTATGGCGAGAAGAGGAGCTCCTCTGGGGAAATGACCAGGTGTAGGAGCTGTGAAATCGGAGGGATCTTGCGAGAGGGGTGATATGGGTCTTGAATTTAATACGGCTTCAATACGAGTGAGTAGTGTAGTAAACTCCTCATAATTGAATTTATGATTACCAGCCGTTTTCTTTAAATGGGACTTAAAGCTTTTTACTGCTGATTCCCAAAGTCCGCCCATGTGTGGAGAACATGGAGGTATAAATTGCCAATCGATCCCTTGGGGTGCATATTTATTAACTATTTCAGGGGAGACTTCTTTCATGAAGTTTATAAACTCCTTCTCGGTTGCTCTTTGGGCTCCGACAAAGTTTTTCCCATTATCGCTCATTATTTTTGAAGGAAATCCGCGTCGTCCGACAAAGCGTGCAAATGCTGCAAGAAAAGCCGCAGTAGTCAGATCTGAACAAAGCTCAAGGTGTACTGCCTTTGTCGTAAAACATACAAAGACAGCCACATACCCTTTTCTAAATGAAGAAGACCTTAACATGGAGGCCTTTATCTGGAAAGGTCCAGCAAAATCAACCCCAGTGATGGTAAAGGGTAGAGCATAGTTGCAGCGTTCAGGTGGTAAAGCTGCCATGATCTGCGTACGCATTTTGTGTTTGTACATGGTACATGGTTTACACATGAAAATCGTCCTTTTGATTTGTGGCTTTAGTAGCGGTATATAAAATTCTTGAAGGACCATTTGTTGCATTAAGCGATGCTCACCATGCAGTGTAAGATGGTGCAGATATGCTAGAAATAGGTAAGTAAAACGGGATTTCTCTGGAATAATTATGGAATGTCGTTCGTTATAACTAAGGCTGGAGTTCGCCAATCTTCCATTTGCCCTTATTAATCCCTTAGAATCCAAGAATGGATTTAATACGAGAAGTGAGCTTCCCTTTTCGAGAGGTCGCTTTTCGAGCAACTTTGATTTCTCTTTGCTGAAATAGCGAGTTTGTGTATATAATATTAGACTGACCTTGGCATGTTGCAAGTCGGAATGCGTTAGTTGTACGCAAGGATCATTTGGTGCCCCTTTCATTTTTAGTTTAAGTCTTTGAATGAATTTGTGCATGTAAGCGACTACTCTTAGTGCTCTAGCAAATGACGAAAATCGATGGAGAATATCATCCTCTTCGGGAGTGATATGAAAATTTTCAATTTTCCGACTTTCCGGCGGGATTATATTACGGGCGGGAGACTTTGGCCAGAATTCTTGTAATTCTGTTAGCCATGTTGGACCATTCCACCAGAGTGTAGTGCTGGTGAGGTGCAGTGGCTTGCAACCTCTTGTCCCAAGATCCGCTGGGTTATCTGCACTTGCAACATGTTGCCATTTTGCTGGGCCAACTAAGTCTAGAATTTGGGATATTCGGTTAGATACATAGGTCTTCCAGCAATAGGGTGGTTTTTCTAACCATGCTAAAATTATCTGACCAAAGATACATTTTATGATCGTTTAATTTGAGATGGGTTTGGACTATGGAAATCAATTTTTCTAACAAAAGAGCACCATTCAGTTCAAGCCGTGGCAGACTGAGTGTCTTCAAAGGTGCAACTTTGGCTTTGGCTACCAAGAGGTGTGAAGATATTTTGTTATCGTACTAAGTGCGTACGTACACTGTTGCGCAATACGCCTTTTCAGAGGCATCACAGGAACCGTGTAATTCTGCGTTAATGTTAGGAGTGAAATTTACCCATCGAGGGATTCGAATTTCAGATATAGTATGTAAATTGTTAGCAAATTAGACCCATTTCGCTAAACGTAAAGGTTTTACCTGTTCATCCCATTCAGTGCCGTCTTGCCACAATTCTTGAATGAGGATTTTTGCTTGAATCATTATTGGCGAAAGCCATCCTGCGGGGTCGAAAAGTTTTGCCACCGAGGAAAGTATTTGGCGTTTTGTAATGGCGGACATTGCAGATATTGACTCAATTGTATATGAGAATTGATTTGTTATCGCATTCCATTGAATTCCTAGAGTTTTAGTTGTACTAGCCTTTTCAAATTTAAGGAAGTCTGTATCTAATAAGTCTTCTTTTTTAATGTCTTTTATTATATCAGGGTGATTTGAAGTAATTTTCTTTAAGGGGAATCCCGCTGAATTTAGTGCTTTGATCACATGAGATAGTGATTCACACGCTAAGGACAGACTGTGGCTACCTGATAGTATGTCGTCCACGTATGTTTGTGTTTGCAACACAGAAGATGCTAAAGGCAAATTTGTTGCATTTGTTTTTGCCACTTCATGTAGTGTCCTGATCGCCAAATAGGGTGCGCAATTGATGCCAAAGGTGACGGTTTTAAGTTTATAGTCGCTGATTGGACTATTACTTGATTTGCGGAAGACTATTCGCTGGAAATCTTGGTCATCTTCATGTATTAGAATTTGTCTGTACATTTTCTCTACACCCCATTGAAAACGTATTTAAACATGCGCCAATTTAGAATTAGCAACATGAGATCATGTTGCAATGTTGGCCCTGTGTATAGTACATCATTGAGTGATTTGCCTGAGCTCGTACACTTTGAGGCATTGAAAACCACTCGTACTTTTGTTGTAATTTTATCAGGTCTTATTACCCCATGATGTGGCAGATAAAAAGATAAATATCTACCTTTAGATACTTTTTCATATGGTACAGCTTCTTCCATATGATTGAGGCCAAGATATTCGTCCATCACATTAACGTATGCCGATTTAAGCTCACTTTTCTTTATCAGTCTTTTTTCCAGGCTTAGAAATTGCTGGACTGCTGATATTCTAGAGTGGCCTAGAGCAATGTTTTCTGGGAAAGTTGGTTTGAAAGGTAATCGCACAACATAACGACCATGTTCGTTTCTTGTTGTTGTGGATTTGTAATAGGCTTCGCATGCCTGGTCTTCTTCTGAAAGCTGGGTGATTTGGGGTAATTCTTCTACTTCCCAAAATTTTTTAAGTTGATTATTTAAAAATTCGTTTGAAATGTTTTCCACTTGTGTGGTGAAAGAATTGATTTTTTCAGGGACTTGGCCACTTGTAATCCACCCAAAGATTGTATTTTGGGCTAACAATTTATTGGAGATTTTTTCAATACCTTCACGAATTATTTGAGGTATTAAGTCACTGCCTAATAATATGTCGATTTGTGATGGGGTATGACAATTGGGATCTGCTAATTTAAGATGTGAGCATTTTTCCCAGCGTATTTTATTTACTTCATAGCTTGGAAGCAAATTGATAAGTTGCGGTAGAACGATTGCTTGCGCATCTATTCTAATATCCGCATTTGGAGATACTATCGTAATTGGGCATATTTTGTTCGAATTTTGGATAATTCTTCCGCCCATTCCCGAGATTTGGAAATTTGAATGTTTTATTGGCAATTTGAGCCGATTTTGAGCTTTTGATGATATAAAGGATCTTTGAGATCCTTGATCTATTAGTGCTCTTAGTTTGAATATATCACCCTTATGTGCTATGGTGATGACCGCAGTGGGTAAAAGTATTTTGCCACGATTCTGTGGAGATATTTTGTGTATTTAACACTGATATGCAATTAGTCACTGTCGAGTATAAATTTTGAAATTCCTGGCTCGTTTCTTTTTGAATTTTTGGTAGATGTAATAATGTTTTTATTGGGTTTTCTATCATAACCCTTTCATTTTCGTATCTTTCGACTAGTGCTTCCCAAGCCAGCTTAAAATTTTCGTCATTTGAAGCGAATCGCTTGACGATACTGCCTGCTTCCCCTTTTGTTTTGTACCTTAGATGGTATAACTTTTGTGCTTGTGAGAGTTTAGGATGGTTTATATAAACGGCAGTGAACATGTCCCGGAAGGACGGCCACTGGTCATAACATCCATTGAAAACTTCAGTATCACAAGCTGGTACCTTTAGATACATGCCTTTATCTAGGCTTTGGTGTTGTAACTACTCACTACTACTACTTTGATCTTTTTTGTTTTATACTCTGCTTTGAGCGTGTAGCTTCTGCAGGTGTGCCTTGTGGCTTATCTTCATCAGCCATTTTAGGAATTTCTAATGATAGAGGTGTTTTTGGCTTAACCTCTCTTGATTTGTCAGATTGCATTAATTTGAATATAGTTTGAAGCTTTTAGCTTAAAGCTTTGTCTAATAAATAATTGTTTCAAAATTAATATTGATACAGCAATGTAGTCAAATAGAAAAAGTATAAATTAAAAATCTTGTTAATAGAAGATTTATTTTTGAAAAAATATATATATTTTGTAAAATATATTATGTTATCAAATTTTCGTTTCGCTACCGCAAAGATTTTATTCTTTTTTTTTTTTTTGGAAAAGTTCGATTTTTGTTTTTTTTTAATGTGACTGAGTATCAAAGTATCTTCAGTTCACTCACGCTTATTTTGTATAATTGTATCTGCACGAATCAAGAACGCGAAAGAAAAATAAAATACGTAAAATTGTTTGTATGTATCTATGTTTTATTACCATATGTTTGCATATGCATATGCTTTATACGTTTGCTTTTGTTTAGCTTTTCTCGTATCCCTTGTAGTTATCAATTCGCTAAATATGTATGTATATATGTTATAAAAGTGTAACATATAAACCTTCGCTAATCGCACATAAATGTATAAACGCGCGGAAAAAATAGAAATATATAATATGTATATGTTTATACATATATTTATGTAATGATCTATGTATGTATATGTGTTGAATAGTAGTTCAAATGTGAACTATTATTAGAAAATAGAAAAAGAAAATTGAAATAAATAATATATGTATGTTTATATATTTATAATTATGTATATTAGTTGATGTATGTCGCACGGGAGTTGCATATGTTTACCGGCGCATAGGTACATATGTACATAAATGTAATGACTTTTTTTTTCTCTATTATTTCTTTATCCTTTTTTTTTTTATTACCTACCTTTGCTTGAATGCTCTAAGCGATTTTTACATCCAAGCAGGTAGTTTGGTATTATTATGTGTTCTAGCTTTATGCTAAATTATGTTATGTATGTATGTACCATATGATTGTGTATGCATATATGTATGTAAATATGTACATCTGTATATTAAACGGAAGACTTGCAATTTTAGGGGAATATGCTTATATATATGTATGTTTTCCTTTTTATATATGTATGTATATATGTATTTCGTTTTCTTTTAGTATCTTCCACCTTTGCTTAGGGTTTGAGCGATCCTGCTTGTTGCTTTTATTTATAGCCCAAGGGGTATTGCAAGAATTATTGCAAGATATACTTGACTTAAGAAGTTTTTTTTTTTTGAACTTATAATCGGGTGCCTAACGACACAAGCTAAGCAAAAAGCGGGTACTGTACTTTTTTGCAGTTATTATTTTTTGTAGATATACATATATCGAACTGTTATGAACAGTTAACGGTGTCCCGAAATACCGTCAAAACTGTACCTTAACATACATACATATATATGTGTATAAAAATTGAATTTAGATATTTTTATATATAA
Organism: Bactrocera correcta; assembly: GCA_027475135.1. Taxonomy (NCBI): domain Eukaryota; kingdom Metazoa; phylum Arthropoda; class Insecta; order Diptera; family Tephritidae; genus Bactrocera; species Bactrocera correcta. Next base: position 9,689,510 of record CM050324.1, on the reverse strand, counting down.
CAAAGTAAATATGGAACGGACTCACTTTTATTTCCGCCAAGGGTTTTGGGTCATTGAACCTTTACTTTGTTTCTTGCTGTTCTCTATTCAGTTTTTCTATTCTTCTCCTCTTATGTACGTCCAGCGCTGTCCCTGATGATTTGCTCTCTTTAACTTTGTTGTTTGTTGGTGTAGTCTCCCGTGAATTTATGGTAATTGTGATTTGTGTATTAACATATGTTTGCTATTTTAGAGTAATGTTTGTATGTTTGTTGCACTTTGTAATTTTACCGCGCCCGGTTTTAATGTTAGTTGGGTTAGTTTTGATGTTTTGGTTTTTGGTTTATTTCGCGCCCGTTTCCGATTTTAGGTTTTATGTTTGACAAACTTTGTTGTATTATTGCCGCGCCCGTTTTGATGTTAGTAGTTTTTTTTTCACTTTATGTTTCAATTTCTTTTATGTATCTTTGCACGTCACTTTCTATATTTAAATTTCTTTTATGTACTTATATTTTCACGTTACTTTCTGTTTTCCGTGATTCTGAGATGTTTCCTTTTTTTTTTTTTTCTTCACTGTAACATATGCGTTTGTTCACTTTAACATTGTGATATTATCTTCACTTAAATGTTTTGTTATATTTTATTTTCTGAATTTTGAGCTTCACTGCACTTGCGCACTTTCACCAAGAAGTTTTTTAAATTTTTTGTTTTATATTTTGCTTAGGTGCCTTTCTGAAAGGCTCGAAGGACCATTTGTTCACGTATGCCACTCGTATACTTACGTGTTGCAGTATAATTCTGAGGTGGGAAATAAAACACACTGATTTCCACACACTTTATTAAAGGTTAGGTAAAGTTACACAATATATATATGTATAAATATATGTATATTTTGTTTGGGTTTTTCGCGAAACCCACGGTGGTACACGGTTGGCAAACGTGCTGTGTCACGTCACTCCCGTCACTTGGCGGTTTATTAAAACGGAGATTGCGGTGATTTTTGCGGTAGCACAAGTGAAAAAATGCAAAAAGAATGTTGATACCACTTAAATTCGCGGACGACTCTCTTTCTTCACGGATGAAACGGTAAGAAGGCAATCCCGGTCGGGTCAATCCCTTTTGATGGTTTGGGTGGTGAATATTGGCTAACATTACGAGTCGTCTCGTTGATGATCGTATGATTGTTGTGTTGCAGTGTTGTAGTAGTGATCGGTGTTTGATGCGTGTGTGTGTATTGGGGTATGCTGTGAGCTGTTGTGTGATGAGGTGTTGTGACGTGATATGATGTGGTGTGTGGTGATGTGTGGTGATGTGATGTGGGATGCTGCAGAACGCTCATAGCTCATGTGAATACTAATGATTTGAAGCTAAATGTGTATATACAAGAAAATCGACTTTATACCTAAATATAAGATAATGGAATTCTTCTATAAAGATAAAGAAGGTTAATTAACTTATATATGTTAAACTAAAGATTTGAAGCATTTCGACATCGATTGCCAAATGTATATATACAAGAAAATCGATTTTATACCTAAATATGAGACTACGGAATTCTTCTAAATGCACTGCCGTTATGCCGCCAAGGCTTTATGTAGACTTCGGTAAGATAAAGAAGATTAGTTAACTTAAATATGTTAAACTAATGATTTTAAGCATTTCGATATCGAATGCTAAATGTGTATATACAAGAAAATCGATTTTATACCTAAATATAAGATTACGGATTTCTTCTAAATGCACTGCCGTTATACCGTTAAGGCTTTATGTAAACTTCAGTAAGATAAAGTAAGCTAATTAACTTAGATATGTGAAACCAGTTATTTAAAGCATTTCGATATCGATTGCAAAATATATATATAAAAGAAAATCGACTTTATACCTAAACATAAGATAATGGAATTCTTCTATAAAGATAAAGGAGGTTAATTAACTTAAATATGTTAAACTAAAGATTTGAAGCATTTCGATATCGATTCCCAAATGTATATATACAAGAAAATCGATTTTATACCTAAATATGAGACTACGGAATTCTTCTAAATGCACTGCCGTTATGCCGCCAAGGCTTTATGTAGACTTCAGTAAGATAAAGAAGATTAATTAACTTAAATATGTTAAACTAATGATTTGAAGCATTTCGATATCGAATGCTAAATGTGTAAATACAAGAAAATCGATTTTATTTCCAATATAAGATTACGGAATTCTTCCAAATGCACTGCCGTTATACCGTTAAGGCTTTATGTTATCTTCAGTAAGAAACAGTAGGCCAATTAACTTAAATATGTTAAACTAATGATCTGAGGCATTTCGATATCGATTGGTAAATGTATAGATACAAGAAAATCGAGTTTATACCTAAATATAAGATTATGGAATTCTTCTAAATGCACTGCCGTTATGTCGTTAAGGCTTTATGTTAACTTCAGTGCGTTAAAGAAGTTTTATTAACTTTAATATATTAAACGAAAGATTGAAAGCATTTCGATAACGCTTGCTAAGTGTGTATATACAAGAAAATCGACTTTATACCTAAATATAAGATTACGGAATTCTTCCAAATGCACTGCCGTTATGCCACCATGGCTTTATGTAGACTTCAGTAAGTTAAAAAAAAAATTTATTAACTTAAATATGTTAAACTAATTATTTAAAGCATTTCGAAATCGATTGCTAAATGTGTAAATACAAGAAAATCGATTTTATACTTAAATATAAGATTACGGAATTCATCTAAATGCACTGCCGCTATACCGTTAAAGTTTTATGCAGACTTTAGTTATTTAAAAAACGTTTATTAACTAAAATGTTTTAAATTAATTTGAAGCATTTCGATATCGATTGCTTAATGTGTTAATACAAGAAAATCGATTTTATTCCCAATATAAGATTACGGAATTCTTGCAAATGCACTGCCGTTATACCTGTTCGAAGTAGCTCCTTTCACAATGGAACTACCATTAATCTTAAGTTATTATTTATACTTAAGTTAACTAAACTAATACGCACACATATATTCCTGTGGTGAGAAAACATTGTAAATACTCGTTATACACAGCATTACTCGTTATTCTAATTCTTCATTTCCCTTTATCCTTTTATATGTTTATACATACATACATGTAAGAACAATTAAGCTTAGCTTTGCCTAAGCCTAAAATCACAGTTTTACTTCGCTTTTTACATTCGATATCTGCGCACGCATTATTTTGTAGTTCTTATATCCGCAATTCACCTGGTAAACCACCAGCCACGTAACTTTCTATTCATTGTTTTATATATATTTATATTAATAAATATTTTGTAAATATATATCGTCGTTGTTTATTTCGCGATTCGAAGCTATCAAAAAAGCTTGGTAGCTCAACATTTTGGTGACCCCGACGTGATCGCTGTGTGTGTTTATTGGTGACATAATTATACTTAACATTAAATATCAAACTATTAGTTCGTGCGCCACCGTGCTAGTGTAACATTAGTGGGCATATTGTATAGTGAACAATCGATAAATCAAACTCGTGGCTTAAAACCTATTTGATTTGTCGCAAAATAGTGGCGTGATTTCTAGAAAGCGCTACTACGGTAAATTTGGATATTTAAGCGAAAACTTTTCTAACGTAACTTAAACCCGTAAGCACCGTTTATCGGGTGCCGCTGATTTCTTCAACGGTTCAGTACGGTTATCCGCTATGCATTACCGCGCTGATCACCTAACGTCGTTAAATTTTTAATTGGTTACATTTTTTGGATATGTCTTTAAACCAATCAATCGGTGGTACTCCAGCTGGAGACAGTCCTGCAAATGAGAGTCCCATAAGTCAGCATTCGCCAATGGGCAGGGTGACATTTTTGAAGTTGAGGACACAGGCCATGTATAAACGCCTTGAATGCATAAGTGCTGATATGGACTCGGAGCGGTTGCAAAGCATGGACGAATATGCTTTAGAGGCAATAGTTGATTCAGTAAACGAACTGAAATCAAACTTCTTTGCTGCACACACAAGTTTGGAGGAGCATGACTTTGAATCTATTGAAAGTGATTTACTTATCCAACTTGATACGAATTTGGTTCAGTTGAAGGCTACTTTACAACGTGAAATTAGAAAGCATAGCGCTTCCCAACATTGTTCTACATTCAAGATGAACAGCAATGAATTCCAGCCTATTATAGTGAATACTAATCGTTCTCATTTGCCTCAATTAACGTTGCCTAAATTCAGGGGATCCTATATAGAGTGGACAAATTTCTATTCGATGTTCACATCAGTCATCGATAAGGACAGCGACCTAAGCGAAGTGGGCGAATTGCAACATTTGCGTTCCTGTTTGAGTGGTGCTGCTCTTGACACCATACGATCGATGGAAATAAATGAGGCTAATTATAAAATCGCATTAGATCTCCTCATTAAACGATTTGATAATAATTGTCAAAGCAGATGGTACTGTCGGCAAGCTGCGAGCGTTGTCGGACAAGGTCAACTCGCATATATGTGCGTTGCAGTCACTTGGTTCCAAAGAGCAAATAGCGGACTGCATAGTGGTACAATTTTTAGCTCAAAAGTTGGACAAAGTAACTCAAGCAAAATGGGAAGAAAGCTGGTCAATAAACGAGTTACCACCGTGGGAATCATTAGCTGCATTTTTAGAACATCGATGTCGTACCCTCGAGAATGTAGAGCATGCATTACAAACACAAGTTGAAACATTTGGTAAAACCGGAAAAACCGTGAGTACACATCAAAGAAAGTCCTTTGTTGCTTCAAATAGCTTACTGGGTATTTGTGTATTTTGTGGAAATGCTGAACATTTGATTTATAATTGCCAACGGTTTTTGAATCTTTCGCCTAATATTCGTCAGAAAGAAGTTAAGAAACTTTCATTATGTCTAAACTGTTTAAAGAAAGGCCATCAGATGCGAGACTGCAAATCTAGTTCTTGTCGAAAATGTCATTCAAAGCATCACACGCTTTTACATTTTAATCGTTTACCATCAGCTAATAGTAACGATTTACCAATAATATCGAACTCTGTCCAATCTAATGCCATGACTGCAACGCTGTCAACGCAGCCTGACATCTCTGCTTCCCGATCTCCATCTGATGTTGTGCTTTTAGCAACTGCAATCGTTTTAGTAAAGAATCGTGCCGGAACTTTCGTACCTTGTCGCCCACTTTTGGACTCTGGCTCACAGATTCCCTTCGTCACAAACCAACTTCAACTGCCTAAATCTAAATCCTTCGCTTCGGTTTCTGGGATTGGGGATGCAAATTTTCCAACAGATGTTTACTCAGTTAATCTCGTACTAAAGTCGCGGACTTCAGATTACTCAACAAACATTACTGCTCTTGTCGCTCAAACGATTACTGATAATCAACCGGGAACTTCAGTCATGACCGATGATTGGAATTTTCCTTCGAACATCCAACTAGCTGATCCTGCTTTCAACATACACAACGCATCGACATGCTCATCGGCGGAGGACTTTTCTTCGAACTCATTTGTGTGGGGCAGATAAAATTGGCACCTGGGTTACCCGTTCTTCAAAAAACTCGACTGGGATGGGTTTTATCTGGTGGCTGGCAGCAAACCCCTCAACTATCGACATTTATTGTAAGCAAAAGATCATCCAGTGGAATTGATAACGATATCCAGTTAGACAAATTAGTTCGCCGCTTTTGGGAAATTGAACATGTTCATGAACCAATAACCAAAACTTCTAAAGAAGACCTCGAGTGTGAGGAACATTTCAAAAATAATTATTCACGTTTATCAACGGGCGAATATTCGGTTCGCTTGCCCATTAAGTGCAGCTTAGATTCACTTGGTGATTCCTATTTAGCTGCTAGACGCAGATTCGAGAATATTGAACGCAAACTTAGTAGAAATCCTAATTTAAAGGCGAAATATAGCTCATTCATGAAGGAATATGAGCACCTTGGTCATATGTCGTTAGTTTCTGAAAAAATGATCTCTAAGTGCAGGTACTTTCTACCTCATCATTGCGTTATTAAGGATGATAGTACGTCAACGAAGTTGCGAGTTGTTTTTGATGGTTCTGCGGGTACAACTTCAGGGTTATCACTAAATGATATACTTATGACTGGTCCTACCATTCAACCCAAACTTTTCAACATTCTCGTTCGTTTTCGTACCTTTCCAATTGCACTCACTGGGGACATTTGCAAGATGTATCGATGCGTTCGCGTAACACCTCCAGATAATATGCTTCAGTGCATACTATGGCGAGATTCCCCAGAAGAAAAACTACGCATATACAAGTTAGACACGGTCACATACGGCACCAAGCCTGCTGCGTTCTTGGCTATACGGACTATGCATCAGCTAGCATTAGATGAGTCCTCATCTTATCCACTTGGTTCAGAAATCGTTCTTCGAGATTTCTATGTAGATGATCTTATCTCTGGAGGAAGTTCAGTGGAGGAAGTACAACAAATCAGGCAACAAACTACAAATCTACTCTCTAAAGGTCGTTTTCAGTTAAGAAAGTGGTGCTCTAACAACTCAGATATTCTCAGCGAAATTCCTGTTGCTGATAGAGAAAGTTTTCTTAGTTTCGATGAATCCAGCGATATTGTCAAAACTCTCAGACTTGTTTGGAATCCATCGAAGGACGTCTTTTTGTTTAAATATAAACCTCAGCTAACACCGGAAAAATGTTCCAAGCGTACCGTATTGTCTACCATAGCACGTTTCTACGACCCATTAGGTCTGATTGGGCCCACACTTACTAGAGCTAAAATACTGTTGCAAAGGATGTGGAGAGACAAACTCGATTGGGATGAAAGTTTACCACTTTCCATATGCACAGCATGGTTAGCATTTTGTAACGATTTTGTTGATCTTCAACACACATCATTTCCGCGCTATGTTCTTCAGCCTGGCGCTACGGTTCAAATACATGCATTTTGTGATGCCAGCCTGGAAGCATACGGCGCTTGTGTTTACGTTCGCTCAGTTAAGGATGAGGACATTAAAGTCAACTTGTTGTGCTCCAAGGCTCGTGTCGCTCCTCTGAAAACGTTAACAGTGCCCAAATTAGAGCTTTGTGCAGCCGCATTACTGGCGCAATTATTATCTGAATTGAGAACAATGAATATATTTGATTGTTCTTATTATTGCTGGTCGGATTCGTCAGTGGTTCTCTCATGGCTTCGAGAGGAACCCTCAAGGTTTAACGTATTTGTTGCCAATCGGATTAGTGCAATACAACAACTAACTGAAGGCATGCAGTGGCGTTATGTTCCCACCTCCATGAATCCAGCTGACATCCTATCGAAGCGCTACACCAAAGGAGCTCCCATAATCAAGTCTTTGGACGTATGGGCCACAGTTTTTGGAAAACGGCCAATCTTTGTGGCCACAACCATGCGCACCTCACATATCTCTACCAGAAACTCGTCAAAAGGTTTTGCACATCTCATCTGATAGACCCGACATAACTTTTTCGTTCAAATATATCAACTCGTTCGGAACAATGCAGCGTATCTTTGGGTACATATACAAATTTATAAAATCGAAAAGATCACAGCTCACAACTACAGATATCAATCGTGGGACTCAATTGCTCATACGCCTAGTCCAAAGAGCGCAGTTGTGGTCAGAAATCGTCGCCCTGAAGAAGAGCAACTTTGTACACACATCAAGTAAAATCGTTTCGTTATCACCATTTTTGGATGATTTTGGAATTATACGAGTTGGAGGTCGTTTAAAGAACTCAACATTAGACTTCGAAGCACGTCATCCAATGATTTTACCAAAGGATCACCCAATAACGTCGTCAATAATCACTCATTTTCATCGAAGGTATCACCACGCCGGTCCTCAGTCTCTACTTGCCTCCATTTGTATGCAATTTTGGCCTATAGGTGGAAGAAAAACTATTGCGAGTGTTTTACGAAAATGTATCATTTGTTGCAGATCGAAACCTTGCCTCGTTGAGCACATCATGACTGACTTGCCTAAGGAACGCATCCAAGCATCACGGCCCTTTATCGTTATGGGCATAGACTACTGTGGACCATTTTATTTCAAACCCGAAAATCGTAAGAAAGCACCTCAAAAATGCTATGGTAGTGTATTCATTTGTTTCGCCACAAAGGCTGTGTGGATAGAACTGGTGGAAGATCTTTCAACAGGCTCTTTTCTTAATACACTTAAGCGCTTTGTAGCTACTCGTGGCATACCAAGTTGCATTTGGTCAGACAATGCTACAAATTTTGTTGGCGCCAAGAACGAGCTCAAGGATAGACGCGAGCTATTCCTTAGTGAAAATCATTGCAACCAAGTTCACGCTTACTGTCTTAATAATGGGATAGATTGGCGTTTTATACCTCCTCGATCACCACATTTTGGTGGTCTGTGGGAAGCAGCAGTAAAAATGGCAAAAAAGCACTTCTATTGCTCTGTTGGTTCATCACTTCTCGGTTTTGAAGAATTACGTACCTGAGTATGTCAAATCTCAGCAGTAATTAATTCAAGACCTCTTGTGCCACTTTCAGAAAATCCAGAAGATTTCGATGTACTGAGGCCCGGACATTTTCTTATTGGTGGTCCTCTTATCGCTATTCCTGAGCCGAACCTCACGCATCTAAACTACAATCGTTTAGATCGCTAGCAGCAGATTACCTACATACAACAGATATTTTGGAAGCGATGGAGTAAAGAATATCTTACTATTCTACAACAACGAGCGAAGTGGCGTAAGCCACACCCAAACATTGAAGTCAATGACATCGTATGCATCAAAGACGAAAATTTAGCACCTCTTAAATGGCCCTTGGCTCGTGTTACAGAAGTTGTCACTGGAACAGACGGGGTCGCAAAAGTAGCCGTTCTTCGTACGTCTACCGGGATGACGCGTCGAGCCATCAACAAACTGGGCGTTTTACCTGTCAATGATTCTTTTGAAAGTTAGACCTTTCAACGGGTGGAGGATGTTCGGAGCAGCTCCTTTCACAATGGAACTACCATTAATCTTAAGTTATTATTTATACTTAAGTTAACTAAATTAATACGCACACATATATTCCTGTGGTGAGAAAACATTGTAAATATTTAATATTAATTGTTATCTGGTAAATCTTATTTTGCATATCCACCACAGCATTACTCGTTATTCTAATTCTTCATTTCCCTTTATCCTTTAATATGTTTATACATACATACATGTAAGAACATTAAGCTTAGCTTTGCCTAAGCCTAGCATCACAGTTTTACTTCGCTTTTACATTCGATACCTGCGCACGCATTATTTTGTAGTTCTTATATTCGCAATTCACCTGCTAAACCTCCAGCCACGTAACTTTCTATTCGTTGTTTTATATATATTTACATTAATAAATATTTTGTAAATATATATCGTCGTTGTTTATTTCGCGATTCGAAGCTATCAAAAAAGCTTGGTAGCTCAACAATACCGTTAAGGCTTTATGTTAACTTCAGTAAGATACAGTAGGTTGATTAACTTAAATATGTTAAACCAGTTATTTGAAGCATTTCGAGATCGATTGCAAAATGTGTGTATACAAGAAAATCGAATTTATACCTAAATATAAGATTACAGAATTCTTCAAATGCACTGCCGCTATACCGTTAAGGCTTTATGCAAACTTCAGTAAGACAAAGTAGGCTAATTAACTTAGATATGTTAAACCAGTTACTTGAATCATTTCGATATCGATTGCTAAATGTGTAAATACAAGAAAATCGATTTTATGCCTAAATGATCGATTACGGAATTCTTCTCAATGCACTGCCATTATACCATTAAGGTTTTATGTAGATTTCAGTAAGATAAAGAGGGTTAAATAACTTAAATATGTTAAATTAAAGATTTTAAGTATCTCAATATCGATTGCTAAATGTGTAAATACGAGAAAATCGATTTAATACTTAAATAAAAGGTTACGGAATTCTTCTAAATGCTCTGTCGTTATACTGTTAGGGTTTTATGTTAACTTCAGTTCGTTAAAGAAGGTTAATTAACTTAAATATGTTAACCAGTTATTTCAAGCATTTCGATATCGATTGCTAAATGTATAGATATAAGAAAATCAAGTTTATGCTAAATATAAGATAATGGAATTTTTCTAAATGCACTGCCGTTATACCGTTAAGGCTTTGTGTTAACTTCAGTGCATTAAAGAAGTTTTATTAAATTTAATATATTAATCTAATGATTTGAAGCATTTCAAAATCGATTGCTAAATGAATATATACAAGAAAATCGACTATATACCTAAATATAAGATAACGGAATTCTTCTAAATGCACTGCCGTTATACCGTTAAGGCTTTGTGTAAACTTCAGTGCATTAAAGAAGTTTTATTAAATTTAATATGTTAAACTAATGATTTGAAGCATTTCAAAATCGATTGCTAAGTGTGTATATACCAGGAAATTGAATTCATACCTAAACATAAGATTATGGAATTCTTCTATATGCACTGTCGTTATACCGTTAAGGCTTTATGTAGACTTCAGAAGGATAAAGAAGGTTAATTAACTTAAATATGTTAAACGAATAATTTGAAGCATTTCGATATCGATTGCTAAATGTGTAAATACAAAAAAATCGATTTTATACCTATATATAAGATTACGGAATTCTTCTAAATGCACTGCCGTTATACCGTTATGGCTTTATGTAGACTTCAGTAAGTTAAACAAAGTTTTTTAACTTGAATTTGTTAAACTAATGATTTGAAGCATTTCGATATCGATTGCTAAATGTATATACACAAGAAAATCGACTTTATACCTAAATATAAGATTACGTAATTCTAATAAATGCACTGCCGTTATACCGTTAAGGCTTTATGTAGACTTCAGTAAGTTATACAAAGTTTGTTAACTTGAATATGTTAAACTAATGATTTGGAGCATTTCGATATCGATTGATAAATGTATATACACAAGAAAATCGGCTTTATACCTAAATATAAGATTACGGAATTCTTCTAAATGCACTGCCGTTATACCGCTAAGGCTTTATGTAAACTTCAGTAAGATTAAGTAGGTTAATTAACTTAAATATAATAAACCAGTTATCTGAAGCATTTCGATATCGATTGCTAAATGTGTAAATACAAGAAAATCGATTTTATGCCTAAATGATAGATTACGGAATTCTCCTCAATGCACTGCCATTATACCATTAAGGTTTTATGTAGATTTCAGTAAGAAAAAGAGGGTTAAATAACTTAAATATGTTAAATTAAAGATTTTGAGTTACTCAATATCGATTGCTAAATGTGTAAATACAAGAAAATCGATTTACTACCTAAATAAAAGGTTACGGAATTCTTCTAAATACTCTGTCGTTATACTGTTAGGGTTTTATGTTAACTTCAGTTCGTTAAAGAAGGTTAATTAACTTAAATATGTTAAACCAGTTATTTCAAGCATTTCGATATCGATTGCTAAATGTATAGATATAAGAAAAGCAAGTTTATGCTAAATATAAGATAATGGAATTCTTCTAAATGCACTGCCGTTATACCGTTAAGGCTTTGTGTAGACTTCAGAAGGATAAAGAAGGTTATTTAACTTAAATATGTTAAACGAATAAATTGAAGCATTTCTATATCGATTGTTAAAGGTATATACACAAGAAAATCGACTTTATAACTAAATATGAGATTAATTAATTCTTCTAAATGCACTGACGTTATGCCGTTACGGCTTTATGTAGACTTCAGTAAGCTAAACAAAGTTTATTAACTTGAATTTGTTAAACTAATGATTTGAAGCATTTCGATATCGATTGCTAAATGTATATACACAAGAAAATCGACTTTATAACTAAATATAAGATTAATTAATTCTTCTAAATGTACTGACGTTATGCCGTTACGGCTTTATGTAGACTTCAGTAAGTTAAACAAAGTTTATTAACTTGAATATGTTAAACTAATGATTTGAAGCATTTCAAAATCGATTGCTAAGTGTGTATATACAAGGAAATCGAATTCATACCTAAACATAAGATTATGGAATTCTTCTATATGCACTGTCGTTATACCGTTAAGGCTTTAGGTAGACTTCAGAAGGATAAAGAAGGTTTATTAACTTAAATATGTTAAACGCATAATTTGAAGCATTTCGATATCGATTGCTAAATGTGTATATACAAAAAAAATCGATTTTATACCTAAATATAAGATTACGGAATTCTTCTAAATTCACAATCGCTATGCTGCCTTGGCTTTAAATCACCTTCAGGACGTTAAAGAGGGTTAATCAATTTACGTATGTTAGACCAGTTATTTGAAACATTTCAATATGGATTGCTAAACCTTTAAATACAAGAAAATCGATTTTATACCTAAGTATAAGATTACGGAATTCTTCTTAATGCACTGCCGTTATACCGTGAAATCTTTATGTAGACTTCAGTAAGTTAAACAAAGTTTATTAACTTGAATATGTTAAACTAATGATTTGAAGCATTTCTATATCGATTGCTAAATGTATATACACAAGAAAATCGACTTTATAACTAAATATAAGATTAATTAATTCTTCTAAATGTACTGACGTTATGCCGTTACGGCTTTATGTAGACTTCAGTAAGTTAAACAAAGTTTATTAACTTGAATATGTTAAACTAATTATTTGAAGCATTTCGATATCGATTGCTAAATGTATATACACAAGAAAATCGACTTTATAACTAAATATAAGATTAATTAATTCTTCTAAATGCACTGACGTTAAGCCGTTACGGCTTTATGTAGACTTCAGTAAGTTAAACATAGTTTATTAACTTGAATATGTTAAACTAATTATTTGAAGCATTTCGGTATCGATTGATAAATGTATATGCACAAGAAAATCGGCTTTATACCTAAATATAAGGTTACGGAATTCTTCTAAATGCACTGCCGTTATACCGCTAAGGCTTTATGTAAACTTCAGTAAGATAAAGTAGGTTAATTAACTTAAATATAATAAACCAGTTATCTGAAGCATTTCGATATCGATTGCTAAATGTGTAAATACAAGAAAATCGATTTTATACCTAAATATAAGATAACGGAATTCTTCAAATGCACTGCCGTTATACCGTTAAGGCTGTATGTAGACTTCTGTAGGTTTAAAAAAGTCTATTAACTTAAATATTTTAAACTTACGATTTGAAGCATTTCACTATCGATTGCTAAATGCATATATACAAGAAAATCGACTTTATACCTAAATATAGGATAACGGAGTTTTTCTAAATGCACTGCCGTTTTACCGTTAAGGCTGTATGTAGATTTCTTTAAGTTAAAAAAAGTTTATTAACTAAAATATGTTAAACTAATGATCTGAATCATTTCGATATCGATTGCTAAATGTGTATATACAACAAATTCGACTTTATACCTAAATATAAGATTACGGAATTCTTCCAAATGCACTGCCGTTATACCGTTGAGGCTTTATGCATATTTCAGTAAGAAAAAGAAGGTTAATTAACTTAAATATGTTAAACTAAAGATTTGAAGCATTTCGATATCGAGTGCTAATGTGTATATACATACAAGCAAATCGAATTTATACTTAATACAAAATTAGGGAATTCTTCTAAATGCACTGCCGTTATACCGCTAAGGCTTTATGTAAACTTCAGTAAGATAAAGTAGGTTAATTAACTTAAATATGTTAAACCAGTTATTTGAAGCATTTCGATATCGATTGCAAAATGTGTGTATACAAGAAAATCGACTTTATACCTAAATATAAGATTACAGAATTCTTCAAATGCACTGCCGTTATACCGTTAAGGCTTTATGCAGACTTCAGTAAGACAAAGTAGGCTAATTAACTTAGATATGTTAAACCAGTTATTTGAGTCATTTCGATATCGATTGCTAAATGTGTAAATACAAGAAAATCGATTTTATGCCTAAATGATAGATTACGGAATTCTTCTCAATGCACTGCCATTATACCATTAAGGTTTTATGTAGATTTCAGTAAGAAAAAGAGGGTTAAATAACTTAAATATGTTAAATTAAAGATTTTGAGTTACTCAATATCGATTGCTAAATGTGTAAATACAAGAAAATCGATTTAATACCTAAATAAAAGGTTACGGAATTCTTCTAAATACTCTGTCGTTATACTGCTAGGGTTTTATGTTAACTTCAGTTCGTTAAAGAAGGTTAATTAACTTAAATATGTTAAACCAGTTATTTCAAGCATTTCGATATCGATTGCTAAATGTATAGATACAAGAAAATCTACTTTATACCTAAATATAAGATAAAGGAATTCTTCTAAATGCACTGCCGTTATACCGTTAAGGCCTTGTGTTAACTTCAGTGCATTAAAGAAATTTTATTAAATTTAATATATTAAGATAATAATTTGAAGCATTTCAAAATCGATTGCTAAATGAATATATACAAGAAAATCGACTTTATACCTAAATATAAGATAACGGAATTCTTCTAAATGCACTGCGGTTATACCGTTAAGGCTTTGTGTTAACTTCAGTGCATTAAAGAAGTTTTATTAAATTTAATATGTTAAACTAATGATTTGAAGCATTTCAAAATCGATTGCTAAGTGTGTATATACAAGGAAATCGAATTCATACCTAAACTTAAGATTATGGAATTCTTCTATATGAACTGTCGTTATACCGTTAAGGCTTTATGTAGACTTCAGAAGGATAAGGAAGGTTAATTAACTTAAATAACGGGTGATTTTTTTGAGGTTAGGATTTTCATGCAGTAGTATTTGACAGATCACGTGGGATGTCAGACATGGTGTCAAAGAGAAAGATGCTCAGTATGCTTTGACATTTCATCATGAATAGACTTACTAACGAGCAACGCTTGCAAATCATTGAATTTTATTACCAAAATCAGTGTTCGGTTCGAAATGTGTTTCGCGTCCGTGTCCGATGAGCGATGAGGCTCATTTCTGGTTGAATGGCTACGTAAATAAGCAAAATTGCCGCATTTGGGGTGAAGAGCAACCAGAAGCCGTTCAAGAACTGCCCATGCATCCCGAAAAATGCACTGTTTGGTGTGGTTTGTACGCTGGTGGAATCATTGGACCGTATTTTTTCAAAGATGCTGTTGGACGCAACGTTACGGTGAATGGCGATCGCTATCGTTCGATGCTAACAAACTTTTTGTTGCCAAAAATGGAAGAACTGAACTTGGTTGACATGTGGTTTCAACAAGATGGCGCTACATGCCACACAGCTCGCGATTCTATGGCCATTTTGAGGGAAAACTTCGGACAACAATTCATCTCAAGAAATGGACCCGTAAGTTGGCCACCAAGATCATGCGATTTAACGCCTTTAGACTATTTTTTGTGGGGCTACGTCAAGTCTAAAGTCTACAGAAATAAGCCAGCAACTATTCCAGGTTTGGAAGACAACATTTCCGAAGAAATTCGGGCTATTCCGGCCGAAATGCTCGAAAAAGTTGCCCAAAATTGGACTTTCCGAATGGACCACCTAAGACGCAGCCGCGGTCAACATTTAAATGAAATTATCTTCAAAAAGTAAATGTCATGAACCAATCTAACGTTTCAAATAAAGAACCGATGAGATTTTGCAAATTTTATGCGTTTTTTTTTTTAAAAAAGTTATCAAGCTCTTAAAAAATCACCCTATATGTTAAACTAATAATTTGAAGCATTTCGATATCGATTGCTAAATGTGTAAATACAAAAAAATAGATTTTATACCTAAATATAAGATTGCGGAATTCTTCTAAATGCACAATCGCTATGCTGCCATGGCTTTAAATCACCTTCAGCACGTTAAAGAGGGTTAATTAATGTACGTATGTTAAACCAGTTATTTGAAACATTTCAATATGGATTGCTAAACCTTTAAATACAAGAAAATCGATTTTATACCTAAGTATAAGATTACGGAATACTTCTAAATGCACTGCCGTTATACCGTTAAGGCTTTATGTAAACTTCAGTAAGATACAGTAGGCTAATTATCTTAAATATGTTAAACCAGTTATTTGAAGCATTTCTATATCGATTGCTAAATGTACAGATACCATAGACTAATTAACTTAAATATGTTCAACCAATTATTTGAGGCATTTCGATATCGATTGCTAAATGAGAAAATCGAGTTTTTACCTAAATACAAAATTTTGGAATTCTTCTAAATGCACTGCCGTTATACCGTTAATGCTTTATGTAGACCTCAGTAAGATACAGTAGGCTAATTAACTTAAATATGTTAAACCAGTGATCTGAAGCATTTCGATATCGATTGCTAAATGCCCATATACAAAAAAATCGACTTTATACTTAAATATAAGGTCACGGAATTCTTCTAAATGCACAGCCGTTATACCGTTAAAGTTTTATGTAGACTTCAGTAAGTTAAAAAAAGTTTATTAACTTAGATATGTCAAAATAATGATTTGAAGCATTTCAAAATCGATTGCTAAGTGTGTATATACAAGAAAATCGACATTATACCTAAATATAAGATTATGGAATTCTTCTAAATGCACTGTCGTTATACCGTTAGGGCTTAATGTTAACTTCAGTAAGAAACAGTAGGCTAATTAACTTAAATATGTTAAACCAGTTATTGAAGCATTTCGATATCGATTGCTAAATGTGTACATACAAGAAAATGGACTTCATACCAAATTATAAGTTTACGGAATTCTTCTAAATGCACTGCCGTTATACCGTTAAGGCTTTATGTTAACTTCAGTGCACTAAGAAGTTTTATTAACTTTAATATGTTAGACTAATGATTTGAAGCATTTCGATTTGAAGCATTAAATACAAGAAAATCGATTTTATACCTAAATATAAGATTACGGAATTTTTCTAAATGCACTGCCGTTATACCGTTAAGGCTGTATGTTAACTTCAGTGCGTTAAAGAAGTTTTATTAATTTTAATATGTTAAACTAGTGATCTAAAGCATTTCGATATCGATTGCTAAATGCCCATATACAAAAAAATCGACTTTATACTTAAATATAAGGTCACGGAATTCTTCAAAAGTGCACAGCCGTTATACCGTTAAAGTTTTATGTAGACTTCAGTAAGTTAAAAAAAGTTTATTAACTTAGGTATGTCAAAATAATGATTTGAAGCATTTCAAAATCGATTGCTAAGTGTGTATATACAAGAAAATCGACATTATACCTAAATATAAGATTATGGAATTCTTCTAAATGCACTGTCGTTATACCGTTAAGGCTTAATGTTAACTTCAGTAAGAAACAGTAGGCTAATTAACTTAAATATGTTAAACCAGTTATTGAAGCATTTCGATATCGATTGCTAAATGTGTACATACAAGAAAATGGACTTCATACCAAATTATAAGATTACGGAATTCTTCTAAATGCACTGCCGTTATACCGTTAAGGCTTTATGTTAACTTCAGTGCACTAAGAAGTTTTATTAACTTTAGTATGTTAGACTAATGATTTGAAGCATTTCGATTTGAAGCATTAAATACAAGAAAATCGGTTTTATACCTAAATATAAGATTACGGCATTTTTCTAAATGCACTGCCGTTATACCGTTAAGGCTGTATGTTAACTTCAGTGCGTTAAAGAAGTTTTATTAATTTTAATATGTTAAACTAGTGATTTGAAGCATTTCGAAATCGACTGCTAAATGCCCATATACAAAAAAATCGACTTTATACTTAAATATAAGGTCACGGAATTCTTCTAAATGCACAGCCGTTATACCGTTAAAGTTTTATGTAGACTTCAGTAAGTTAAAAAAAGTTTATTAACTTAGATATGTCAAAATAATGATTTGAAGCATTTCAAAATCGATTGCTAAGTGTGTATATACAAGAAAATCGACATTATACCTAAATATAAGATTATGGAATTCTTCTAAATGCACTGTCGTTATACCGTTAAGGCTTAATGTTAACTTCAGTAAGAAACAGTAGGCTAATTAACTTAAATATGTTAAACCAGTTATTGAAGCATTTCGATATCGATTGCTAAATGTGTATATACAAGAAAATGGACTTCATACCAAATTATAAGATAATGGAATTCTTCTAAATGCACTGCCGTTATACCGTTAAGGCTTTATGTTAACTTCAGTGCACTAAGAAGTTTTATTAACTTTAATATGTTAGACTAATGATTTGAAGCATTTCGATTTGAAGCATTAAATACAAGAAAATCGATTTTATACCTAAATATAAGATTACGGAATTTTTCTAAATGCACTGCCGTTAAACCGTTAAGGCTGTATGTTAACTTCAGTGCGTTAAAGAAGTTTTATTAATTTTAATATGTTAAACTAATGATGTAAAGCATTTCGATATCGATTGCTAAATGTGTATATACAAGAAAATCGAATTTATACCTAAATATAAGTTCACGGAGTTCTTCTCAATGCACTGCCGATATACCGTAAAAGTTTTATGTAGACTTCGGTAAGTTAAAAAAATTTTATTAACTTAAATATGTTAAAATAATGATTTGAAGCATTTCGATATAGATTGCTTAATATATATATACAAGAAAATCAATTTTATACCTAAACATAAGATTACGGAATTCTTCTTAATGCACTGCCGTTATACCGTTAAGGCTGTATGTTAACTTCAGTGCGTTAAAGAAGTTTTATTAATTTTAATATGTTAAACTAATGATGTAAAGCATTTCGATATCGATTGCTAAATGTGTATATACAAGAAAATCGAATTTATACCTAAATATAAGTTCACGGAGTTCTTCTCAATGCACTGCCGTTATACCTTTAAGGCTTTATGCAGACTTCAGTAAGTTAAACAAAGTTTTTTAACTTGAATATGTTAAACTAATTATTTGAAGCATTTCGATATCGATTGCTAAGTGTATATATACAAGAAAATCGACGTTTTACCTAAATATAATATAACGGAATACTTCTAAATGCACTGCCGTTATGCCGTTAAGGCTATATGTTACTTATTTCAGTAAGTTAAAAACAGTTTATTAACTAATATATTTTAATATAATGATTTGAAGCATTTCAATATCGATTGCTAAATGCGTATATACAAGAAAATCGATTTTGTGCCTAAATATAAGATCACGGAGTTCTTCTAAATGCACTGCCGATATACCTTTAAGGTTTTATGTAAACTTCAGTTCGTTAAAGAAGGTTTAATAACTTAAATATGTTAAACTAAAGATTTGAAGCATTTCGATACCGAATGCTAAATGTATATATACAATAAAATCGATTTTATACCTAAATATAATTTCGTAACTCTTCTAAATGCACTGCCGTTATACCGTTAAGGCCTTATGTAGACTTCAGTAAGTTAAACAAAGTTTATTAACTTAAATACATATGTTAAACTAATGATCTGAAGCATTTCGATATCGATTGCTAAATGAGTATATACAACAAATTCTACTTTTAACCTAACTACAAGATTACGGAATTCTCATAAATACACTTCCGCTATGCCGCCATGGCTTTATGTAAACTTCAGTTCGTTAAAGAGGGTTTATTAACTTAAATATGTTAAACTAATTACTTGAAGCATTTTGATATCGATTGCTAAATGTATAGATACAAGAAAATCGAATTCATACCTAAACATAAGATTATGGAATTCTTCTATATGCACTGTCGTTATACCTTTAAAGGGCCCTTTAGGTAGACTTCAGAAGGATAAAGAAGGTTTATTAACTTAAATATGTTGAACTAATGATTTGAGGCATTTCGATATCGGCAGTGCATTTTGAAGACTTCCATAATCTGATATTTCGGTATAAAGTCGATTTTGTTGTATATGTACATTAAGCAATCGATATCGAAACGCTTCTACTCATTAATTTATTATATTTAAGTTAATTAACCTTCTTTATCTTACCGAAGTCTACATAAAGCCTTAACGGTATAACGGCAGTGCATTTAGAAGAATTCCGTAACCTTATATTTAGGTATAAAATCGATTTTCTTGTATTTACACATTTAGCAATCGATATCGAAATGCTTTAAATAATTAGTTTAACATATTTAAATTAATTAGCCTACTGAATCTTACTGAAGTCTACATAAAGCCTTAACGGTATAACAGCAGTACATTTAGAAGCATTCCGTAATCTTATATTTAGGTATACAATCGTTTTTCTTGTATGTATACATTTAGGAGGATGGGGTCATGTGTAGAAGTTCACGCAAGTGAGGAAAGTTCTCTGATCGCCATTCACTTCGGAGTGGCCAGAAACGATTCTTTTGCATATTACTCAAGCAGCTCACGACTTCCGGTCTTTGACCAAGTATCCTCTGGGTAGCCTAAGAACGTCCGTTTGAAGGCGAGCTAAAGTGAGAAGGCGAAACACCCCTGCATAGGGTTGTGCGCTGGGTTTGGGACCCGCCACGTAAAAAAACACCCCCAATGAAAAAGCATAAACAGCCTCGGATGAGAGCCCCCCCTTTTGATGACGACCATGGCAAACGAAATAAGGACTATGATTTGAGGGCATGCACCTGGAATGTCCGGTCCCTTAATTGGGAAGGTGCCGCTGCCCAGCTGGTAGATGTCCTCGTAAAGATGAAGGCTGATATCACCGTCGTCTAAGAAATGCGATGGACGGGACAAGGACAGAGACGAGTAGGTCCTTGTGACATTTACTACAGTGGCCATATAAAGGAGCGCAAGTTTGGTGTTGAATTCGTGGTGGGAGAGAGACTCCGTCGCCGAGTACTATCATTCACTCTGGAGAATGAACGTCTAGCCACAATCCGCATCAAAGCGAGGTTCTTCAACATATCGCTGATTTGCGCCCACGCCCCGACGGAAGAGAAGGACGATGTGACCAAAGATGCCTTTTATGAGTGCTTGGAGCGCACTAATAAGAGATGTCCCCGCCACGATGTCAAAATCGTGCTTGGCGACTTTAACGCCAGGGTGGGCAAAGAAGGTATCTTTGGCACTACAGTCGGTAAATTCAGCCTCCACGAGGGAAAATCGCCAAATGGGTTGAGGCTGATCGACTTCGCCATGGCCCGAAATATGGTTATCTGTAGTATTAGATTCCAGCATAAGAAGATTCATCAAGCTACCTGGCTGTCTCGGGATCGATCCAACCAGATCTATCATATTGTGATAGACGGAAGACACGTCTCCAGTGTTTTAGATGTGCGTGGGCTCCGAGGTCCCGCCTCTGTGCAGCAAAAAACGCACGCCAACAAACACATGGAAGGTTCGACGTCGAGAAGCTGCAATCACAACAGACAGCCGAACAATTTTCTACTCGGCTCTCAGAGAGCAGGAGTCAACAACTCGGTATAAGGGAACTGTGGGACGGCATTTCAAACTCCTTACGTACAGCTTCAACCGAAATCATTGGTTTTCGGAAAGTGCAAAAGAACAGCTGGTACGACGAGGAGTGCTGTGTCGCAGCGGAGAGAAAACAGGCTGCCTACCTCGCAACGTTACGATCGACCACAACACGTGCGGGATGGGATAGATACCGAGAGTTGAAGAGGGAAGCGAGACGCATTTGTACACAGAAAAAGAAAGAGGCCGAAATGCGTGAGTACGAAGAGCTTGATAAGCTGGCCGACAGGGGTAATGCTCGAAAATTCTACGAAAAGATGCGGCGGCTTACAGAAGGTTTCAAGACCGGAGCATACTCTTGTAGAACCCCTCGAGGTGATCTAGCCACCGATGCTCAGAGCATACTTAAATTATGGAGGGAACACTTCTCCAGCCTGCTGAATGGCAGTGAACGCACAACACCAGGAGAAAGCGAACCCGATACCCCAATCGATGACGATGGAGCAGACGTTCCATTGCCCGACCATGAAGAAGTTCGAATAGCAATTGCCCGTCTGAAAAACAACAAAGCGGCAGGGGCCGATGGATTGCCGGCCGAGCTATTCAAACACGGCGGCGAAGAGCTGATAAGGTGCATGCATCAGCTTCTTTGCAAAATATGGTCGGACGAAAGTATGCCCAACGATTGGAATTTAAGTGTGCTATGCCCAATCCACAAAAAAAGAGACCCCACAATCTGCGCCAACTACCGTGGGATTAGCCTCCTCAACATCGTATATAAGGTTCTGTCGAGCGCATTGTGTGAAAGATTAAAGCCCACCCTTATTAGTGTGGCTTTAGACCTGGTAAATCAACAACCGACCAGATATTCACGATGCGCCAAATCTTGGAAAAGACCCGTGAAAGGAGAATCGACACACACCACCACTTCATCGATTTCAAAGCTGCTTTCGACAGCACGAAAAGGAGCTGCCTTTATGCCGCGATGTCTGAATTTGGTATCCCCGCAAAACTAATACGGCTGTGCAAGCTGACGTTGAGCAACACGAAAAGCTCCGTCAGAATCGGGAAGGACCTCTCCGAGCCGTTCGATACCAAACGAGGTTTCAGACAAGGCGATTCCCTATCGTGCGACTTTTTCAACCTGCTTCTGGAGAAAATAGTTCGAGCTGCAGAACTCAACAGAGAAGGTACCATCTTCTATAAGAGGGTACAACTGCTGGCGTATGCCGATGATATTGATATCATCGGCCTCAACACCCGCGCCGTTAGTTCTGCTTTCTCCAGACTGGCCAAGGAAGCAAAAGAAATGGGTCTGGCAGTGAACGAGGGCAAGACGAAATATCTCCTGTCATCAAACAAACAGCCGTCGCACTCGCGACTTGGCACTCACGTCACTGTTGACAGTCATAACTTTGAAGTTGTAGATAATTTCGTCTATCTTGGAACCAGCGTAAACACCACCAACAATGTCAGCCTAGAAATCCAACGCAGGATAACTCTTGCCAACAGGTGCTACTTCGGACTAAGTAGGCAATTGAGAAACAAAGTCCTCTCTCGACAAACACAAAACAAACTCTATAAGTCACTCATAATTCCCGTCCTGCTATATGGTGCAGAGGTTTGGACGATGTCAACAACGGATGAGTCGACGTTGCGAGTTTTCGAGAGAAAGTTCTGCGAAAGATTTATAGTCCTTTGCGCGTTGGCCACGGCGAATATCGCATTCGATGGAACGATGAGCTGTACGAGATATACGACGACATTGACATAGTTCAACGCATTAAAAGACAGCGGCTACGCTGGCTAGGTCATGTTGTCCGGATGGATGAAAACACTCCAGCTCTGAAAGTATTCGACGCAGTACCCGCCGCGGGAAGCTGAGGAAGAGGAAGACCTCCACTCCGTTGGAAGGACCAAGTGGAGAAGGACCTGGCCTCGCTTGGAATATCCAATTGGCGCCAAGTAGCGAAGAGAAGAAACGATTGGCGCGCTGTTGTTGACTCGGCTATAATCGCGTAAGCGGTGTCTACGCCAGTAAAGAAGAAGAAGATACATTTAGCAATCGATATCGAAATGCTTCAAAGCATAAGTTTAACATATTTAAGTTAATTAACCTTCTTTATCTTACTGAAGTCTACAAAAACCCTTATCGGTATAACGGCAGTGCATTTAGAAGAATTCCATTATCTTATATTTAGGTAGAAAGTCGATTTTCTTTTATATATATATTTTGCAATCGATACCGAAATGCTTCAAAAAACTGGTTTAACATATCTAAGTTAATTAGCCTACTTTATCTTACTGAAGTTTACATAAAGCCTTAACGGTATAACGGCCGTGCATTTAGAAGAACTCCGTAATCTTATATTTAGGTATAAAGTCAATTTTCTTGCTCACACACATTTAGCAATCGATATCGAAATGCTTCAAATAACTGGTTTAACATATTTAAGTTAATTAACCTTCTTTATCTTACTGAAGTCTACATCAAACCCTAGCGGTATAACTGCAATGCATTTAGAAGAATTCCGTAATCTTATATTTAGGTATAAAGTCGAGTTTCTTGTATATACACATTTAGCAATCGATATCGAAATGCTTGAAAGCATAAGTTTAACATATTTAAGTTAATTAACCTTCTTTATCTTTTTGAAGTTTACATAAAGCCTTAACGGTATAACGGCAGTGCATTTAAAAGAATTGCATTATCTTATATTTAGGTAGAAAGTCGATTTTCTTTTATATATATATTTTGCAATCGATACCGAAATGCTTCAAAAAACTGGTTTAACATATCTAAGTTAATTAGCCTACTTTATCTTACTGAAGTTTACATAAAGCCTTAACGGTATAACGGCAGTGCATTTAGAAGAACTCCGTAATCTTATATTTAGGTATAAAGTCAATTTTCTTGCTCACACACATTTAGCAATCGATATCGAAATGCTTCAAATAACTGGTTTAACATATTTAAGTTAATTAACCTTCTTTATCTTACTGAAGTCTACATCAAACCCTAGCGGTATAACTGCAATGCATTTAGAAGAATTCCATAATCTTATAGTTAGGTATAAAGTCGGTTTTCTTGTATATACACATTTAGCTATCTATGTCGAAATGCTTCAAATTATTAGTTTAACATATTAAGATTAATAAAACTTTTTTAACGCACTGAAGTTAACATAAAGCCTTAACGGTATAACGGCAGTGCATTTAGAGGAATTCCATAATCTTATATTTAGGTATAAAGTCGATTTCCTTGTATATACACATTTAGCAATCGATATCGAAATGCTTAAAATCATTAGTTTAACATATTTAAGTTAATAAACTTTCTTTATATTACTGAAGTCTACATAAAGCCGTAACGGCATAACGGCAGTGCATTTTGAAGTATTCCGTAATCTTATATTTAGGTATAAAGTCGATTTTATTGTATATCTACATTTAGCAGTCGGTATCGAAATGCTTCAAAGCATTAGTTTAAAATACTTAAGTTATTAAACCTTCTTTAACGAACTGAAGTTTACATAAAACTTCAACGGTACAACGGCAGTGTATTTAGAAGAATTCCGTAATCTTATATTTAGGTATAAAGTCAAATTTGTTGTATCTACACATTTAGCAATCGATATCGAAATGCTTCAAATCATTAGTTTAACATATTTAAGTTAATAAACTTTGTTTAACTTACCGAAGTCAACATAAAGCCTTAACGGTATAACGGCAGTGCATTTAGAAGTATTCCGTAATCTTATATTTAGGTATAAAGTCGATTTTATTGTATAAACACATTTATCAATCGATATTGAAATGTTTTAAATCATTAGTTTAACGGTATAACGGCAGTCCATGTAGAAGAATTCCATAATCTCATATTTAGGTATAAAGTCGATTTTCTTGTATCCACACATCTAGCAATCGATATCGAAATGCTTCAACTTATTAGTCTAATATATTAAAGTTAATAAAACTTCTTTAATGCTCTGAAGTCTACATAAAACCTTAACGGTATAACGGTAGTGCATTTAGAAGAATTCCATAATCTAATATTTATGCATAAAATCGATTTTCTTGTATATACACATTAAGCAATCGATATTGAAATGCTTCAGATCATTAGTTTAATATATTTAAGTTAATTAGCCTTCTTTATTTTACTGAAGTCTACATAAAGCCTTGGCGACATAACGGCAGTGCATTTAGAAGAATTCCATTATCTTATATTTAGGTATAGAGTCGATTTTCTTTTATATATATATTTAGCAATAGATATCGAAATGCTTCAAATAACTGGTTTAACATATTTAAGTTAATTAGCCTACTTTATCTTTTTGAAGTTTACATAAAGCCTTAACGATATAACGGCAGTGCATTTAGAAGAATTCCATTATCTTATATTTAGGTATTATGTCGATTTTCTTGTATAAATTACAAGACCGGTTGTTTAATTTATGATTTTCTTTATTTCCCTTGCTTGGAGCAAGGGCAGCCGTAAAGGCTGAGCGAGTAAATACAACTGAACCGTCTTAAAGTTATTGTAGCGGCGACTACGCCTAAATACCTGTCTGAATAACACACGCTCTGCCACGTGACTTGCCAGCGCAGTAGCAGCGATAGGTGTTTGTTGTTGTCACGCGCAACTCGTTGAGCGCTTCGTCAGCAATATCGTTGGAAAAATAATTTTCGCACGCTCAGCCCCAGACGCATCGTCAGCGATTTCGGTGGAATTGAAATGTTGTCCGGAAGCGTGTTGTTACTCTTGTTCCTTTGTTGTTGGCTACTATGGTGTGTTAACTACTCCCTCGCTAGAAGAGGGGACGTCCACGGATCCCTTAAGAACGCTGCTCACTATTGCAATATTAGCACTGCGCTTCCGTACTTTGTAGATTATGTAGGCTGATATGCAAACAATAAAAAATACTATTGTTAAGGTGTAGGCTATAAGCCACTGAGACGACTGTGCTTCGACAAGCCCCCTCAATGATGCAATGTGTCGCAGATTTTTTGGTTAATGTTGTGCAGGTAAGGAAGTGACAAGAGTGTGGTATGATTTGTCAGGTTCACAAATTGTGCAGGTGCGGCCTCGGGATGCGCGCCCACAATCTTCCTCCAGATGGTGTACGTACTGCCATTGATGGTAGCATTCTCTGTGAACTTTATCATGAATGTCCCATTCAAAATTACTGGCGGGGAGTTTCCCTCGCGAACTTCACCCAATTTATCATTTATGATAATTAAACCGTCGTCAATTTCTTCCACCGGTTCGATATGATCAGCTGTAATAGTCTGGCAGGGCGGTAGGCGCTGGCTTAACAGATTCAACACGCAAGAGCTATTCATGTTTGACATTTGACAAACTATTATTGATAAAGAATTTTTAAAATTCGCTAGTTGTTTATATGTATTGTTGCATTTAGATACTACACTGGTCTCTATCATAATTGACTTAAAATTTTTTACAACTGGTTTAATCCTAATTTTCTTACAATTTTGTTCTACCATTGGGTATTTAATAACGAAATATATGTTATTATAATTTTGCAAAATTTTTAATTTTCAGACTGTTAGTAAATCGCTTATTATAATACCTGTAGAGTGCTCGTTAGTTAGTAAATTTTTAACCTCATCACTATTTAACAATATTGGGTTAATTAATTGTATCTTACCCAAAGTGATGGAATAAAGAGCTGATTCTATTTCGTCTATTAACGCTCTGTTTCTTGCTGATATCAAGTCAAAAAGATTGCCAGTGTCAATCTCATGCTGTTTGGTCGAGCTAATCAATTTGTTTACGGTGTCGGTTAACTGGTTAATTTTAACTTTGAGCGGGCTATGAATGTAAATCTGTTGCTCGTTTGCTTCAATCAGGGATTCTGCCCATGTTTGAAGTTGGTTAAAGTCATCGAAATCGGGAGTTCCAGCTACGTATTTGAGAGCGGTGCCAAGAAAGTTTATGCTACGGGATTGTCGGTGATGAATTTTTAATGAATCTATTAATCGTAATATGCGGTCTATGTCCAGTTGAACGGTTTTCCTAATGTGAGACTGCGGGAAATTCTCAAGAAGATTATACGTTTCTTCGGCTATGTTCTCGTAAATGGTCAAATTCAGGTGGTGAATGATATGTTTGTACTGGCGGTAAATTGCAATCTCCCTATACTCCTCTACCTGAACAGGTCTTTCGATTAGTGTTAACCTAGCGGTAAGTTCGGCAATAGTCGTTTGGAAGTCTCGTCTCGTCTGCTCCGTTGCTGTCCGCACAGCGGCACCCAGCACGGCGCGAAGAATATTTTCGTCCATGGTCCTTGATATTCCTTTTATTCTTTATTCACTTTAAAATTTTTTATTTTCAAATTAAAACAACTTTTACTTAAATTAATATTTATATTAATATTTTTTAAGCTGATGCTTCAATTTCAACGAATATGTCAATATCTCGAGCACTCTACTTACATAGATTCTTTCATATTGTAGTAATAGTAATAGTTTTAGTCCTCGATGGTTGTTAGTTTAGTCCCTCGAGTTGTTAGTTTAGTCCCTCGATGGCTGTTAGTTTAGTCCCTCGATGGTTGTTAGTTTAGTCCCTCGATGGCTACGCCTCGGCTTGGCGTGCGTCCGAGCACCGTGGCCACGAAATTATCCTTTACAAGGATTTTGTTGTGGCCCCACGTTGGGCGCCAATTACAAGACCAGTTGTTTAATTTATGATTTTCTTTATTTCCCTTGCTTGGAGCAAGGGCAGCCGTAAAGGCTGAGCGAGTAAATACAACTGAACCGTCTTAAAGTTATTGTAGCGGCGACTACGCCTAAATACCTGTCTGAATAACACACGCTCTGCCACGTGACTTGCCAGCGCAGTAGCAGCGATAGGTGTTTGTTGTTGTCACACGCAACTCGTTGAGCGCTTCGTCAGCAATATCGTTGGAAAAATAATTTTCGCACGCTCAGCCCCAGACGCATCGTCAGCGATTTCGGTGGAATTGAAATGTTGTCCGGAAGCGTGTTGTTACTCTTGTTCCTTTGTTGTTGGCTACTATGGTGTGTTAACTTATATGCACACTTAGCAATCGATTTTGAAATGCTTCAGATAATTGGTTTAACATACTTAAGTTATTTAACCTACTTTATCTTACTGAAGTTTACATAAGGCCTTAGCGGTATAACGGCAGTGCATTTAGAAGAATTCCCTAATCGTGAATTTAGGTATAAATTCGATTTTCTTGTATATACTCATTTAGCAATCGATATCGAAATGCTTAAAATCTTTAGTTTAACATATTTAAGTTATTTAACCTACTTTATCTTACTGAAGTTTACATAAGGCCTTAGCCGTATAACGGCAGTGCATTTAGAAGAACTCCCTAATCGTGAATTTAGGTATAAATTCGATTTTCTTGTATGTATATACTCATTTAGCAATCGATATCGAAATGCTTAAAATCTTTAGTTTAACATATTTAAGTTAATTAACCTTCTTTATCTTACTGAAGTTTACATAAAGCCTTAACGGTATAACGGAAGTGCATTTGGAAGAACTCCATAATCGTATATTTAGGTATTATGTCGACTTTCTTGTATATACACACTTAGCAATCGATTTTGAAATGCTTCAAATCATTAGTTTAACATATTGAAGTTAGTAAAACTTCTTTAATGCACTGAAGTTAACATAAAGCCTTAACGGTATAACGGCAATGCATTTAGAAGAATTCCATAATCGTATATTTAGGTATAAAGTCGATTTTCTTGTATCTATACAATTAGCAATCGATATCGAAATGCTTCAAATAACTGGTTTAACATATTTAAGTTAATTAGCCTACTGTATCTTACTGAAGTTAACATAAAGCCTTAACGGTATAGCGGCAGTGCGTTTAGAAGAATTCCGTAATCTTATATATGGAATAAAATCGATTTCCTTGTATTTACACATTTAGCAAACGATATCGAAATGCTTCAAATTATTAGTTTAACATATTTAAGTTAATAAACTTTTTGTAACTTACTGAAGTCTATATAAAACTTTAACGGTATAACGGCAGTGCATTAAGAAGACTTCCATAATCTTATATTTAGGTATAAAGTCGATTTTTTGTATACACACATTTAGCAATCGATATCGAAATGTTTCAAATCTTTAGTTTAACATATTTAAGGTATTTAGTTAACCTTCTTTATCTTACTGAAGTTTACATAAAGCCTTAACGGCATAACGGCAGTGCATTTAGAAGAGTTCCGTAATCTTATATTTAGGTATGAAATCAATTTTCTTGTATTTACACATTTAGCAATCGATATCGAAATGCTTATAATTATTAGTTTAACATATTTAAGTCAATTAACTTTCTTTATCTTACTGAAGTCTGCATAAAGCCTTAACGATATAACGGCAGTGCATTTAGAAGAATTCAATTATCTTATATTTAGGTATAGAGTCGATTTTCTTTTATATATATATTTAGCAATAGATATCGAAATGCTTCAAATAACTGGTTTAACATATTTAAGTTAATTAGCCTACTTTATCTTACTGAAGTTTACATAAAGCCTTAACGATATAACGGCAGTGCATTAGAAGAATTCCATTATCTTATATTTAGGTATAAAGTCGATTTTCTTGTATACACACATTTAGCTATCGATATCGAAATGCTTCAAATCATTAGTTTAACGTTTTTAAGCTAATAAACCTTTTTTAACGAACTGAAGTTTACATAAAGCCATGTCGGCATAACGGCAGTGCATTTAGAAGAATTCCGTAATCTTATATTTGGGTAGAAAATCGATTTTTTTGTATTTACACATTTAGCAATCGATATCGAAATGCTTCAAATAATTGGTTTAACATATTTAAGTTATTTAACCTACTTTATCTTACTGAAGTTTACATAAAGCCTTAGCGGTATAACGGCAGTGCATTTAGAAGAATTCCGTAATCTTATATTTAGGTATAAAGTCCATTTTCTTGTATATACACATTTAGCAATCGATATCGAAATGCTTCACATTTTTGGTTTAACATATTTAAGTGAATTAACCTACTTTATCTTTCTGAAGTTTAAATAAAGCCTTAGAGGTATAACGGCAGTGCATTTAGAAGAATTCTATACTCGTGATATTAGGTATAAATTCGATTTTCTTGTATATACAAATTTAGCAATCGATATCGAAATGCTTAAAATCTTATGTTTAACATATTTAAGTTAATTAACCTTCTTTATCTTACTGAAGTTTACATAAAGTCTTAACGGTATAACGGCAGGGCATTTAGAAGAATTCCGTAATCTTATATTTAGGTATAAAGTCCATTTTTTTGTATATACACATTGAGCAATCGACATCGAAATGCTTCACATTTTTGGTTAAACATATTTAAGTTAAAACACCTTCTTTAACGAACTGAAGTTTACATAAAGCCTTAACGGCATATTGGCAGTGCATTTATAAGAATTCCGTAATCTTATATTTAGGTATGTAATCAATTTTCTTGTATTTACACATTTAGCAATCGGTATCGAAATGCTTCAAATTATTAGTTTAACATATTTAAGTTAATTAACTTTCTTTATCTTACTGAAGTCTGCATAAAGCCTTAACGATATAACGGCAGTGCATTAAGAACAATTCCATAATCTTATATTTAGGTATAAAGTCGATTTTCTTGAATATACACATTTAGCAATCTATATTGAAATACTTCAAATAATTAGTTTAACATATTTAAGTTAATAAACTTTTTTTAACTTACTGAAGACTACATAAAGCCTTAACGGAATAACGACAGTGCATTTAGAAGAATTCCATAATCTTATGTTTAGGTATAAAGTCGATTTTCTTGTATCTACACACTAAGCAATCGATATCGAAATGCTTCAAATCATTAGTCTAACATATTAAAGTTAATAAAACTTCTTTAATGCACTGAAGTTAAAATAAAGCCTTAACAGCATAAGGGCACTGCAATTAGAAAAATTCCATAATCTTACATTTAGTTATAGACTCGATTTTCTTGTATATATACATTTAGCAATCGATATCTTAATGCTTTGAATAACTGGTTTAAAATAATTAAGTTAATTAGCCCACTGTATCTTACTGAAGTTTACATGAAGCCTTATCGGTATAACGGCAGTGCATTTAGAAGAATTCCGTAATCTTATATTTAGGTCTAAAGTCCATTTTCTTGTATATACACATTTAGCAATCGATATCGAAATGCTTCACATTTTTGGTTTAACATATTAAAGTTAAAAATCCTTCTTTAACGAACTGAAGTTTACATAAGGCCTTAACGGTATAACGGCAGTGTATTTGAAAGAATTCCGTAATCTCATATTTAGGTATAAAATCGATTTTCTTGTACTTACACATTTAGCAATTGATATCGAAATGCTTCAAATAACTGGTTTATGATATTTAAGTTAATTAGCCTGCTTTATCTTACTGAAGTTTAAATAAAACCTTAGCGGTATAACGGCAGTGCATTTTAAAGAATTCCGTAATCATATATTTAAGTATAAAATCGATTTCCTTGTATATATACATTTAGTATTCGATATCGAAATGTTTCAAATCTTTAGTTTAACATTTTTAAGTTAGTAATCCTTCCTTAACGAATTGAAGTTTACATATAGCCATGGAGGCATAACGGCAGCGTATTTAGAAGATTCCCGTAATCTTATATTTAGGTATAAAGTCGAATTTGTTGTATGTACACATTTAGCAATCGATATCGAAATGCTTCTAATCATTAGTTTAAAATATTTTAGTTAATAAACTTCTTTTAACTTACAGAAGTCTACATATAGCCTTAACGGTGTAACGGCAGTGCATTTAGAAGAATACCGTAACCGTATATTTAGGCATAAAGTCGATTTTCTTGTATGTATACATTTAGCATTCGATATCGAAATGCTTCAAATCTTTAGTTAAACATACTCAAGTTAATAAAACTTCTTTAACGAACTGAAGTTCACATAAAGCCATGGAGGCACAATGGCAGTGTATTTAGAAGAATTCCGTAATCTTATACTTCGGTATAAAGTCGAATTTGTTGTATCTTTACATTTAGCAATCGATATCAAAAAGCCTCAAATCATTAGTTTAACATATTTAAGTTAATTTAACCTCTTTGTCTTACTGAAGTCTACAAAAGCCTTAACAGCATAGCGGCTCTGTATTTCGATGAATTCTGTAATCTTATATTTAGATATAAAGTCGGTTTTCTTGTATATACGCATTTAGCAATCGATATCGAAATACTTCAAATTATTAGTTTAACATATTTAAGTTAAGCAAACCTCTTTATCTTACTGAAGTCTACAAAAGCCTTAACGGCAGTGCACTTAGAAGAATTCCGTATTTTTATATTTAGGTATAAAGTCGATTATCTTGTAAATACACATTTAGCGATCGATATCGAAATGCTTCAAATCATTAGTTTGAATTATTTAAGTTCATAAACCTTCTTTACCGAACTGAAGTTAGCATAAAGCAATGGCGGCATAACGGCAGTGCATTTAGAAGAATTCCGTAATCTTATATTTTGGTATTAAGGAGATTTTGTTGTATATACATATTTAGAAATCGATATCGAAATGCTTCAAATCATTAGTTTAAAATATCTAAGTTCATAAGCCTTCTTTAACGAACTGAAGTTAGCATAAAGCAATGTCGTTATAACGGCAGTGCATTTAGAAGAATTCCGTAATCTTATATTTAGGTATAAATGAGATTTTGTTGCATATACACATTTAGCAATCGATATCGAAATGCTTCAAATCATTAGTTTAAAATATTTAAGTTCATAAACCTTCTTCAACGTATTGAGGTCTACAAAAGACTTAACGGGATAACGGCAGTGCATTTAGAAGAATACCGTAATCTTATGTTTAGGTATAAAGTCGATTTTCTTGTATTTACACATTTAGCAATCGATATCGAAATGCTTCAAATTATTAGTTTAACATATTTTAGTTAATAAACTTTTTCTAACTTACTGAAGTCTACATAAAGCCTTAACGGTATAACGGCAGTGCATTTAGAAGAATACCGTAATCTTATATTTAGGTATAAACTCGATTTTCTTGTATCTACACATTTAGCAATCGATATCGGAATGCTTCAAAGCATTAGTTTATCATATTAAAGTTAATTAACCTTCTTTATCTTACTGAAGTCTACATAAAGCCTTAACGGTATAACGGCAGTGCATTTAGAAGAATTCCATAATCTTATATTAGGAATAAAATCGATTTTCTTGTCTTTACACATTTAGCAATCGATATAGAAATGCTTTAAATTATTAGTTTAACATACTTAAGTTAATAAACTTATTTTTAGCTTTTTGAAGTCTACATAAAGCCTTAACGGTATAACGGCAGTGCATTTAGAAGAATACCGTAATCTTATATTTAGGTATAAACTCGATTTTCTTGTATTTACACATTTAGCAACCGATATCGAAATGCTTCAAATCATCAGTTTAACATATTTAAGTTAATTAACTTACTTTATCTTACTGAAGTCTACATAAAGCCTTGGCGGCATAGCGGCAGGGCATTTAGAAGAATTCCATTATCTTATATTTAGGTAGAGAGTCGATTTTCTTTTATATATATATATTGCAATAGATATCGAAATGCTTCAAATAACTGGTTTGACATATCTAAATTAATTAGCCTACTTTATCTTTCTGAAGTTTACATAAAGCCTTAACGGTATAACGGCAGTGCATTTAGAAGAACTCCGTAATCTTATATTTAGGTATAAAATCGATTTTCTTGTATGTACATATTTAGCAATCGATATCGAAATTCTTCAAATCATTAGTTTTACATATTTAAGTCAATTAATCTTCTTTTTCTTACTGAAGTCTACATAAAGCCTTAACAGTATAACGGCAGTGCATTTAGAAGAATTCCGTAATCTTATATTTATGTATCAAATCGATTTTCTTGTATTTACATATTTAGCAATCGATATCGAAATTCTTCAAATCATTAGTTTAACACATCTAAGTCAATTAACCCTCTTTTTCTTACTGAAGTCTACATAAAGCCTTAACAGTATAACGGCAGTGCATTTAGAAGAATTCCATTATCTTATATTTAGGTATAGAGTCGATTTTCTTTTATATATATATTTAGCAATAGATTTCGAAATGCTTCAAATTTTTGGTGTAACATATTTAAGTTATTTAAACTTCTTTATCTTATTGAAGTTTACATAAAGCCTTGGCGGCATAACGGCAGTGCATTTAGAAGAATTCCATTATCTTATATTTAGGTATAAAATAGATTTTCTTTTACATATATATTTAGCAATCGATATCAAAATGCTTCAAGTTTAACACATTTAAGTCAATTAAACTTCTTTATCTTACTGAAGTCTACATAAAGCCTTAATAGTATAACGGCAGTGCATTTAGAAGAATTCCGTAATCTTATATTTAGGTATAAAGTCGATTTTCTTGAATACGCATATTTAGCAATCGATTTTATAATGCTTCCAATCATTAGTTTAACATATTTAAGTTAATTAAACTCCTTTATCTTACTGAAGTCTACATAAAGCCTTGGCGGCATAACGGCAGTGCATTTAGAAGAATTCCATTATCTTATATTTAGGTATAAAGTCGATTTTCTTTTATAGATATATTTTGCAATCTATGTCGAAAAGCTTCAAATCATAAGTTTAACATATTTTAGTTAATAAACTTATTTTAACTTACTGAAGTCTACATATAGCCTTAACGGTGTAACGGCAGTGCATTTAGAAGAATTCCGTTACCTTATATTTAGGTATAAAATTGATTTTCTTGTTTTTACACATTTAGCATAAGATATCGAAATGCTTCAAATCATTAGTTTAACATATTTAAGTTAATAATTTTTTTTTTACTTCCCGAAGTCTACATAAAGCCTTAACGATATAAGGGCAGTGCATTTAGAAGAATTCCGTAACCTTACATTTAGGTATAACGTCGATTTTATTGTATGTACACATTTACCAATCGATATCGAAAAGTTTCAAATCATTAGTTTAACATATTTAGGTTAATTAATCTTCTTTATCATACTGAAGTCTACATAAAGCCTTTACGGTATAACGGCAGTGCATTTAGAAGAATTCCGTAATCTTTTATTTAGGTATGAATTCGATTTTCTTGTATATACTCATTTAGCAATAGATATCGAAATACTTCAATTCATTAGTTTAACATATTTAAAATAATTAACCTTCCTTAACGTATTGAAGTCTACAAAAGACTTAACGGGATAACGGCAGTGCATTTAGAAGAATACCGTAATCTTATGTTTAGGTATAAAGTCGATTTTCTTGTATTTACACATTTAGCAATCGATATCGAAATGCTTTAAATTATTAGTTTAACATACTTAAGTTAATAAACTTATTTTTAGCTTACTGAAGTCTACATAAAGCCTTAACGGTATAACGGCAGTGCATTTAGAAGAATACCGTAATCTTATATTTAGGTATAAACTCGATTTTCTTGTATTTACACATTTAGCAACCGATATCGAAATGCTTCAAATCATCAGTTTAACATATTTAAGTTAATTAACTTACTTTACCTTACTGAAGTCTACATAAAGCCTTGGCGGCATAGCGGCAGTGCATTTAGAAGAATTCCATTATCTTATATTTAGGTAGAGAGTCGATTTTCTTTTATATATATATATTGCAATAGATATCGAAATGCTTCAAATAACTGGTTTGACATATCTAAATTAATTAGCCTACTTTATCTTTCTGAAGTTTACATAAAGCCTTAACGGTATAACGGCAGTGCGTTAAGAAGAACTCCGTAATTTTATATTAGGAATAAAATCGATTTTCTTGTATTTACACATTTAGAAATCGGTATCGAAATGCTTCAAATTATTAGTTTAACATATTTAAATTAATAAACTTTTTTTTACGTACTGAAGTCTACGTAAAACTTTAACGGTATAACGGCAGTTCATTTAGAAGGGTTCTATAATCTTATATTTAGGTACAAAGTCGATTTTTTGTATATACACATTTAGAAATCTATATCGAAATGCTTCAAGTCATTAGTTCAACATATTTAAGTTAATAAATCTTCTTTATGTTACTGAAGTCTACATAAAACCTTAACGGTATAACGGCAGTGCATTTAGAAGAATTTCGTAATCTCATATTTAGGTATAAAATCGATTTTCTTGTATTAACACATTTAGCAATCGATATCGAAATTCTTCAAATCATTAGTTTAACATATTTAGGTTAATTAACCTCCTTTATCTTACTGAAGTCTACATAAAGCCTTGGCGGCATAACGGCAGTGCATTTAGAAGAATTCCATTATCTTATATTTAGGTATAAAGTCGATTTTCTTTTACATATCTAGTTAGCAATCGATATCAAAATGCTTCAAATAACTGGTTTAACATATTTAAGTTAATTAGGCTACTTGATCTTACTGAAGTTTACATAAAGCCTTAACGGTATAACGGCAGTGCATTTAGAAGAATACCGTAATCTTATGTTTAGGTATAAAGTCGATTTTCTTGTATATATACATTTAGAATTCGACATCGAAATGCTTCAAATCTTCAGTTTAACATATTTAAGTTAATAAACCTTCTTTAACGAACTGAAGTTTACATAAAGCCATGGAGGCATAACGGGAGTGTATTAAGAAGAATTCCGTATTCTTATATTGAGGTATAAAGTCGAATTTGTTGTATGTACACATTTAGCAATCGCTATCGAAATGCTTCAAATCATTAGTTTAACATATTTAAGTTAATTAACCTTCTTTATCTTACTGAAGTCTACATAAAGCCTTAACGGTATAACGGCAGTGCTTTAGAAGAATTCCGTAATCTTATATTTATGTATAAAATCGATTTTCTTGTATTTACACATTTAGCAATCGATATTGAAATGCTTCAAATCATTAGTTTAATATTTTTAAGTTAATTAAACTTCTTTATCTTACTGAAGTCTACATAAAGCCTTGGCGGCATAACGGCAGTGCATTAAGAAGAATTCCATTATCTTATATTTAGGTATAGAGTAGATTTTCTTTTATATATATAGTTAGCAATAGATATCGAAATGCTTCAAATAACTGGTTTAACATATTTAGGTTAATTAGCCTACTTTATCTCACTGAAGTTTACATAAAGCCTTAGCGGTATAACGGCAGTGCATTTGGAAGAATTTCGTAATCCTATGTTTAGGTATAAAGTCGCTTTTCTTGTATATACACATTTAGCAATCGATATCGAAATGCTTCAGATAACTGGTTTAACATATTTAAGTTAATTATTCTACTTTATCTAACTGAAGTTTACATAAGGCCTTAGCGGTATAACGGCAGTGCATTTAGAAGAATTCCGTCATCTTATATTTAGGTATAAAGTCTACTTTATTGTATGTACACATTTATCAATCGATATTGAGATGTTTCAAATCATTAATTTAACATATTTAAAATAATTAACCTTCTTTAGCATACTGAAGTCTACATGAAGCCTTAACGGTATAACGGAAGTGCATTTAGAAGAATTCCGTAATCTTATATTTAGGCATAAAATCGATTTTCTTGTATTTAGGCATTTAGCAATCGATATCGAAATGCTTCAAATAACTGGTTTAACATATTTAAGTTAATTATTCTGCTTTATCTAACTGAAGTTTACATAAGGCCTTAGCGGTATAACGGCAGTGCATTTAGAAGAATTCCGTAATCTTATATTTATGTATAAAATTGATTTTCTTGTATTTACACATTTAGCAATCGATATTGAAATGCTTCAAATCATTAGTTTAATATTTTTAAGTTAATTATTCTGCTTTATCTAACTGAAGTTTACATAAAACCTTAGCGGTATAACGGCAGTGCATTTGGAAGAATTCCGTAATCCTATGTTTAGGTATAAAGGCGCTTTTCTTGTATATACACATTTAGCAATCGATATCGAAATGCTTCAAATAACTGGTTTAACATATTTAAGTTAATTATTCTGCTTTATCTAACTGAAGTTTACATAAGGCCTTAGCGGTATAACGGAAGTGCATTTAGAAGAATTCCGTAATCTTATATTTAGGTATAAAGTCGGTTTTCTTGTATATACGCATTTAGAAGTCGATTTCGAAATGCTTCAAATCATTAGTTTAACATATTTAAGTTAATTAACCTCCTTTATCTTACTAAAGTCTACATAAAGCCTTGGCGGCATAACGGCAGTGCATTTAGAAGAATTCCATTATCTTCTATATAGGTATAAAGTCGATTTTCTTTTATATATATATTTAGCAATCGATATCAAAATGCTTCAAATAACTGGTTTAACATATTTAAGTTAATTAGGCTACTTGATCTTACTGAAGTTTACATAAAGCCTTAACGGTATAACGGCAGTGCATTTAGAAGTATACCGTAATCTTATGTTTAGGTATAAAGTCGATTTTCTTGTATATATACATTTAGAATTCGACATCGAAATGCTTCAAATCTTCAGTTAAACATATTTAAGTTAATAAACCTTCTTTAACGAACTGAAGTTTACATAAAGCCATGGAGGCATAACGGCAGTGTACTAAGTAGAATTCCGTAATCTTATATTTAGGTATAAAGTCGAATTTGTTGTATGTACACATTTAGCAATCGCTACCGAAATGCCTCAAATCATTAGTTTAACATATTTAAGTTAATTAACCTTCTTTATCTTACTGAAGTCTACATAACGCCTTAACGGTATAACGGCAGTGCATTTAGAAGAATTCCGTAATCTTACATTTATGTATAAAATCGATTTTCTTGTATTTACACATTAAGCAATCGATATTGAAATGCTTCAAATCATTAGTTTAATATTTTTAAGTTAATTAACCTTCTTTATCTTACTGAAGTCTACATAAAGCCTTAACGGTATAACGGCAGTGCATTTAGAAGAATTCCGTAATCCTATGTTTAGGTATAAAGTCGATTTTCTTGTATTTACACATTTAGCAATCGATATCGAAATGCTTCAAATAACTGGTCTAACATATTTAAGTTAATTAACCTTCTTTATCTTACTGAAGTTTACATAAAGACTTAGCGGTATAACGGCAGTGCATTTAGAAAAATTCAGTAATCTTATATTTGGGTAGAAAATCGATTTTTTTGTATTTACACATTAAGCAATCGATATCGAAATGCTTCAAATAGCTGTTTTAACATATTTCAGTTAATTAACCTATTTTATCTTACTGAAGTTTACATAAAGCCTTAGCGGTATAACGGCAACATTTTTAAAAAAATTAACCCTCTTTATGTTACTGAAGTCGACATAAAGCTTTAACGGTATTACGGCAGTGCATTTAGAAAAATTCCGCAATTTTATATTTATGTATAAAATCGATTTTCTTGTAATTAAAGGTTTAGCAATCCATATCGAGAAGCTTCAAATAACTGGTTTAACATATTTAAGTTAACTAACCCTCTTTAACCTACTGAAGGTGACATAAAGCCATGGCAGCATAGTAACAGTGCATTTAGCAGAATTCCGTAATCTTATATTTAGGTATAAAATCGATTTTCTTCTATTTACACATTAAGCAATCGATATCAAAATGCGTCGAATAACTGGTTTAACATATTTAGTTTAATTTACCTTCGTTAACGAACTGAAGTTAACATAAACCCTTAACGGTATAACGGCAGTGCATTTAGAAGAATTTCATAATATTTTATTTAGGTATAATGTTGATTAGCATTTAGCAATCGATATCGAAATGCCTCAAATCTTTAGTTTAACAAATTTAAGTTATTTAACCTTCTTTATCTTACTGAAGTTTACATAAAGTCTTAACGGTATAACGGCAGTGCATTTAGAAGAATTCCGTAATCTTATATTTAGGTATAGAGCCGATTTTCTTATATTTACACATTTAGCAATCGATATCGAAATTCTTCAAATGACTGGTTTAACATATTTAAGTCAATTAACCTTATTTATCTGAAGTCTACATAAAGCCTTAACAGTATAACGGCAGTGCATTTAGAAGAATTCCGTTATCTTATATTTAGGTATAAGGTCGATTTTCTTGTATAAGTTAAGCAGTAATAACTGCTGGTCACCCACGTAAAAGCATTAACAAAAGCTGTTAGGCATGTGTGCACCGAACGCTGTGAGAGAGATCACTGTAGTTAACAGCTCTTTACATCCCAGCAGTTGTAAAGCAAGTGCGAACCAACTGCCGTGAAAGCGATCATTGGATGGAGAACTGCGACTTAACATGGCCAATAGTTCGAAAACAAGCGTGGGCGAACTAAGGTGAGAGCAAACTGAGCAGCTAACAGCGAGATGTAACAGAGAGCGAGGTTTAGTTGTTCCAATCAGAATTAACAGCAGTGCGGTCTGTTGCAATTAGACCTTTTAGCAGGACACGTTGGTTGCTAAAAGAAGAAAGTATTTTAAGATCATTTTTGTAAAAATACTTTAATTAAATAAAGCTGATATTTAAAATAAATTGAAAGTAAAATTATAATTGGCGCCCAACGTGGGGCTAACAAAATCTTTAGCCTCAATTTTTATTAAAATTTCGGATTTCTTGAATTACCGAAAAACTAAAACTAACACGTGAACCTTGCTGTCTGCTGACCAAAAAAGAACCCGCCCGCAGAGGAGCTTAAACTACGTTTTTCATTTTGCTTTAAACTGGATGCTTTAGGACAAAAGCATGAAAAGTTAACCATTGCTGAAAAAATCACTGGATTCTACCAATTTTCGAGACACCTGCTGTGATATCTTACGGCCTTGGCTCACCTTTAAAAAATTTTTATGGATGTAGTAAACTAAACCACGTGCTAAGAGAAAGTAAATTATGTAAGTGACTTGCTCAGTGTCTTTTTTCTTAATAAATATATTTAAATACTAAGAACATCATTGGAATTCGATGTATTTTTGAAACTTTTTTTATAAATCTAACTTAATTTGTGATTGATATAAGACGGTACTTTATTATACCAGGTTTTTGTGCGGTCAATACTTTAATGTGCGACGTAGATTT
The DNA here is from genome assembly GCA_027475135.1 of Bactrocera correcta. Classification (NCBI taxonomy): domain Eukaryota; kingdom Metazoa; phylum Arthropoda; class Insecta; order Diptera; family Tephritidae; genus Bactrocera; species Bactrocera correcta. The sequence goes on along the minus strand of CM050324.1, from coordinate 9,648,186 downwards.
AGCGAGCCTTTTTAATAGTTTAGTTCTGAAAGATAAAGATCATCCAAAAATGAATACTCAGGAGTTAACTGCTATAGTAACAGCTGCGGTATCAGCCGCCTTAAGCTCACAAAAAGAGGAATTCGACAAAAAGTTGAACGAAATCGCAAAAAGATTTACAAGTACGTCAATAGCTAACGTAGAGAGTTTCGAAGAGGTTAGGATTTTAGGTACCGTTCGTTGCGAGGAAACGCTTGACCTAGTTAAATCTTTGCCTGAATTCGATGGCAGGCAAGAGACTTACGTCTCATGGAGGCAAGCCGCACATACGGCCTATAAATTATATGAACCTTATGATGGAAGCGCTAAACATTATCAGGCAGTGGCCATTATAAGAAACAAAATTAGAGGCGCTGCAGATGCTGTTTTAGCGTCTTTCAACACTGTTCTTAACTTTAAGGCTATAGTGGCAAGATTAGATTTCACGTACGCTGATAAGCGACCAATATATTTAATTGAGCAGGAGCTAAGTACCTTGAGACAAGGAAATCTGACAGTGTTGAATTTTTACGACGAAGTTGAAAGAAAGCTTACGTTGCTTACCAATAAAACTATCATGACATATGAAAGTCACATAGCTAACTCAATAAATGATAAATATAGGTTAGATGCATTACGTGTTTTTGTCTCTGGCCTTAGGAAGCCCCTTTGCGATATTTTATTATTCCTCGTCCAACAGATTTGCCTTCTGCTTTGGCACTTGCCCAGGAAGTGGAAGCAAATCATGAACGATACATGTTTGCATCAAACTACTCTAAACATCTTGAGGACAAGGACCGAGGTCATTTTTTAGTTAAGAGAATAGATGAGGACAAGAGCAACCAAATAGAATCACGTAGCGGTCATAAAAACCCCTACTTCCAAAATAGACAAGAAAAGCGCAATCTTTCGAGTAATAATAGAGATCAGGGCACCGAACCAATGGACATAGATCCATCCACATCTGGTTTCCGCCGCTCAACGAAGTTCGAGCACCACAATCCCACAAGAAATTTTTTACAGCAAAATAAGTCCCAAAATATGCATGTCTCTAATAATCGGCAAATCCCTTTTAATTCAGGCAATCAAGGTCAGCAAATTAAGCGACCTCCTGTATCAGACAGAAGTACTGGTCCAAAAGTCCAAAGAATCCACCACATATCAGATACATCGGAAGATGTAGCAACATAAACTACGTATGATAGTATTGTGGAACGGGAAATCGAAGATATCGAAGAAATTAATTTTTTAGAAAGGGTGCCCAGCTCCCTTGGATCAAACGAACAATAGGAGTTGAGGGCAAAGAGATAAAAATGTTAGTGGACACAGGAGCTTCAAAAAGCTTTATAAAGCCCCTTACTGAATTAAAAGGCATTGTGCCTTTAACGAGACCGTTCGTAGTTAAATCAGTTCACGGCGAGAGCAAAGTAGGGCAAAAATGTAAAATTAACTTGTTTGGCATAAATTCAGATTTTATAATATTACCAAATTTAATAAGCTTTGACGCGATAATTGGGCTTGACCTGCTAACGCAAGTCAATGCAGTCGTGGACCTTCAAAAAGGTGAAATAGTTCATGATTTTGGAATTGAAAAATTATATTTTATAAAAATTGAAAGCATTAATGCTTTGAAAATTCAACAGGAAAGTGTACCTCTTGCAATAAAGGAGGATTTTTCAAATATGATTAAAAAAAGATCTCAGGCTTTTGCCGATCCGAACGAATCACTGCCATATAACACAAATGTAGTTGCTAGGATTCGTACAAAACACGAAGAACCGATTTATTCTAAGATGTATCCATATCCAATGGGGGTAGTTGACTTTGTTAACAATGAAATAAAAGAGCTTTTACGAAATGGTATTATAAGACGATCTACGTCTCCTTACAATAACCCCATTTGGGTCGTGGACAAGAAGGGCATTGATGAGTTTGGCAATAAAAACAAGCGTCTGGTGGTAGATTTTCGCAAACTGAACGAAAATACCATTGACGACAAATACCCAATACCAAATGTCATTTCGATTTTATCAAATATGGGACATGCACAATACTTCACAACCCTTGATTTGAAGTCTGGATTTCACCAGATCGAGCTCGCTGAACGAGACAGGGAAAAAACAGCCTTTTCCGTTAGCAACGGAAAGTATGAATTTTGTAGGCTACCTTTCGGATTAAAAAACGCTCCGAGTATTTTTCAAAGAGCCATAGACGACATCTTAAGGGAAAAGATAGGAAAAAGCTGTGTTGTTTATGTAGATGATGTTATTATTTATTCCGAATCTAAAGAACAACACATTAAAGACATAGATTGGGTCTTGAAGAGTCTACATGACGCTAACATGAGGGTGTCAGTCGACAAGTCCAAATTTTTCAAAACTGAAACAGAGTATCTCGGATTTATTGTATCACGGGGTGGCATTAAGACGTGCCCAGATAAAGTTAGCACAATGCTAAACTTCCCAACCCCCGAAACCTTGTTCGGTCTCAGGTCTTTTCTAGGATTAGCAAGCTACTATAGATGCTTCGTGAAAGACTTTGCCAGTATAGCCAAACCATTGACTGATATTTTGAAGGGGGATAATGGAAAAGTTAGCGCTTACAGATCCAAAAGAGTGAAAATACTTTTAAATTCAAAGCAACTGCAAGCATTTGAGAAACTTAAACACATTTTAGTATCGGAAGACGTAATGCTCGCTTACCCCGATTTTAAAAAAGCATTTGATTTAACTACGGATGCTTCCAATCGTGGCCTGGGTGCCGTTCTTTCTCAGGAAGGCAGACCAATAACCATGATTTCCAGAACCCTAAAAGACAATGAACTTCACTTTGCCACTAATGAAAGGGAACTTTTGGCCATAGTCTGGGCATTAAAAAACCTTCGTAACTATCTTTATGGTGTACGACAATTGAATATTTTTACTGACCATCAACCGCTAACGTTTGCGGTGTCTGACAGAAATCCAAATGCAAAGATTAAACGTTGGAAAGCATTTATCGACGAACATAATGCGAAACTTTATTACAAGCATGGAAAAGAAAGCCAAAGAGATTGTTTTAAACTGTAGGATCTGCTCTAAATCGAAGTACAATAGGCAGCATCGGAAACATAAAATAGCAGATACACCCATTCCTCTATACTCAGGAGAGATCCTGCATATTGACATTTTTTCTACCGACTCAAAGTATTTCTTGACTTGTGTAGACAAGTTCTCAAAATTCGCAGTCGTTCAGACCATTGCGTCGAGAACAATTTTGGACATAAAGCCCCAATTAATACAAATTTTGAACATTTTTCCAAAAACAAAAATTATTTATTGTGACAACGAAAAATCGTTGAATTCAAACACTGTCAGACAACTTCTTTCCAATAATTTTGGTATTAATATCATCAATGCTCCACCTTTGCATAGCTGCTCCAATGGTCAGGTAGAGAGGTTTCACAGCACTTTAATTGAAATTGCTAGATGCCTGAAGTTGGAAAGATGTATTGATGATACGATGGATCTAATCTTGTTGTCAACCATTGAATATAACAAAACAATACATTCTGTTACTAAAATGAGGCCAGTAGACGTATTTAGATCCAGCATTGATGAACCGAATAATGAAGTATCTGAACGTATTAGATGTGCGCAACAAAAAGAGCTCACAAGTCACAACAGAAACAGAACCGAGCGTGTTTTTAAAGAAGGAGATAAAGTTATGGTAAAAAGAAATACTAGAGGTAATAAATACTAGAGGTAATAAGTTAACACCACTTTTTGAGGAACATACAATTGAAAAAGACCTAGGGAGTACAGTTTTAATTAAGGGGAGGGTGGTCCATAAAGACAATTTAAGGTAAATACTAATCTGGCCACATTTCTTCTTTGATACTCCAATAACAGAAACCTAGGCTTATTACAAAAAATTAAATTTTGCTACATCGAATTCTATGGTGACTAGGTAACTGAGCATCTCACGAATATTCATTTCTACTATGTAAAACTTTTGTACTTTTAAATTTTTGTTAACTATAATGAAATGGAAATTTATGTTAAGTTATAACGATAGTTATTAGATTTAAGAACAACCAACTTGGCAACCATGTAAATGCAACTTGCTCACAAACACCAGCATTTTAGACTCTCATGGATTTATGATACCGCTGTTAAACTGCTGTAAAATTTCTCAATGCTCGACCATTCATAATCATCGTTCTCTCTATCTCAGTCATTAACTTGTAACTCATTCCTGTTCCAAAAGTAAAGTGACTCAACCATAATCATACAAAATTATAACTCAACCTATTCTATGTGCAACACTGTTATTGGTCAAAAGTTTATGCAATGATATCGTTGTGATAATCTATCAAATCATACAAATGAAATTAATTTAGGCATTATTGTTGAGGATCGTGGACGTCCCTCATTTAGAAGGGGAGGAGTTAAGCAGTAATAACTGCTGGTCACCCACGTAAAAGCATTAACAAAAGCTGTTAGGCATGTGTGCACCGAACGCTGTGAGAGAGATCACTGTAGTTAACAGCTACTACTTTACATCCCAGCAGTTGTAAAGCAAGTGCGAACCAACTGCCGTGAAAGCGATCATTGGATGGAGAACTGCGACTTAACATGGCCAATAGTTCGAAAACAAGCGTGGGCGAACTAAGGTGAGAGCAAACTGAGCAAACTGTTGCAATTAGACCTTTTAGCAGGACACGTTGGTTGCTAAAAGAAGAAAGTATTTTAAGATCATTTTTGTAAAAATACTTTAATTAAATAAAGCTGATATTTAAAATTAATTGAAAGTAAAATTATAATTTATATACACATTTAGCAGTCGATTTCGAAATACTTCAAATCATTAGTTTAACATATTTAAGTCAATTAACCTTCGTTATCTTTCTGAAGTCTACATAAAGCCATAACAGTATAACGGCAGTGCATTTAGAAGAATTCCGTAATCTTATAGTTAAGTATAAAGTCGATTATCTTGTATATGCACATTTAGCAGTCGATTTCGAAATTCTTCAAATAACTGGTTTAACATATCTAAGTTAATTAACTCACTTTATCTTACTGAAGTTTACATAAAGTCTTAACGGTATAACGGCATTGCATTTAGAGGAATTCCGTAATCTTATATTTAGGTATAAAGTCGATTTTCTTGTATACACACATTTAGAAATCGATATCGAAATGCTTCAAATCTTTAGTTAAACATATTTAAGTTGATTTACTTTCTTTATCTTACTGAAGTAAAACTTTAACGGTATAACGGCAGTGCATTTAGAAGAATTCCGTAATCTTATAGTTAGGTATAAAGTCAATTGTTTTGTATATACACATTTAGCAATCGATATCGAAATGTTTCAAATCATTAGTTTAACATATTTAAATTATTTAGTTAGTTAACCTTCTTTATCTTACTGAAGTTTACATAAAGCCTTAACGGCATAACGGCAGTGCATTTAGAAGAACTCCGTAATATTATATTTAGGTATAAAATCGATTTTTTTGTATTTACACATTTAGCAATCGATATCGAAATGCTTCAAATTATTAGTTTAACATATTTAAGTTAATCAACTTTTTTTAACTTACTGAAGTAAAACTTTAACGGTATAACGACAGTGCATTTAGAAGAATTCCGTAATCTTATATTTAGGTATTAAATCGATTTTCTTGTATTTACACATTTAGCAATCGATATCGAAATGCTTCAAATCATTACTTTAACATATTTAAATTAATAAACCCTCTTTAACGAACTGAAGTTGGCATAAAGCCATGGCGACATAACGGCAGTGCATTTAGAAGAATTCCGTAATCTCATATTTAGGTATAAAATCGATTTTCTTGTATTTACACATTTAGCAATCGATATCGAAATGTTTCAAATCATTAGTTTAACACAATTAACCTACTTTACCTTACTGAAGTTTAAATAAAGCCTTAGCGGTATAACGGCAGTGCATTTAGAAGAATTCCATTATCTTATATTTAGGTATAAAGTCGATTTTATTTTATTTATATGTGGGAAGCGATGACAGGACAACACGTAGTGGACACACCTATTAATACGTACGCATACTCACCTCACTTACAAAAGCAACACTGACCTATGACAATAGGCAGCACTGATAGGGCACAACCAACTTAACAAACAGGACAAGAGAACAGTCGTTAAACAGTCATCACACATATAGGACGGTCAAACGGACGGACTTCACATATTCTGCTTGTACATGAACTTTTAACATTTATGTATTTTAAATAAAAGTGTATGCTAATTACATATAAAGTTGAACCAAGTGTGTTTATTTGGCAGGGCTATCCTACAAATATAGTGTCAGAAGTGGGATGGTAGCCCCGCGGAAAACAAAAAAAAAAAAAGTTTTAAATTGACATTTTTTATATTTCAAATGTGAAGTGCGCGTAAAGTTATTAGATAAATAAAAAAGTTTCCGTCAATGTGTAAATTTTAACTTTATATCAAAAGTATAAAACGTGCGAAAAGAACTGTACTTTTGCAAAATATACATATTTACATATAAAAGCAACAGTAACGGTGTTAAGAAACATACAGACGTATAACGGACGCCTATTAGAAAAGCCTAGAATGTAGCGTTGAATGCAGTGATTAGAAGCAGAGTAGCGGATGAGCAGCAAATTTTAAGCAGCGTAAATTTTTTTGTACGAGACCATCAAGTCAGCAACAAGTAAGATCCAGAAAGCAGCAATAAAGTAAAGCAACATAGCAGCAAAGGGTAAGAATATAAAGAAACAGAGTATTAAGGCGAGCGTCAGGAACGCAGACGTATGCGGCGTCCGTAGCGTTAGAAGCAGAGAAGGTAGCAACAAGACATTCGTAGCGGTGTAAAGCAGAGAAGGCAGCAACAAGGCGTTCTTGGCAGAAAAGGCAGCAGCAAAGCGTTGGTGACGGTATAGTAGCAGAGAAGTGAACAAATACAGTAGCGGTAACCAAAAGAGGACAACTGTAAAACAATTCACAAGTACAGTTGAGGCGAATAAAGTAAGGCCATATAATTTTATATTCATATTATAATTCAATTCAATTTAATAAATTTTGTAATTCAATTTCATTTTACAAACATTATTCCAATATTATTATTCAAAATAATTTTAATAAACTTTGTAACCATTTTCATTTTGTAACATATTGTAAAATTTTTTAAGAATTTGCGGAATTTTATATTTTTAATACGTATATAAAATTTAAAATTTATAATATTTCACTTCTTCTATAATTTCTATTGATATTGATTTTGTAATTGAATTGGTAAGAGCATTGTAAGACAATGGACCGCGAACAGATTTTAGCATTGACTGTGGACGGACTTAGGGAAAACTTGGAAAGGTTGGGATTAGTAGCTAGTGGACGGAAAACCGTACTGCAGGACAGATTGCTGGAACACTTCGGCCTGAATGCAAACGAGGATGAGGCCGATGACGCCGGTAGTAGACGTAGCGTGAATACACCGATTGTAGAGCGATCGATGTTTCCACTTCGTGATGTGGAAGATTCCATGACTCCATTTAGTGGTTCAGGACAGCCTAATTTTGAACAATGGCTACAAGACTTCGAAGATAATGCGGAAGCTGTACAGTGGAATGAACTACAGAAATATATTTATGCCAAGCAATTACTGAAGGGAGCGGCAAAGATGTTCGTACGTGGTCAAGTTGGTATTTGTAGTTGGAGTTCGTTGAAATCAGCATTGAAGAGCGAGTTTGGTACCACCGTATCAGCAATTGATGTACATCGTACATTGAGGAACCGACGTAAACGACAGAACGAAGATATGCGTGAATACCTATATTGTCTGATGGAAATCGGGAAACCTATAAACTTAGATGACCACAGCCTTATAGAGTATTTCGTCGGTGGTATTCCGGATTCTAAAGTAAACAAATCCAATTTATACCAAGCAAGGTCTATCAGTGATCTCAAGGAGCAGATCAAAATTTACGAACGAATCAACGCTGGAAAGCCTCCATTCCAATTTGCAAATCCGTTCAAATCATCGTCGTCAAACAGAGTAACATCGAAGTGTTTTAGATGCGGAGAAAGTTCACACATGGCTAGAGATTGTCCACAGGGCAGATTCACCTGCTACAGTTGCGGAAGAGAAGGACATAAAGCATCCGAATGTAAAACTTTCGTCAAAGTCAACAAGCCAGAAAGGGGTGCGAAAGGGAGTATGAATACAATGAGGAAGATAAGCAGGAACAGCAATTTATTATTCAAAGACTTGATTTTTACGGCACCCAATAGGATGCCCCAAACGATGTCTGCGTTAATTGACACTGGTTTCGATTTGTGTCTAATTCGGAATGATGCTTTGTTAATGCTACGGTTTGATATTGAATTAAGTAACGAAAAGAAATATTTAGCTGGCATTGGCAACAGCGAATTGGTAACCATGGGCAGTTTTACGATATCAATGGTTATAGACAATATACCTTTGGAAGTTAAGTTTCATGTCGCAAATGAGCGTGATTTAAGTTATTATGTCGTGATAGGGAATGATATCCTAAAGCAAGTAGATTTGATAGTGACTGAGGAAGACGTTAAATTTTGCAAGAAAGAGTCGAAGCAGATAAAGGGAGTGCAGCAGAAGACCGGCAGAAGTGTTTGTACCGAAGAAGTTTCATCTGAGGCGTGTGGAGAAGAAGTTGGTGCCAAGGGGCACGTGGACGTGGCTAATGAACTGCGTGGACGCTGTGAGGTGTCGAAGGGTGTTTCAAAGGAACACGTGATGTGCGGTAGAAGGCACGACATACCTGAGAATGGTGATACTAGAGAGTATGTGAGGGCAGTCAGAGAACTGCGTGGACACAGCAAGGTGTCAGATGGTGCCATCAAGAGGTACGAAGGAGAATCAGAGTCAGAGAAGCAGATAGTGGACTTCGCAAACATGGAAGAGGGTCGAGTGGAAAAGTGGGAAAGTACAGTGTAAGCGTAAAGGAGCGCTTAGTTGCAGAGTCAACAACTAATAAGCGAGCCCAAGGAGCTGATCGTGTAAAGCGTGGCGAGGCATCAACGTCATTATACGGAAGTGCCGATGTATGCGCTGTGAAGAGGAACAGTATGGAACAAGATGAGAATCGGATTAATGAATTGATTGGAGAGTTTGGAGACATTTTTTTGGCTTCTGATAAGAGTGTAACATCACATATCGATCTGCAGCATCTCAGTCACACACATGCGGTGATGATAGATAAGTTGATAACCGAGTATCGACCAGCGAAGAACGTGAAGTCGCCTGTCGAGATGAAAATTGTAATGAAAGACGAAGAGCCGGTATACGAGAGGCCGAGGCGAGTATCCTACGTAGATAAGATTTGGGTCGATGAGCAAGTTGGACGATGGTTGGAAGAAGGGGTCATTAAACCCAGCACATCGGAATATGCATCACCAATTGTTCTGGTACCTAAAAAGAACGGTAAAAAGAGGATATGCTGCGATTATAGGAGATTGAATGCGAAAATACTAAGGGACAATTTCCCGATGCCATTGATGGATGAAGTAGTCGAGCGTTTGCAAGGTGCCCAGATATATACGACACTTGATTTGGTAAATAGATTTTTTCATGTGCCCGTAAGCGCCAAATCCACAAAATATACGTCATTTTTAAAGGGTACCGGAAAGTATGAGTTTTTGTATGTACCATTTGGAATTTTTAATTCACCGGCAATGTTTATGAGATTCATTCTAGCCGTATTCAGAGATTTGATAAAAGATGGGATCGTGATTGCGTACATGGATGGCCTTATAATTCCTTCCAAAGATGAATTCGAGGGCATCAAGAACTTGGAAGTTGTGCTGAAGACAGCTGCAGCTAGTGGATTGCGAATCAATTGGAGCAAGTGTCAGTTTCTGGTGAGGAAAGTTGAGTTCCTGGGTTATATTATCAAGAATAGTTGCATAAAACCATCCGAGGCGAAGACGAATGCCATCAAACAATTCCCGCTGCCACGTGATAAAAAAGCTACGCAACGATTCCTTGGACTAACCTCGTACTTCAGGCGATTCATCGAAGGTTACGCAACAATTGCGAGACCATTGTCAGAAATGTTGAAACAAGATGTACGATATGAACTAGGTGATGAGCAACTAACACCATTTCAGCAACTAAAAGCGGCACTAATCAATGCGCCAGTTTTAACGTTATACGATCCGCGAGCAGTAACAGAGGTGCATACAGACGCATCGAAATTCGGATATGGAGCAGTACTATTGCAGAGGAATAGAGATGATCAGAACTTTCATCCAGTCCAGTATATGAGTCGGAAGACGAAACCGTGTGAGGAGTTTTACCATTCGTACGAACTCGAAGTCTTAGCCATCATCGAAGCACTCAAGAAATGGCGTGTATATCTGATAGGTATTAAATTCCGAATAGTAACCAATTGTAATGCGTTCGCCATGACGATGAAGAAACGAGACGTACCCTTAAGAGCTTCGCGCTGGGCAATGTATTTACAGGATTTTGATTACGAAATAGAGCATCGAAGTGGCACTAAAATGAGGCACGTAGACGCGTTGAGCAGAGTTTCCTGTCTACTCATGGAAGATTCATTGCGACACCGGTTAAAGCAAGCTCAAGAAGAGGACAATTAGGTTACAGCAGTACGGAAGATTTTAGAAAAGGACGAATGAAATACGGCATATTACACAAGGACTCCATCAAAGAGTTGATAGTAGTACCTTCACTCATGGAGGAGGAAGTGATAAGGATTGCACATAAACAAGGTCACTTCTCCAGTAAAAAAACCCAAGACATAGTGGAGAAAACATATTATATTCCACAGTTAAAAGCGAAAACATCTCGCGTAGTAGAAAGCTGTATCGAATGTTTGGTAAACGAAAATAAAGTAGGGAAAAAGGAAGGCTGGCTGAATCCAATTAACAATGAGGACTGTCCTTTAGGTAACTACCACGTCGACCGCGTTGGACCTATGGAAATGTCGAAGAAATCGTATAATTATTTGCTTGTGGTTGTCGACGCATTTTCCAAATTTGTTTGGCTTTATCCAACAAAAAACACGGAGAAGAGGCAGTAATTGACAGACTTAGAAAGCAGTCGTCGGTATTTGGAAATCCAAAGCGCATAATCAGCGACAGAGGCTCCGCATTTACGTCAACTTATTTCAAAGAGTACTGTGTGAAAGAAGGTATTCAGCATCTAACAATTGCCACGGGTGTTACAAGGGGGAACGGACAGGTTGAGCGAATACACAAAATCGTGATACCTATGATATCGAAATTATGCCACGAAAGTCCTGGTGAGTGGTACAAACATGTAGAACGCGTACAACAGACTATAAACAACACTCCACCTCGTAGTACAAAAATATCGCCGTTTAAGGTATTAACTGGATTAGAAATGCGAGTGGCTGAAATACCGAATCTGGAAGAGCTTTTAGAAAATTTCGCAACAGAAGAAATCGACTCAGAGCGTGAGAAAAGCCGTCCTCAAGCGAAAAAGAACATAGTTCGTTTACAAGAAGAAAATCGCAAGACCTACAATGTTCGTCGTAAAGCTGAAGTTGAGTACAAAATTAATGAACTGGTAGCAATCAAACGTACAAAGTATGGATCTGGGCTGAAGCAGAAGCCAAAATATCTTGGACCGTACAAGATCATTAAGAAGTTGAAACATGGCAGATACGAAGTTGTGAAAGTTGGAGATCACGAAGGACCCGGACGCACGACTACCGTCGCGGAATTCATGAAAAAATTTGATCCTTCATTCGGGTCGAATGAAAGTGCAGGATGGCCGATTGTGGGAAGCGATGACAGGACAACACGTAGTGGACACACCTACTAATACGTACGCATACTCACCTCACTTACAAAAGCAACACTGACCTATGACAATAGGCAGCACTGATAGGGCACAACCAACTTAACAAACAGGACAAGAGAACAGTTGTTAAACAGTCATCACACAGATAGGACGGCCAAACGGACGGACTTCACATATTCAGCTTGTACATGAACTTTTAACATTTATGTATTTTAAATAAAAGTGTATGCTAATTACATATAAAGTTGAACCAAGTGTGTTTAGTTGGAAGGGCTATCCTACATATATATTTAGCAATCGATATCGAAATGCTTCAAATAACTGGTTTAACATATTTAAGTTAATTAGCCTATTTTATGTTACTGAAGTTTACTTAAACCCTTAACGGTATAACGGCAGTGCATTTAGAAGAATTCCGTAATCTTATATTTAGGTATAAAGTCGATTTTCTTGCATATACACACTTAGCAATCGATATCGAAATGCTTCAAATCTTTAATTTAATACATTTAAGTTAATAAACCCTCTTTAACGAACTGAAGTTGGCATAAAGCCATGGCGGCATAACGGCAGTGCATTTAGAAGAATTCCGTAATCTCATTTTAAGGTATAAAATCGATTTTCTTGTATATATACATTTAGCAATCGATATCGAAAATAAACCTTCTTTAACGAACTGAAGTTTACATAAAGCCATGGCGGCATAACGGCAGTGTATTGAGAAGAATTCCGTAATCTTATATTTAGGTAGAAAGTCGAATTTGCTGTATATACATATTTAGCAATCGATATCGAAATTCTTCAAATAACTGGCTTAATATATTTAAGTTATTTAACCTTCTTTTTCTTACTGAAGTCTACATAAAACCTTAACGGTATAACGGCAGTGCATTTAGAAGAATTTCGTAATCTTATATTTAGGCATAAAATCGATTTTTTTTGTATTTACACATTTAGCAATCGATATCGAAATGCTTCAAGTCATTAGTTTAATATATTTAAGTTAATTAACCTTCTTTATTTTACGGCAGTGCATTCAGAAGAATTCCATTATCTTATTTTTAGGTATAGAGTCGATTTTCTTTTATATACACATTTAGCAATCGACATCGAAATGCTTCAAATAACTGGTTTAACATATTTAAGTTATTTAACCTACTTTATCTTACTGAAGTTTACATAAAGCTTTAGCGGTATAACGGCAGTGCATTTTGAATAATTCCGTAATTTTATATTTAGGTATAAATTCGATTTTCTTGTATACACACATCTAGCAATTGATATCGAAATGCCTCAAATCATTAGTGTAACATATTTAAGCTATTAAACCTTCTTTAACGAACTGAAGTTTACATAAAGCCATGTCGGCATAACGGCAGTGCATTTAGAAGAATTCCGTAATCATATATTTGGGTAGAAAATCGATTTTTTTGTATTTACACATTTAGCAATCGATATCGAAATTCTTCAAGTCATTAGTTTAATATATTTAAGTTAATTAACCTTCTTTATTTTACGGCAGTGCATTCAGAAGAATTCCATTATCTTATTTTTAGGTATAGAGTCGATTTTCTTTTATATACACATTTAGCAATCGACATCGAAATGCTTCAAATAACTGGTTTATTATATTTAAGTTATTTAACCTACTTGTTCTTACTGAAGTTTACATAAAGCCTTAACGGTATAACGGCAGTGCATTTGGAAGAATTCCGTAATCTTATATTTAGGTATAAAGTCGATTTTCTTGTATATACACACTTAGCAATCGATATCTAAATGATTCAAATTATTAATTTAACATATTTAGGTTAATTAACATTCTTTATCTTACTGAAATTTACATAAAGCCTTGACGGTATAGCGACAGTGCATTTAGAAGAATTCCATAATCTTATGTTTAGGTATATAGTAGATTTTCTTGTATGTACACTAGAGTGGGTCAATTTTTTTCTTGATAAAGCGGTTATCAAAATCGTAGACTACGATGAATTCTAAGAAAATTTGCCCAAGAAACCATGGGTCTAAAATGAAAATCGAGCCTCCGGTTCTTAGCGAGAAAATTTCGTATATTGTATTTTGTAAAAAAAAAACCAATTCCTATTCCACTGTCGATTGTTTGCTTGTTTTGTAGCTATCGAAGCTAATTTGCTCAAATTTGGTATGTGATGTTGTATTTAAGCAGAAAATTCGACAGTCCAGAAATTTTTTATAGGGGGCGTGGCACTGCCCACTTATGAGTTCATATGCATATCTCTGGAACCACCCCACCGATTTCGTTCAAATTTGGTATACATATTACACAATGCCTACTTAAGAGATATCTGGAAAATGATCGAAATCGGATAATAACCACGCCCACCTACCATATAACGTTAATTTTTAAAAACACTAAAGATCGGAAATTTTAATAACTGTTTAAGGGAAACATCTTGGGTTTGGTGTTCGGTGTTGTATTGCAGCCAGAAATTCGACAATATGAAAATTTTGGCATATCACCGCTCACTTTTGAGTGCATATGTAAATCTCTGGAACTTCTTTATCGATTTCGACTAAATTTGGTACACATTTTAGATTGTACCTAGTTAGGTGAGATTATGAAAATGATGAAAATTGGGCAAAAACTACGGCCACCTCCCATATAACGGTATTTTTTTGTACGGTCACTGCTTTATGTTTTCGACTCTAGTAGTTTTTACTGTTTTCCTTTTCATTTATTAAAAAAAAATCAAATCATTCCAATTTCTGTTACACTGTCGATTGTTTCTTTGATTTGCACTTGTTTTTTTTTTTTTTTAATTTTATTTGTTTGCTTTGATTTTATCAACTTCTCACTGCAAACATACCCTATGACCATTTGCTCGAATACATAGAATTTGACAATCCTCCACTTCCGGATCCACAAATTCCTCCACATATTCAACCGAGCGCTTTGTGCAACTGCTGACTAGCGTTTCACGTCGAACTATAGAAAAAAATCGCGATGGTGTTATGGCAGTCACGGTTGCAAGTCGAAACGCAACATCTAGGATGGACAGCAACCAAGACCTTAAAACTAATTAATTCTGAACTTTAGAAGTATATTATATTTTTTTTGGCCCTTAACAGTTAAGTTTTTGCTTTATATATAGATATAAAATGATATTGTTAACTGCAATACGATTTCGCGGAAGATGAAAGCTATTAAAGTTTGAATTTTATTTATTATTATTTTAATTTTTATGGGTGGATAGGTAACATATACACACACCGACCACAGCGGCCAAGGACCATAACGCGCTGAATACATCGGTTCTCGTCCGATCACCGAAGCTTTTTAAAACCCGATCTAAATACTATTATTTTATAAATATCTAATTTATTTTTAAGGGTCACAACGTTTTATTTCTTAAAATTACAGAACCCATGAGCTTTTACATTTCTTGTGTATTGATGATTTAATGGCCAATTTCATAAAAAAATTTTTTAACATTAATCTAAACATCAAAATTAGACCGTTATCTATACAGCTTCTAAAGCTGTTGGAATTTCATTTCGAAGAAATCCAGACATAACCACTACTGTTAGTTTTCTTAAAAGATTCAATAACATTTTTGAATGTTTTAAATTTGTGTAGAGCACTTTCTCAAAATTGCAAGTATATAGAGATCTTAAGATCAACTTGATATGCATCACAAAAAGAACGCTGCTGAGAAGGTGTAGCAGCACCTGTACGGTCACAGCTTGATGTTTTCGGCTCCAGTAGTTGTTACTATTTTCCATTTCATTTATTAAAACAAAAAAAAAAACAAAATGAAAAGTTTCTCGTTAAAAACCGGAGGCTCCGTTTTGATTTTAGAGCCATGGTTTCTTGGGCAAATTTTCTTAGAATTCATCGTAGTTTACGATTTTGATAACCGCTTGGTGCATTTTTTTTGCTCCATACAAATTGACCCACTCTAATGTACACACTTAGCAATTGATTTTGAAATGCTTCAAATCTTTAGTTTAACATATTAAATTTAATAAAACTTCTTTAATGTACTGAAGTTAACATGAAACCTTAACGGTATAATGGCAGTGCATTTATATTTATATTTCCATAATCTTATATTTAGGCATAAACTCGATTTTCTTGAATCTAGACATTTAGCAATCGATATCGAAATGCTTCAAATAACTGGTTTAATATATTTAAGTTAATTAGCCTACTCTATCTTACTGAAGTTTACATAAAGCCTTAACGGTATAACGGCAGTGCATTTAGAAGAATTCCTTTATCTTATATTTAGGTATAAAATCGATTTTTTTGTATTTACACATTTAGCAATCGATATCGAAATGCTTCAAATAACTGGTTTAACATATGAAAGTTAATTAACCTATTTTATTTTACTGAAGTTTACATAAAGCCTTAGCGGTATAACGGCAGTGCATTTAGAAGAATTCCGTAATCTTATATTTAGGTATAAAGTCGAAGTTGTATATACACATTTAGCAATCTATATCGAAATGCTTCAAATCATTAGTTTAACATATTTAAATTAGTTAACCTTCTTTATCCTTCTGAAGTCTACATAAAGCCTTAACGGTATAACGACAGTGAATTTAGAAGAATTCCATAATCTTATGTTTAGGTATATAGTCGATTTTCTTGTAGGTACACACTTAGCAATTGTTTTTGAAATGCTTCAAACCATTAGTTTAACATATTAAATTTAATAAAACTTCTTTAATGTACTGAAGTTAACATAAAGCCTTAACGGTATAATGGCAGTGCATTTATATTTATATTTCCATAATCTTATATTTAGGCATAAACTCGATTTTCTTGTATTTACACATTTAGCAATCGATATCGAAATGCTTCAAATAACTGGTTTAACATATGAAAGTTAATTTACCTACATTATTTTACTGAAGTTTACATAAAGCCTTAACGGTATAACGGCAGTGCATTTAGAAAAATTCCGTAATCTTATATTTAGGCATAAATTCGATTTTCTTGTATCTAGACATTTAGCAATCGATATCGAAATGCTTCATATAACTGGTTTAATATATTTAAGTTAATTAGCCTTCTTTATCTTACTGAAGTCCACATAAAGCCATGTCGGCTTAACGACAGTGCTTTTAGAAGAATTCGGTAATGTTATATTTGGGTAGAAAATCGATTTTTTTGTATTTACACATTTAGCAAACGATATCGAAATGCTTCAAATTATTAGTTTAACATATTTAAGTTAATTAGCCTTCTTTATCTTAATGAAGTCCACATAAAGCCTTGGCGGTATAACGGCAGTGCATTTAGAAGAATTCCAAAATCTTATATTTAGGTATAAAATCGATTTTCTTGTATTTAAGCATTTAGCAATCGATATCGAAACTCTTAAAATTATTAGTTTAACCTTAGCCTTCTCGGTATAACGGCAGTGCATTTTGAAAAATTCCGTAATTTTAAATTGACGTATAAAGTCGGTTTTCTTGTATACACACATCTAGCAATTGATATCGAAATGCTTCAATTCATTAGTTTAACATACTTAAGCTAATAAACTTTCTTTATCGAACTGAAGTTTACATAAAGTCATGTCGACTTAACGGCAGTGCTTTTAGAAGAATTCGGAAATCTTATATTTGGGTAGAAAATCGTTTTTTTTGTATTTACACATTTAGCAATCGATATCGAAATGCTCCAAATAATTGGTTTAACATATTTGAGTTATTTAACCTACTTTATCTTACTGAAGTTTACACAAAGCCTTAACGGTATAACGGCAGTGCATTTGGAAGAATGCCGTAATCTTACATTTATGTATATAGTCGAATTTGTTGTATAAACACCTTTAGCAATCGATATCGAAATGCTTCAAATCGTTAGTCTAAAATATTAAAGTTAACAAAACTTCTTTATAGCACTGAGGTTAACATAAAGCCTTAGCGGTATAACGGCAGTGCAATAAGAAGCATTCCTTAATCTTGAATTTAGGTATAATTTAGCAATCGATATCGAAATGCTTCAAATCTTTAGTTTAACATATTTAAGATAAATAACCTTCTTTATCTTACTGAAGGTTACATAAAGCCTTAACGGTATAACGGCAGTGCATTTAGAAGAATTCCGTAATCTTACATTTAAGAATAAAGTCGAATTTGTTGTATATACACATTTAGCAATCGATATCGAAATGCTTCAAATCATTAGTTTAACATATTTAAATTAGTTAACCTTCTTTAATGCACTGAAGTTAACATAAAGCCATTTCGGCATAACGACAGTGCATTTAGAAGAATCTCATAATCTTATATTTAGGTATAAAGTCGATTTTCTTGTACGTACACATTTAGCAATCGACATCGAAATGCTTCAAATAACTGGCTTAACATATTTAAGTTAATTAACCTACTTTATCTTACTGAAGTTTACATAAAGCCTTAGCGGTATAACGGCAGTGCATTTTGAGTAATTCCGTAATTTTATATTTAGGTATAAAGTCGATTTTCTTGTATACACACATCTAGCAATTGGTATCGAAATTCTTCAAATCATTAGTTTAACATATTAAAGTTAATAAAATTTCTTTAATGCATTGAAGTTAACATAAAGCCTTAACGGTATAACGGCAGTGCATTTAGAAGAATTCCGTAATCTTATATTTAGGTATAAAGTCAATTTCCTTATATATACACATTTAGCAATCGACATCGAAATGCTTCAAATAACTGGTTTAACATACTTAAGTTAATTAGCCTACTGTATCTTACTTAAGTTAGCATAAAGCCTTAACGGTATAACGGCAGTGCTTTTAGAAGAATTCCGTAATCTTATATTAGTAATAAAATCGATTTCCTTGTACTGACACATTTAGCAATCGATATCGGAATGCTTCAAATTATTAGTTTAACATATTTAAGTAAATAAACTTCTTTTAACTTATTGAAGTCTACATAAAACTTTAACGGTATAACGGCAGTGCATTTAGTAGAATACCGTAATCTTATATTTAGGTATAAAGTAGATTTTTTATATACATATTTAGCAATCGATATCGAGATGTTTGAAATCATTAGTTTAACATATTTAAGTTAGTTAGTTAACCTTCTTTATCTTACATAAAGCCTTGACGGTATAACGGCAGTGCATTTAGAAGAATTCCATAATCTTATATTTAGGTATAAAGTCAATTTTCTTGTATATACACATTTAGCAAGCGATATCGAAATGCTTCAAATCATTAGTCTAACATATGAAAGTTAATAAAACTTCTTTAATGCACTGAAGTTAACATAAAGCTTTAACGGTATAACGGCAGTGCATTTAGAAGAATCCCGTAATGTTATATTTAGGTATAAAATCGATTTTCTTGAATTTGCACATTTAGCAATCGATATCGAAATGCTTCAAATTATAAGGTTAACATATTTATGTTAATTAACCTTCTTTATCTTACTGAAGTATACATAAAGCCTTAACGGCATAACGGCAGTGCATTTAGAAGAATTCCATAATGTAATATTTAGGTATTAGATCGATTTTCTTGTATCTATACAATTAGCAACCGATATCGAAATGCTTCAAATTATTAGTTTAACATATTTAAGTTAATTAACCTACTTTTTCTTACTGAAGTTTACATAAAGCCTTAGCGGTGTAACGGCAGTGCATTTGGAAGCAATCCCTAAACTTGAATTTAGGTATAAATTCGAATTTCTTGTTTATACACATTTAGCAATCTATATCGAAATGCTTCAAATCATTAAGTTAACATATTTAAGTTAGTTAACCTTCTTTATCTAACTGAAGTCTACATAAGGCCTTGACGGTATAACGGCAGTGCATTTAGAAGAATTCGGTAATGTTATATTTAGGTATAAAATCGATTTTCTTGTATTTACTGGTTTAGCAATCCATATCGAAATGTTCCAAATAACTGGCTTAACATATTTAAGTTAATTAACCCTCCTTAACGTACTGAAGGTGATATAAAGCCACGGCAGCAAAGCGACAGTGCATTTAGAAGAATTCCGTAACTTTATAATTAGGTATAAAGTAGATTTTCTTGTATCTACACAATTAGCAATCGATATCGAAATGCTTCAAAGAACTGGCTTAACATATTTAGGTTAATTAGCCTACTGTATCTTACTTAAGTTAGCATAAAGCCTCAACGGTATAACGGCAGTGCTTTTAGAAGAATTCCGTAATCTTATATTAGTAATAAAATCGATTTCCTTGTATTAACACATTTAGAAATCGATATCGAAATGCTTCAAATTATTAGTTTAACATATTTAAGTAAATAAACTTCTTTTAACTTACTGAAGTCTACATAAAACTTTAACGGTATAACGGCAGTGCATTTAGAAGAATACCGTAACCTTATATTTAGGTATAAAGTAGATTTTTTTTGTATATACATATTTAGCAATCGATATCGAAATGTTTGAAATCATCACTTTAACATATTTAAGTTAGTTAGTTAACCTTCTTTATCTTACTGAAGTTTACATAAAGCCTTGACGGTATAACGGCAGTGCATTTAGAAGATTTCCGTAATCTTATATTTAGGCATAAACTCGATTTTCTTGTAACTGGTGTAATATATTTAAGATAATTAGCCTACTGTATCTTACTGAAGTTTACATAAAGCCTTAACGGCATAACGGCAGTGCATTAAGAAGAATTCCGTTATCTTATATTTGGGTATAAAATCGATTTTTTTTGTATTTACACATTAAGCAATCGATATCGAAATGCTTCAAATAACTGGTTTAACATATTTAAGTTAATTAACCTACTTTATCTTACTGAAGTTTACATAAAGCCTTAGCGGTATAACGGCAGTGCATTTAGAAGAATTCCGTAATCTTATATTTAGGTATAAAATCGATTTTCTTGTATTTACTGGTTAAGCAATCCATACCGAAATATTTCAAATAACTGGCTTAACATATTTAAGTTAATTAACCCTCTTTAACGTACTGAAGGTGAAATAAAGCCATGGCAGCAAAGCGACAGTGCATTTAGAAGAATTCGGTAACCTTATATTTAGGTATAAAATCGATTTTCTTGTATTCCCACATTTAGCAATCGATATCGAAAATAATCATTCTTTAACGAACTGAAGGTTACACAAAGCCATGGCGGCATAACGGCAGTGCATTTAGAAGAATTCCGTAATCTTATATTTAGGTAGAAAGTCGAATTTGTTGTATATGCATATTAGCAAACGATATCGAAATGCTTCAAGTAACTGGATTAACATATTTAAGTTATTTAACCTTCTTTATCTTACTGAAGTCTACATGAAGCCTTGACGGTATAACGCGAGTGCATTTAGAAGAATTCCATAATCTTATGTTTAGGTATAAAGTCGATTTTCTTGTATATACACACTTAGCAATCGATTTTGAAATGCGTCAAATCATAAGTTTAACATATTAAATTTAATAAAACTTCTTTAATGCACTAAAGTTAACATAAAGCCTTAACGGTATAATGGCAGTGCATTTAGAAGAATTCCATAATCTTATATTTAGGTATAAAATCGATTTTCCTGTATTTACAGGTTTAGCAATCCATATCGAAATGTTTCAAATTATTAGTTTAACATATTTAAGTTAATTAACCTTCTTTATCTTACTGAAGTTTAGATAAAGCCTTAGCGGTATAACGGCAGTGCATTTAGAAGAATTCCATAATCTTATATTTAGGTATAAAATCGATTTTCTTGTGTTTACAGGTTTAGCAATCCATATCGAAATGTTTCAAATAACTGGTTCAACATATTTAAGTTAATTAACCCTCTTTAACGTACTGAAGGTGATATAAAGCCATGGCAGCATAGCGACAGTGCATTTAGAAGAATTCCGTAACCTTATATTTTCTTGTATTTACACATTTAGCAATCGATATCGAAATGCTTCAAATAACTGGTTTTTCATATTTGGGTTAATTAACCTTCTTTATCGAACTGAAGTTAACATAAAATCTTAACGGTATAACGGTCGTGCATTAAGAAGAATTCCATAATCTTATATTAAGAACAAGATCGATTTTTTTGTATTTACACATTTAGCAATCGATATCGAAATGCTTCAAATAACTGGTTTAACATATGAAAGTTAATTAACCTACTTTATCTTACTGAAGTTTACATAAAGCCTTAGCGGTATAACGGCAGTGCATTTGGAAGAATTCCGTAATCTTATATTTAGGTATAAAGTAGATTTCCTTGTATATACACACTTAGCAATCGATTTTGAGATGCTTCAAATCATTAGTTTAACATATTATAGTTAATAAAACTTCTTTAATGCACTGAAGTTAACATAAAGCCTTAGCGGTATAACGGCAGTGCATTTAGAAGAATTCCATAATCTTATATTTAGGTATAAAGTCGATTTTCTTGTATCTATACAATTAGCAATCGATATCGAAATGCTTCAAATAACTGGTTTAATATATTTAGGTTAATTAACCTTCTTTATCTTACTGAAGTTTACATAAAGCCATGTCGGCATAACGGCAGTGCATTTAGAAGAATTCCGTAAACTTATATTTAGGTATAAAGTCGATATTTTTGTATATACACATTTAGCAATCGATATCGGAAATAAACCTTCTTAAACGAACTGAAGTTTACATGAAGCCATGGCGGCATAACGGCAGTGTATTTAGATGAATTCCGTAATCTTATATTTAGGTAGAAAGTCGAATTTGTTGTAGACAATCGATATCGAAATGCTTCAAATCATTAGCTTAACATATTTAAGATAATTAACCTTCTTATTTTACTGAAGTTTAGATAAAGCCTTAACGGCATAACGGCAGTGCATTTAGAAGAATTTCGTAATCTTATATTTAGGTATAAATTCGATTTTCTTGTATTTGCACATTTAGCAATCGATATCGAAATGATTCGATCCATTAGTCTAACATATTAAAGTTAATAAAACTTCTTTAATGCACTGAAGTTAACATTATGCCTTAACGGTATTCCGACAGTGCATTTAGAAGAACTCCGTAATCTTATATTTAGGTTTAAATTCGATTTTCTTGTATATACGCATTTAGCAATCGATATCGAAATGCTTCAAATCATTTGTTTAACATATTAAAGTTAATAAAACTTCTTTAATGCACTGAAGTTAACACAAAGCCTTAACGGTTTAACGGCAGTGCATTTAGAAGAATTCCATAATCTTATATTTAGGTATGAAGTCGATTTTCTTGTATCTATACATCTAGCAACGGATATCGAAATGCTTCAAATAACTGTTTTAACATATTTAAGTTAATTAGCCTACTGTATCTTACTGAATTTTACATAAAGCCTTAACGGTATAACGGCAGTGCGTTTAGAAGAATTCCGTAATCTTATATTAGAAATAAAATCTATTTCCTTGTATTTACACATTTTGCAATCGATATCGATATGCTTCAAATTATAAGTTTAACATATTTAAGTTTATGAACCTTCTTTAACGAACTGAGGCTTACATAAGGCCATGGCGGCATAACGGCAGTGCATGTAGAAATTTCCGTAATCTTATATTTAGGTATAAAGTCGACTTTCTTGTATTTACAAATTTAGCAATCGATATCGAATTGTTTCAAATCATTAGTTTAACATATTTAAGTTAGTTAGTTAACCTTCTTTATCTTACTGAAGTTTACATAAAGCCTTAACGGCATAACGGCAGTGCATTTAGAAGAATTCTGTAATCTTATATTTAGGTATAAATTCGATTTTCTTGTATTTACACATTTAGCAATTGATATCGAAATGCTTCAAATCATTAGTTTAATATTTTTAAGTTAATTAACCTTCTTTCTCTTACTGAAGTATACATAAAGCCTTAACGGTATAACGGCAGTGCATTTGGAAGAATTCCGTTATCTTACATTTAGGTATAAAGTTGAGTTTGTTGTATATACACATTTAGCAACCGATATCGAAATGCTTCAAATCATTAGTCTAACATATTAAAGTTAATAAAACTTCTTTAATGCACTGAAGTTAACATAAAGCCTTATCGGTATAACAACAGTTTATTTAGAAGAATTCCGTAATCTTATATTTAGGTTTAAATTCGATTTTCTTGTATATACACATTTAGCAATCGATATCGAAATGCTTCAAATCATTTGTTTAACATAGTAAAGTTAGAAACTTCTTTAATGCACTGAAGTTAACACAAAGCCTTAACGGTATAACGGCAGTGCATTTAGAAGAATTCCCTAATCTTATATTTAGGTATAAAGTCGATTTTCTTGTATCTACACAATTAGCAACGGATATCGAAATGCTTCAAATAACTGTTTTAACATATTTAAGTTAATTAGCCTACTGTATCTTACTGAAGTTAACATAAAACCGTAACGGTATAACGGCAGTGCGTTTAGAAGAATTCCGTAATCTTATATTAGGAATAACATCGATTTCCTTGTATTCACACATTTAGCAATCGATATCGAAATGCTTCAAATTATTAGATTAACATATTTAAGTTAATAAACTTTTTTTAACTTACTGAAGTCTATATAAAACTTTAACGGTACACCGGCAGTGCATTAAGAAGAATTCCGTAAACTTATATTTATGTATAAAGTCGATATTTTTGTATATACACATTTAGCAATCGATATCGAAATGTTTCAAATCATTAGTTTAACATATTTAAGTTAGTTAGTTAACCTTCTTTATCTTACTGAAGTTTACATAAGGCCATGGCGGCATAACGGCAGTGCATTTAAAAGAATTCCATTATCTCATAGTTAGGCATAGAGTCGATTTTCTTTTATATATATATTTAGCAATAGATAACAAAATGCTTCAAATAACTGGTTTAACATATATAAGTTATTTAGCCGACCTTATCTTACTGAAGTTTACATAGAGTCTTAACGATATAACGGCAGTGCATTTAGAAGAATTCCGTTGCCTTTTATTTAGGTATAAAGTCGATTTTTTTGTATATACAAATTTAGCAATCGAAATCGAAATGCTTCAAATAACTGGTTTAACTTATTTAAGTTAATTAACCTTCTTTATCTTACTGAAGTTAGCATAAAGCCTAAACGGTATAACGGCAGTGCATTCGAAAGAATTCCGTAGTCTTTCATTTAGGTATAAAGTCGAATTTGTTGTATATACACATTTAGCAATCTATATCGAAATGCTTCAAATCATTAGTCTAACATATTAAAGTTAATAAATCTTCTTTAATGCACTGAAGTTAACATAAAGCCTTAACGGTATAACGACAGTGCATTTAGAAGGATTCCGTAACCTTATATTTAGTTATAAATTCGATCTTCTGGTATATACACATTTAGCAAGCGATATCGAAATGCTTCAAATCATTAGTTTAACATAATAAATTTAATAAAACTTCGTTAATGCACTGAAGTTAACACAAAGCCTTAACGGTATAACGACAGTGCATTTAGAAGGATTCCGTAACCTTATATTTAGGTATAAAGTCGATTTTCTTGTATCTATACAATTAGCAACCGATATCGAAATGCTTCAAATAACTGGTTTAACATATTTAAGTTAATAAGCCTACCGTATCTTACTGAAGTTAACATAAAACCTTAACGGTATAACGGCAGTGCGTTTAGAAGAATTCCGTAATCTTATAGTAGGAATAAAATCGATTTCCTTGTATTTACACATTTTGCAATCGATATCGAAATGCTTCAAATTATTAGTTTAACATATTTAAGTTAATAAACTTTTTTTTAACATACTGAAGTTTACATAAAACTTCAACGGCACAACGGCAGTGCATTTAGAAAAATTCCGTAAACTTATATTTAGGTATAAAGTCGATTTTTTTGTACATGCAAATTTAGCAATCGATATCGAAATGTTTCATTCATTAGTTTAACATATTTAAGTTAGTTAGTTAACCTTCTTTATCTTACTGAAGTTTACATAAAGCCTTAACGGCGTAACGGCAGTGCATGTAGAAGAATTCCGTAATCTTATATTTATGTATAAAATCGATTTTCTTGTATTTACACATTAAGCAGTCGATATCGAAATGCTTCAAATCATTAGTTTAACATATTTAATTTAATTAACTTTCTTTTTCTTACTGAAGTCTACATAAAGCCTTAACGGCATAATGGCAGTGCATTTTGAAGAATTCCATAATCTTATATTTAGATATAAAGTCGATTTTCTTGTTTATACACATTTAGCAATCTATAACGATATGCCTCAAATCATTAGTTTACCATATTTAAGTTAGTTAACCTCCTTTATCCTTCTGAAGTCTACATAAAGCCTTAACGGTATAACGACAGTGCATTAAGAAGAATTCCATAATCTTACATTTAGGTATAAAGTCGATTTTCTTGTATATACAAACTTAGCAAGCGTTATCGAAATGCTTTCAATCTTTCGTTTAACATATTAGATTTAATTAAACTTCTTTAATGCACTGAAGTTGACATAAAGCCTTAACGGTATAACGGCAGTGCAGTTAGAAGAATTCCATAATCTTACCTTTAGGCATAAACTCGGTTTTCTTCTATCTATACATTTAGCAATCGATATCGAAATGCTTCAAATAACTGGTTTAACATATTTAAGTTAATTAGCCTACTGTATCTTACTGAAGTTTACATAAAGCCTTAGCGGTATAACGGCAGTGCATTTAGAAGAATTTCGTAATCTTTTAATTAGGTATAAAATCGATTTTTTTGTATTTATGGGTTTAGCAATCCATATCGAAATGTTTCAAATAACTGCTTTAACATATTTAAGTTAATTTACCCTCTTTAACGTACTGAAGGTAATATTAAGCCATGGCGGCATAGCGACAGTGCATTTAGAAGAATTCCGTAACCTTATTTTTAGGTATAAAATCAATTTTCTTGTATTTACACATTTAGCAATCGATATCGAAATGCTTCAAATCATTAGCTTAACATATTTAAGTTAATTAACCTTCTTTATTTTACTGAAGTCTACATAAAGCCTTGGCGACATAACGGCAGTGCATTTAGAAGAATTCCATTATCTTATATTTAGGTTTAGAGTCGATTTTCTTTTGTATATATATTTAGCTATAGATATCGAAATGCTTCAAATAACTGGTTTAACATATTAAAGTTAAGTTCTAAATGCAGTGCCTTTAGAAGAATTCCGTAATCATATATTTAGGTATAAAATCGATTTTCTTGTATATATACATTTAGCAATCCATATCCAAAATAAATCTTCTTTAACGAACTGAAGGTTACATAAAGCCATGGCGGCATAACGGCAGTGCATTTAGAAGAATTCCGTAATCTTTTATTTAGGTATAAGGTCGATTGTCTTGTATATACACATTAAGCAATCGACATCGAAATGCTTCAAATTATTAGTTTAACATATTTAATTTAATTAACCTACTTTATCTTACTGAAGTTTACATAAAGCCTTAGCGGTATAACGGCAGTGCATTTTGAATAATTCCGTAATTTTATATTTGGTTATAAAGTCGATGTTCTTGTATACACACATCTAGCAATTGATATCGAAATGCTTCAAATCATTAGTTTAACATATTTAAGCTAATAAACTTTCTTTAACGAACTGAAGTTTACATAGGGCCATGTCGGCATAACGGCAGTGCATTTAGAAGAATTCTGTAAACTTATATTTGGGTAGAAAATCAATTTTTTTGTATTTACACATTTAGCAATCGATATCGAAATGCTTCAAATAATTGGTTTAACATATTTAAGTTATTTAACCTACTTTATCTTACTGAAGTTTACATAAAGCCTTAGTGGTATAACGGCAGTGCATTTAGAAGCATTCCCTAAACTTTAATTTAGGTATAAATTCGATTTTCTTGTATATACACATTTAGCAAGCGATATCGAAATGCTTCAAATCATTAGTTTAACATAATAAATTTAATAAAACTTCGTTAATGCACTGAAGTTAACACAAAGCCTTAACGGTATAACGACAGTGCATTTAGAAGGATTCCGTAACCTTATATTTAGTTATAAATTCGATTTTCTGGTATACACACATGTAGCCAGCGATATCGAAATGTTTCAAATCATTGGTTTAACATAATAAATTTAATAAAACTTCGTTAATGCACTGAAGTTAACACAAAGCCTTAACGGTATAACGGCAGTGCATTTAGAAGAATTCCGTAATCATATATTTAGGTATAAAATCGATTTTTTTGTATATATACATTTAGCAATCGATATCCAAAATAAATCTTCTTTAACGAACTGAAGGTTACATAAAGCCATGGCGGCATTACGGCAGTGCATTTAGAAGAATTCCGTAATCTTATATTAGGAATAAAATCGACTTCCTTGTATTTACACATTTAGCAATCGATATCGAAATGCTTCAAATTATTAGTTTAACATATTTAAGTTAATTAACTTTTTTTAACTTACTGAAGTCTACATAAAACTTTAACGGTACACCGGCAGTGCATTTAGAAGAATTCCGTAACGTTATATTTACGTATAAAGTCGATTTTTTTGTATAAGTTAACTCGAAACGCAAACCACCAAAATACCAAGTCAGCATTGTCTGCCTAACATCCGTTTTAGGCAATGCTGAACATTAACACTACCCCAATCCATGACCAACGGCCCGAGTTATGATCCAACGACAAGCAACAACAAACGATACTCACAAGCTACCGTAGCCGTGGGATCCGCTTACGCTGCATAAATATAGCGCAAACAAGCAACGACTCACACTACACGCAAGTCGGCGTAATCGTGGGATTCGCTGACACTGCATCTGACAAAACATAGCAACGACAGCGACGACGACAGCGGCAGTGAGGACGGCTTAGGCTTAGACTTAAGAGTAAGAATGTTTAAGAGTTTAGTTCTGATCGAGCCTGAACAAAGTGCACTAGTGCTTAAAAATAATTGGCGCCCAACCTCGTAAAGAAGTTACGAAGGACCCTCCAGAAAGTAAAAATCACCAAGGTATTTTGCGGTGGAGTGTCTTTAATGACTTCAAAGGACCCAAGGACTCACAGAGAATTGCTACAATCTTTAAAGACGTATCCTACAAGGACTCCAAGGATTCGAGGATTCATCAGAAAGCAGTTTGTAATAAAAACATGTTTCGAGTGTTGTAAGTAGAGTGCTCATTAAAATAAAAACATTATAATTTCTTTTGAATTAAAACTAAGTTTTCGAAATAGACGGAACGGAATTTATTTTAGAAATATAAGGAGCTAATCATAAAATTTTGTGAAACAAATTTTCCAGAGTTTAATAAAAAAGAAAAAGTGTAGTCTTTTCTCAAAAACATTGTGTTTAGAAACAGAATTTGTGAAGAAAATTGTAATAAATAACTGAAATTATCTATTCATGTCAACAAAAGAGTGTGATTGATTGATTCGACTATAGGAACGGTTATAAGTTCTATTCAATTTTAATATCCAAGTCTATGAGTGACTCATAATTAGAAAACCTCTTAGAAAGAATTATTAAACTACAGGTGACTAGTAAAATGGATTCAAATCAGGTAGCCGCAATGGTTGAAGCAGCCGTCGCAAGCGCTCTTGAACAACAAAGACAGACTTTCGAGGTTAAGCTCCAACGACTAACGGAGCAAATGACTACATTGACCACTGGTCAAACGCCAAAAAAATACCAACTGGTAAAAATATTACCGAACGTAAAGTGTGACGAACCTCTTGATCTGGTAAAATCATTACCAGAATTTGACGGGCAAATCAGTACATATGTGTCTTGGCGACAAGCTGCCCATACATCTTACGAAGTTTTCAGAAGTTACCAGGGAAGTTTTAGACACTACCAAGCAGTTGGTATAGTTAGAAATAAAATAAAAGCTTCTGCTGATGCCATTTTGGCATCCTTCAACACTGTTTTAAATTTCGACGCAATAATCGCGAGACTAGACTTTACGTACGCAGACAAACGACCAATATACTTAATTGAACAACAATTATCCACTTTACGACAGGGTAACCCATCTGTGCTTCGATATTTCGACGAGGTTGAGAAAATATTAACCCTCCTCACGAATAAAACCATAATGACCCATGAGGGTCAAGTATCAGAATCAATTTGCGAAAAATATAGAGCGGATGCTTTAAGAGTTTTCATATCAGGCCTTAAAAGACCTTTATGTGACATACTATTTGCCTCTCGCCCTAAAGACCTACCTAGCGCTCTGGCATTAGCCCAGGAGGTGGAGTCAAATAGGGAAAGGTACTTATTTGCTTCAAATTTCGCAACGTCTATTGAAGACCAATATAAACTAAGAATAAACAATGATTCGGAGAAAAAGATGCAACAGCAACAAAAAAATCCGCATTTTGCAAATAAACAGCACAGAACAAATGATACTAGGATTAACAAGCAAGAACAAGGGACCCCCATGGACGTTGACCCATCGGTTTCAAGGCTAAGACAAAATGTAAATTGGCGTAGGGAACCATCACAGAGAGCCAACCAATACCAACAACAGAATCAAAGTAATAGTAGACAGGGTTATAGCTCAAATCAACAGCAGGGAAAACGACACGCAGATTCAGATAGGGTTACTGGACCAAAGATGCAACGCATTAATACCTTAAATCAAGAAAAGGTTAGTGAGGCAACTTATAATCAGGAAGCCGAAGATGAAGCTGAAGATCTCGAGGAGGAGCAATTGTATTTTTTTAGGGGGAAGTCCCTACTTCCGTGGATTGAGCGAGGAGTAGGTTATCGAGGAAAAAAAATTAAATTATTAGTGGGCACAGGAGCTTCGAAAAATTATATCAAACCAATACCTGGGCTAAAAAATATAATTCCAGTGTCCACACCATTTATAGTAAAGTCTTTGCACGGCAATAGTCCTGTAACACAAAAGTGTAGAATTAAGATGTTTGGCGTAACTGCAGATTTCTTTATACTACCAAATATAACAACATTCGACGGCATAATTGGGCTCGATTTGCTCAATCAGGTAAACGTCCAAATAGACCTCAGTACGGGTACAATAAAGCACGATTCTGGAACTGAGAAGCTCTTGTTCCATGAATGTAAAAATGTAAACTTTATCGACATAAAAAGTGAAGAAATTCCATCTTCAGTTCGTGAGCAATTTTGTGAAATTATCAAAAGTAGAAATAAGCGTTTGCTGACCCTAACGAGTCACTACCCTTCAACACTAATATAATTGGTACAATCAGAACAAAAACCGATGAACCGGTTTACTCGAGACTTTACCCATATCCTATGGGTGTAGCCGACTTTGTAAACAAAGAAGTGGCTGAACTTCTCGTCAATGGTATCATTCGACCCTCAAGGTCCCCTTACAATAACCCAATTTGGGTTGTTGATAAGAAGGGAGTAGATCAAACGGGAAATAAGAAGAAACGTCTTGTGATTGATTTCAGGAAACTGAATGAGGTCACAGTCGAAGATAAATACCCTATGCCAAACACAATGGTAATCTTGTCAAACTTAAGAGGTGCACAATATTTTACCACCCTCGACCTTAAATCTGGGTTTCACCAGATCGAGTTAGCAGAAAGAGACAGGGAAAAAACCGCTTTCTCCGTTAACAACGGTAAATATGAATTCTGTCGTTTACCTTTTGGGCTAAGAAACGCCCCAAGCATCTTCCAGAGAGCAATCGACGATGTCCTCAGGGAGCAAATTGGCAAAACCTGCCACGTTTACGTTGACGACGTAATTGTTTATTCAAAAACGGCAGAAGACCATTTGAAAGATATAGAATGGGTGTTGCGGAGTCTCTATGAGGCAAATATGAGAATATCCGTCGAAAAATCGAAATTCTTCAAGACCGAGGTGGAATACCTAGGATTTGTTGTCTCAAGGGGAGGTGTGAAAACAAGCCCCGATAAAGTCAATGGAATTAAATGTTATGAGCAGCCAACCACTCTTCGAGGACTACGTTCCTTTCTTGGTTTGGCTAGCTACTATCGATGTTTCATTAAAGATTTTGCCAGCCTTGCAAAACCTCTGACTGATATGCTAAAGGGAGAAAATGGCAAAGTAAGTGCCACACAATCCAAAAAAATTAAAATTCAACTAGCACCAGAAGGTATAGATGCATTTAATAAACTTAGAGAAATTCTGGCATCAGAAGATGTCATGTTAGCATATCCCGACTTCACTAAACCATTTGACTTAACAACCGATGCATCCTCAAGGGGTTTGGGGGCCGTCCTTTCACAAGAGAAAAAACCCATTACCATGATCTCAAGAACACTTAGAGATAGAGAAGAGCATTTGGCAACAAACGAAAGAGAACTCTTGGCGATCATGTGGGCTCTTAACACTTTGAGGAACTACCTGTACGGTGTTAACCAGTTGAATATCTACACTGACCACCAGCCTCTGACGTTTGCGGTTCCTGATAAAAACCCGAACGCAAAACTCAAACGATGGAAGTCTCTAATAGAAAGCTTCAACGCAAAAATTTTCTATAAACCAGGAAAGGAAAACCATGTCGCTGACGCGTTGTCCAGACCGCACATGAATATGGTAGGAATTGAAATGGAGGCAAGCTCCGACTGCGCCACCATGCACAGCGAGGAGTCACTGACCTACACTATAGAGACGGTGGATAAGCCCGTTAATTGCTATAGAAACCAGATAATTCTTCAAGAAAGCGAAAGCCAGTCAAAACAGACCTTTATAATATTTGGTTCAAAAAGCAGACATGTAATTTCATTTTGCGACGTAGAGTCATTACTAAAAACGCTGCAAGAAGTCATTAATGATGGCGTAGTTAACGCAATACACTGCAGCCTACCAGTGTTGGCAAAAATTCAACACCGACTGGTAGAACTTCACCCCAACGTAAGATTCCGTCATACCGAAAAGATGGTTACGGACATCTTCAGCGAAAGTGATCAACAAGAAATTATATTTGCCGAACACAACAGAGATCATAGGGCAGCGCAAGAAAATGTAAAGCAGATCTTGGCTGACTATTTTTTCCCGAAGATGAATAAAAAGGCAAGGGAAGTAGTAGCAAATTGCCGAATATGTTCAAAGTCTAAATACATTAGACATCCGAAGAAGCATGTTATGTGTCTAAAACTAGAAAGAAATCTGGATGACACTGTTGACTTGATTTTGCTTGCCACCATAGAATATAATAAGACAATTCATTCAATAACCCAGGAAAAACCAATAGACATCCTTCATCCCAGCTCAGCTAACATTACGGAACTAGTTCGAAATCGTATCGAAAAAGCACAGGCCAGTGATCGTGAATACCATTAAAAGGGTCGTCAGAATGTGACGTATAACGTTGGCGACAAGATCCTAGTGAAAGTTAATCGAAGGCTAGGCAATAAACTCTCAACACTATTTACAGAAGAAGTAGTCGAACAGGACCTAGGCACCACCGATCTTATAAAGGGGAGGAGGGTCCACAAAGACAACCTTCGTCCACCTTAATTAATCACTTTATTACTTTAAGTCTTGTATTTTAAATTACAGGATAATATCGACATTCCTATTGACGACCACTTTGACACAAAAGCTAACTGACTACACCAACTCCAACTACATCCCAATTTTGGACAGAAACGCAATAGTATGGGAACATTACGGTTATTTGACGCACTTTACCAACTTGACACTATATGCAACATTGAACGACGAGACGGCAGGATTTATGGACCTTTTCCCATTGACACACATGAAGAAAATAGTAGAAGCAGACAGAAAATATATCGATACTTTACTTCGAACCGTTGACATTCACCATCGACAGGCACGAAGCTTAAACTTTTTAGGTACTGCACTAAAAGTCGTCGCCGGCACCCCTGACTTTGACGATTTCCAAAGACTACAACTAAGACAGGATATGCTCATTGACTCTAATAACAGACAGTACAAAATTAATACGCATATTCAGCAAAAAATCTTGTAAATCACGCAAACAATAAACACAATTATAAACTCAACAAGAAAGGAAGCAATAGACACAGGTCATCTTAACGAAACAATACTTGCAAGAAATAGAGTAATAATCCTCGAACTGCAATCAATCACAATCTCAATAGCCCTAGCTAAGTTGAACATAGTGAACCCAATAATATTAGATAATAGTGATATCAATAATATTATCAATGAGCACTCGACTAATATAATTAAAATTAGAAATAATAGGAATGTCTAGCATTAAGGCTTTACAAAATAAGAATAATTTGTACTTTGTAGTTAAGTATCCAATCCCTCAAGTTGTTTGTAAAAAATATAGTTTATTTGCCATGCCTCACGAAGGACGAGTCCTATACTTTGGGAATACTAATACCGTCGCTGAGTGCGGAAACGAAGCGTATGCTGTTAAATGTGAAAAATCAACTTTTGCAACTTTTTGCAAGAAGCAAACAACCCCTACTTGTTGTCAGCAACTATTCACAGGTGCTGTAGCAAATTGTTCAACTACTACCAATCACGATAAGGGCATCAAAGAAATCGACGACGGCATTGTCATTATCAGCAATTCCACAGCAACGATAGAGGTTGAAAAAGGAGATAGCAGAACCGTCAGCGGTACTTACCTTTTGACTTTCGATCAGTCAGTAACGGTAAATGGGACCGAGTATCACAATCGAAATCATACTGCTATTCGTACTCCTGGCACTCCAACGGCTCAAAGAGTCAATCTTTTAGGACATATAGAGATATTGAATTTGAAAATATCAACCACATTGGCGCTCTTCGAGGAGAAGTCAACTCAACAACACTGCTTTTTATAGTAACGATAGCATCAATCTTTTCCTAGTAATCTTGCGACTTGCTCTAAGCAAATATAAAAAACACACCGCGAAAAAGGCAATGAATGTCTTAGTAAGAGAGGTCAGCGAGAGAGTCGCGAACGATTCCCACTTAGGAAGGGAGGAGTTAACTCGAAACGCAAACCACCAAAATACCAAGTCCGCATTGTCTGCCTAACATCCGTTTTAGGCAATGCTGAACATTAACACTACCCCAGTCCATGACCAACGGCCCGAGTTATGATCGAACGACAAGCAACAACAAACGATACTCACAAGCTACCGTAGCCGTGGGATCCGCTTACGCAGCATAAATATAGCGCAAACAAGCAACGACTCACACTACACGCAAGTCGGCGTAATCGTAAGATTCGCTGACACTGCATCTGACAAAACATAGCAACGACAGCGACGACGACAGCGGCAGTGAGGACGGCTTAGGCTTAGACTTAAGAGTAAGAATGTTTTAGAGTTTAGTTCTGATCGAACCTGAATAAAGTGCACTAGTGCTTAAAAATAATTTATATACACATTTAGCAATCGATATCGAAATGTTTCAAATCATTAGTTTAACATATTTAAGTTAGTTAGTTAACCTTCTTTATCTTACTGAAGTTTACATTAAGCCTTAAAGGCATAACGGCAAAGCATTTAGAAGAATTCCGTAATCTTGTATTTAGGTATAAAATCAATTTTCTTGTATTTACACATTTAGCAATCGATATCGAACTGCTTCTAATAACTGGTTTAACATATTTAAGTTAATTAACCTTCTTTAACGAACTGAAGTTAACACAAAACCCTAACGGTATAACGGCAGTGCATTTGGAAGAATTCCGTAATCTCACATTTAGGTATAAAGTCGAATTTGTTGTATATACACATTTAGCAATCGATATCGAAATGCTTCAAATCATTAGTCTAACATATTAAAGTTAATAAAACTTCCTTAATGCACTGAAGTTAACATAAAGCCTTAACAGTATAACGACAGTGCATATAGAAGAATCCCGTAATCTAATAGTTAGGTATAAAATCGATTTTCTTGTATGTATATACACATTTAGCAATCGATATCTAAATGTTTCAAATCATTAGTTTAACACAATTACCCTACTTTATCTTACTGTGGTTTAAATAAAGCCTTAGCGGTATAACGGCAGTGCATTTAGAAGAATTCCGTAACCTTATATTTAGGTATAAAATCGATTTTCTTGTATATATACATTTAGCAATCGATATCGGAAATAAACCTTCTTAAATGGACTGAAGTTTACATAAAGCCATGGCGGCATAACGGTAGTGTATTTAGAAGAATTCCGTAATCTTATATTTAGGTAGAAAGTCGAATTTGTTGTATATACATATTTAGCAATCGATATCGAAATGCTTCAAATCATTAGCTTAACATATTTAAGTTAATTAACCTTCTTTACTTTACTGAAGTCTACATAAAGCCTAGGCGACATAACGGCAGTGCATTTAGAAGAATTCCGTAATCTTGTATTTAGGTATAAAATCAATTTTCTTGTATATACACATTTAGCAATCGATATCGAAATCTTCAAATAACTGGTTTAACATATCTAGGTTATTTAACCTTCTTTAGCGAACTGAAGTTAACATAAAACCTTAACGGTATAACGGCAGTGCATTTAGAAGAATTCCGTAATCTTATATTTAGGTTTTAAATCGATTTTCTTGTATTTGCACATTTAGCAGTTGGAATCGAAATGCTTCAATTAATTGTTTTAACATATTTGAGTTATTTAACCTAATTTATCTTACTGAAGTTAACATAAAGCCTTAACGGTATAACGGCAGGGCATTTGGAAGAATTCCGTAATCTTATATTTAGGTATAAAGTCGATTTTCTTGAATATACACATTTAGCAAGCGATATCGAAATGCTTCGAGTAACTGGTTTATCATATTTGAGTTAATTAGCCTACTGCATCTTGCTAAAGTTTACATAAAGCCTTAACGGTATCACGGCAGTGCACTTGGAAGAATTCCGTAATCTTACATTTAGGTATAAAGTTGAATTTGTTGTATATACACATTTAGCAATCGATATCGAAATGCTTCAGATAATTAGTCTAACATATTAAAGTTAATAAAACTTCTTTAAAGCACTGAAGTTAAAGTAAAGCCTTAGGGGTATAACGGCAGAGCATTTAGAAGCATTCTTTAATCTTGAATTTAGGTATAAAGGTGATTTTCTTGTATATACACATTTAGCAATCGATATCGAAATGCTTCAAATCTTTAGTTTAACATATTTAAGTTAATTAGCCTTCTGTATCTTACTGAAGTTAACATAAAACCTTATCGGTATAACGGCAGTGCATTAAGAAGAATTCCATATTCATATATTTAGGTATAAAGTCGATTTTCTTGTATCTATACAATTAGCAACCGATATTGAAATGCTTCAAATAACTGGTTTAACATATTTAAGTTAATAAGGCTACTGTATCTTACTGAAGTTAACACAAAGCCTTAACGGTATAACGGCAGTGCATTTAGAAGAATTCCATAATCTTATATTTAGGTATAAAGTCGATTTCCTTGTATTTACACATTTAGCAATCGATATCGAAATGCTTCAAATTATTAGTTTAACATATTTAAGTTAGTTAGTTAACCTTCTTTATCTTACTGAAGTTTACATAAACCCTTTTTAAATTTTTCGGGATAACGGCAGTGCATTTAGAAGAATTCCGTAATCTTATATTTACGTATAAAATCGACTTTCTTGTATTTACAGGTTTAGCAATTCAAATCGAAATGTTTCACATAACTGGCTTAACATATTTAAGTTAATTAACCCTCTCTAACGTACTGAAGGTGATATAAAGCCATGGCAGCATAGCGACAGTGCATTTAAAAGAATTCCGTAACCTTATATTTGGGTAAATAATCGATTTTCTTGTATTTACACATTTCTAAGGCCAAATCGAAATATCCCGAAATCCCCTTCAAATAATTTTTTGGTTTTAACATAAATTTAAAGGGTTAAAATTTAACCTTCTTTAAGCGAACTGAAGTTTTAACCAATAAAACCTTTTTTAACGGTAAATAACGGCAGTGAATTTAGAAGAATTTCGTAAAAATTTCTTTTATATTCAGGTATTAAATAGATTTTCTTGTATTTGCACATTAAGCAGTCGATATCGAAATGCTGCAAATAATTGGTTTAACATATTTAAGTTATTTAACCTACTTTATCTTACTGAAGTTAACATAAAGCCTTAACGGTATAACGGCGGTGCATTTAGAAGAAGTCCATAATCTTATATTTAGGTATAAAGTCGATTTTCTTGTATCTATACAATTAGCAATCGATATCGAAATGCTTTAAATAACTGGTTTAACAGATTTAAGTTAATTAGCCTACTGTATCTTACTGAAGTTAGCATAAAGCCGTAACGGTATAACGACAGTGCGTTTAGAAGAATTCCGTTATCTTATATTTGGGTAGAAAATCGATTTTTTTGTATTTACACATCTAGCAGTCGATATCGAAATGCTTCAAATAATTGGTTTAATATATTTGAGTTATTTAACCTACTTTATCTTACTGAAGTTAACATAAAGCCTTAACGGTATAACGGCAGTGCATTTAGAAGAATTCCGTAATCTTAAATTTAGGTATAAAATCGATTTGCTTGTATATATACATTTAGCAATCGATATCCAAAATATATCTTCTTTAACGAACTGAAGGTTACATAAAGCCATGGCGGCATAACGGCACTGCATTTAGAAGAATTCCGTAATGTTTTATTTAGGTATAAGGTCGATTGTCTTGTATATACACATTTAGCAATCGACATCGAAATGCTTCAAATAACTGGTTTAA
Source organism: Bactrocera correcta (assembly GCA_027475135.1). Lineage (NCBI taxonomy): Eukaryota > Metazoa > Arthropoda > Insecta > Diptera > Tephritidae > Bactrocera > Bactrocera correcta. The sequence continues at coordinate 9,609,724 of CM050324.1, read as the reverse complement.
CATATTTAAATTAATTAACCTACTTTATCTTACTGAAGTTTACATAAAGCCCTAGCGGTATAACGGCAGTGCATTTAGAAGAATTCCGTAATCTTATGTTTACGTATAAAATCAATTTTCTTGCATTTAGAGGTTTAGCAATCCAAATCGAAATATTTCAAATAACTGGATTAACATATTTAAGTTATTTATTGCAATGGCAGCATAGCGACAGTGCATTTAGAAGAATTCCGTAACCTTATATTTAGGTAAATAAACGATTTTCTTATATTTACACATTTAGCAATCGATATCGAAATGCTTCAAATTATGAGTTTAACATATTTAAGTTAATTAACCATCTTTATCTTACTGAAGTCTACATAAAGCCTTGACGGTATAACGGCAGTGCCTTTAGAAGAATTCCATAATCTTATATTTCGGTAAAAAGTCAATTTTCTTTTATATACACATTTAGCAATCTATATTGAAATGCTTCAAATCATTCGTTTAACATATTTAAGCTAATTATCCTACTATATCTTACTGAAGTTTACATAAAGCCTTAGCGGTATAACGGCAGTGCAATTAGAAGAATTCCGTAATCTTATATTTAGGTATTGTTGTGTTTGTATTTATTTAATTATTCAAATTAATTATTCATTACAATTACATAAGTATTAAAATAGACTACTATACAATACCGAGTATAAGTAAATGCACGTCTGTACTCGACGGTAGCGCAATCCAGAAGAAGGAAGTTGCGTTTTACAATGTCTTACAAACTGACAGGGTCGACAACTATTAACACTAAAATCCAGTGTTGTACATTTTTAAGTTCATATCACATCCCCCTCTTAATTATAGACTTATTTATTTATTTCTAAAATCAGGAGCTGTGAAACGAATAACCAGTTGTCGCGATCGGTTGCTTCTATGAATCGGATTGCTTGAATTCTGATCTTCTGCAACGTTTTCCTCTAATTGCGATGGTGCGCTGTTTTGGTCATTAAAATGAGGTATTTGTGTATATATCTGGTTGTATGTTTAACTTGTCTTGCAACATAACCGGTGCTGAATATGTGGATGTCGTTTCAGGTACAGGTATCCATTGATCTGGGAGTATTATACTGGGTGTTTTATTATTACCTTCTGCGTTTAATCTTGGTTTGAGTTGGTTAATATGACGTCTTATGGTACCTTTGTTTGACTTTACCAAAAACATCATTTTTCCAATCGGATGACTTATAATCCCTTTGATCCACTTTTCTTCTTTCGCGAAGTTTCTAGCGTATTCTAGTTCATTAGGTTGAAATTTGTATTTGTCTACGATCTTAGATTTTGACTGTGCTGGTGTCTCAAAAAGTTGCGTTAACATAGTACGAACTGAACGACCATGGAGAAGTTCAGCAGGTGTTTTACCATTGGAATTAGGAGTAAAATGATAAGTAGTTAAAAATTTCATTACGTCGCATCTGATGGATAGACCTTCGTTGATATTTTTTCGAACTGCGGTTTTAAATGTTTGGACAAAACACTCCGCAAGTCCGTTAGATGCTGGATGAAACGGTGCAGTTGTTATATGCTTAATACCATGTAACTTGCAAAATTGTTGAAATGCGTCGGATGTTAGCTGAGGTCCATTATCACTAACCAGTGTATTAGGTAAACCTTCTATGGCAAAAATTGATTTTAAAGAATGTATAGTATTATCTGTTGTAGTTGACGATAACTGAGTTACGAATGGAAATTGAGAATAAGCGTCTATGCATATAAGCCACATAGAATCGAATATAGGGCCTGCGAAGTCGATATGAACACGTTCCAATGGTGCTTTCGCTTCTGGCCAACTAAGGTATTGACATATAGGAGCTGGATTGCCAACTTTACAAATTTCACATCAAGGTGCCACTTTCGCTATGTCGTCATCGATGTTTGGCCACCAAACGTGATGTCGTGCTAATTGCTTCATTCTTACGGTTCCCCAATGTCCATCATGTAAGAGTTCTAAAATATTTTTCTGTAATGATTTTGGAATGACAATACGTTTTACGCTTGCGTGTAAGGAGAGAAGATTTTGGTGAAGAGTTAAAGCTAATCTCCGATGAAAATACGGTCTAACTGCGTTATCACTTGGCGATAGTTGTGTAGGCCAACCTGCTTTAACAAAATGTTTAACTTTACTTAGTATTTCATCTCGTTCTGTGTGCTTACGAATAAATAATATTAGCATTTATTGGGAATTGTATGTATGTAACATTGTAGCATGCTTCGGATGTATCAAATTGAATATCGGTACTTACAGGTAAACGAGAGAGTGCATCCGCATTACCATGTGCGTGTGTATTACGATACTTTATATCGAATTGATATGCCATAAGTATGATGGCCCAACGTTGAATACGGTGCGAAGTCATTTGTGGTAGATGCTTGCTTGGATTGAAAATATTTATGAGAGGTTTATGGTCTATGATTAGCAAAAACTTTCTCCCATATAAGTATTGGTAGAACTTCTTAACTCCGAACACTATTGCTAAACCTTCTTTTTCAATTTGACTATACTTAAGTTGATGCTTATCCATAGTTTTAGATGAAAATGCTATTGGATGTTCATTTCCGTCAGGATAAATGTACGAAAGAACGGCGCCAATGCCAAAAGATGAAGCGTCCGTTGCTAGCGTAATTGGTAATTGTTCATTGAAGTGTGCTAACTGCGTAGCATTTATTATATGTAATTTAAGAGCTTTAAAAGCTTGTTGCTGCTCTGAGCCCCATGTAAAATGTACATTTTTGCGGCGTAGCTTATTTAGTGGAGCGGCTAACTGAGAAAAATTTGGAATAAAATTGCAATAGTAATTCACTTTACCTATAAAAGCTTCTAGTTGCGTTATATTCATAGGTGGTTTCAGTTGATTAACTGCTTGAATGCCTGAATAGTCTGGAAGGATTCCCTTAGCGCTTACCCTTCTACCCAAGTACTCAATTTCTTCCTTTAAAAAGAAACATTTTTCCTTTCTGCACTTGATACCGTTGTCTTCGAGAATTTTGACTACTTGTTCTACTCGATTTACATGTTCTTGCAATGACGGTGCGGTTATAATAGTGTCATCCAAATAATTTCCACATCCTTCTATACCGTTGAGTAGTTGTTCGAAATAACGCTGAAAAATTGCGGGTGCGCTGGCAATACCATATGGAAGTCGTTGATACTGGAACAATCCTAAAGGTGTACTGACTACCATTACTTGTTTGGAATCTTCATCCAAATCCATCTGTAAATAAGCATCTTTTAAATCTAATTTCGAAAAATATGTACCGTGTCGTATTGTACGTAATAGCGACTCTCGTGTTGGCAATGGATATTGCTCAATATCTAATTGTGAATTAATTGTTACTTTAAAATCACCGCATATTCTTACCGACCCATCTGGTTTTGGTGCTAAGACGATTGGTGACGCCCAGTTACTAAATTTAACTGGTTTCCAAATTCCGGTATTAATAAGCCTATCTGCTTCCTCACGGAATTTTGACATTTGCGCGAACGGTATTTGCCTGCTTTTATAAAATTTTGGTATGGCAGTGGTCTGCATACGTATACTTGCTTTAAAACGTTTTATCACGCTAGCATTTGTATTGTCAAATACTGTTTCGTATTTATTGCATAAATCTTCATTTTGTTTGAGGTATTCACCTTTATCAACTACGTTATCAATTTGCGTGATTTCAAAACCGAATTCTTTGAATAAATCTAGTCCAAATAGATTACTAGCATTTTCTACATTTGCAACTATTATAGCAATGCTCTTTTGCTTATTTCCACACTTTGCTTTAGTGTGCAATTCCCCTAATATTGGAATAGGCTGCTGACCAAATGCATATAATGTTTTTGTACACTTTTGTAATTTCGGTCTATTCAATATGTTATACGTCTTTAAATTGATTATTAAAACGGTTACGAATCTAATTGAAACTGTATTATTTTGTTAAAAATTTCTAAATTTATACACTTTTTATTCGCTTTAACTTCTATTATGCCATTTACAATATTCATTGCATCCAAGGTACTAACATATTGCTCATTTTCTTGTTTGTTTTGATTCCATTTTCGCTCTGGAATCGTTGTGCTTTTTCTAATACTTTTGCTCTGATTTGACATGCAAACTGCGGCAATGTGTCCCTTTTTGGCACATTTATTACATATCGCTTTGCGAAATCTACATTGTTCCCTATTGTGCGAAATGCCACAACCTGCACACGACTTCAATTTCACTTGTTTCATTACGTTAGCATTTATGTTCTGTTCTCTTCTCATTTGATCTTTACTTGTTTTTTTCCAATTTTTGCGTGTCTGCATTGTATTCACCTGCATGGTGGATGAACTCGTATTCTCTTTGACGGTTGCTACTGTTTTTGTTGTTGTCTCGTATGTTTCAGATATTAAGAGTACGTCTTCTAATGATGGTTGATGTAAATTTACATTCTCTTGCAATTCCACGAAGTTCGGCAACCCATTCACGGTGCGTTTGCGTATGCTTTATTTCTCGCTTAAAAAAATCATAACGAGCTGCGACTACATGACGTTTCGACTGGAAATATTCCGTTAATTTGTCTGTCAACTGAGTGTATGTTTGCGATTGCAGAGTTGCAACGCCGAATAAATTCTTTAAAAGTACGAACAATTCCATACCGACCCATGATAAAAAAAAACGATTTTTGCTTGTCTGGACTGCTAACCGAATACGCCATAAAATGTTGAGAAAGTTGCTCCAGGTAATATTCCCAATTCTGATGGTCTTTATTAAATGCGTAGAACATTGGAACCACTGTTGCTTCTTTTAAACGATTAGGATTGTCAGCGTTGAACATGGACTGCTGAATTGATTGCATCCACTGTTTCTGCTGTTCGAGCAATGATGCTGCGAATCTTTGTTGCTGCTGCACTAGCTCTTGTATAAGGCTGTCGTTTGTCATTTTGACGATTTTACACTACGGCACTTTGCTTTTTCATTAAAATATAATTAGATGATGAATTTAAATCCTCGTCGCCAATAAATGTTGTGTTTGTATTTATTTAATTATTCAAATTAATTATTCATTACAATTACATAAGTATTAAAATAGACTACTGTTCTGTTCTGTTCTGTTCTACTATACAATACCGAGTATAAGTAAATGCACGTCTGTACTCGACGGTAGCGCAATCCAGAAGAAGGAAGTTGCGTTTTACAAAGTCTTACAAACTGACAGTGTTGTACATTTTTAAGTTCATATCAGGTATAAAGTCGGTTTCCTTGTATATATACATTTAGCAATCGATGTCGAAATGCTTCAAATCTTTAATTTAACATATTTAAGTTAATAAACCCTCTTTAACGAACTGAAGTTGGCATAAAGCCATGGCGGCATAACGGCAATGCATTCAGAAGAATTCCGTAATCTCGTATTTAGGTATAAAATCGATTTTCTTGTATTTACACATTTAGCAATCGATATCGAAATGTTTCAAATCATTAGTTTAACATATTTAAGTTAATTAACCTTCTTTATCTTACTGAAGTCTACATAAAGCCTTAACGGTATAACGGCAGTGCATTTAGAAGCATTCCATAATCTTATATTTAGGTATAAACTCGATTTTCTTGTATATATACATTTAGCAATCGATATCGAAATGCTTCAAATCATTAGTTTAACATATTTAAGTTAATTAACTTTCTTTATCTTACTGAAGTCTACATAAAGCCTTGGCGGCATAACGGCAGTGCATTTAGAAGAATTCCATTATCTTATATTTTGGAAGAAATTCGATCTTCTTTTATATATATATTTTGCAATCGATTTCGAAATGCTTCAAGTAACTGGTTTTACATATCTAAGTTAATTAAGCTACTTTATCTTACTGAAGTTTACATAAAGACTTAACGGTATAACGGCAGTGCATTTAGAATAATTCCGTAAACTTATATTTAGGTATAAAGTCGGTTTTCTTGTATACATACGTCTAGCAATCGATATCGAAATGCTTCAAATCATTAGTTTAACATATTTAAGTTAATTAACCTACTTTATCTTACTAAAGTTTATATAAAGCCTTAGCGCTATAACGGAAGTGCATAAAGAAGAATTTCCTAATCTTATATGTAGGTATAAATTCGATTTGCTTGTATGTATATACACATTAGCAATCGATATCGGAATGCTTCAAATCTTTAGTTTAACATACATAAGTTAATTAGCCTTCTTTATCTTACTGAAATTTACATAAAGCCTTAACGGTATAACGGCAGTGCATTTGGGAGAATTCCGTAATCTTATATTTAGGTATAAAGTCGAATTTGTTTTATATACATATTTATCCATCGATATCGAAATACTTCAAATTATTAGTATAATATATTTAAGTTAATTAGCCTACTTTATCTTACTGAAGTTTGCATAAAGCCAATGCGTTTACAAGAATTCCATAATCTTATATTTAGGTATAAAGTTGATTTTCTTGTATATATACATTTAGCAAGCGATATAGCAATGCTTCAAATCTTTCGTTTAACATATTTAAGTTAATAAACCTTTTTTAACGAACTGAAGTTTACATAAAGCCATGGCGGCGTAACGGCAGTGTATTTAGAAGAATTCCGTAATTTTATATTTAGGTATAAAGTCGATTTTCTTGCATATACACATTTAGCAATCGATATCGAAATGCTTCACATCATTAGTTTAACATATTTAAGTCAATTAACCTTCTTTATCTTACTGAAGTCTACATAAAGCCTTAACAGTATAACGGCAGTGCATTAAGAAGAATTCCGTAATCTTATATTTAGGCATAAAGTCGATTTTCTTGTATATTCACATTTAGCAGTCGATTTCGAAATACTTCAAATCATTAGTTTAACATATTTAAGTTAATTAACCTCCTTTATCTTACTGAAGTCTACATAAAGCCTTAAGGTATAACGGCAGTGTATTTAGAAGCATTCCATAATCTTATATTTAGGTATAAACTCGATTTTCTTGTATATATACATTTAGCAAGCGATATAGCAATGCTTCAAATCTTTTGTTTAACATATTTTAGTTAATAAACCTTCTTTAACGAACTGAAGTTTACATAAAGCCTTAACGGTATAGCGGCAGTGCATTTAGAAGAATTGCTTAATCTTATATTCAGGTATAAAATCGATTTTCCTGTACATACACAATTAGCAATCGATATCGAAATGCTTCAAATCATTAGTTTAACATATTTAAGTTAATTAACCTTCTTTATCTTACTGAAGTCTACATAAAGCCTTAGCGGTATAACGGCAGTGCATTTAGAAGCATTCCATAATCTTATATTTAGGTATAAACTCGATTTTCTTGTATATATACATTAAGCAATCGATATCGAAATGTTTCAAATCCTTAGTTTAACATATTTAAATGAATTAACCTTATTTATCTTACTGAAGTCTACATAAAGCCTTGGCGGCATAACGGCCGTGTATTTAGGAGAATTCCATTATCTTGAATTTAGGAAGAAAGTCGAATTTGTTGTATATACAAATTAAGCGATCCATATCGAAATGACTCAGATCATTAGTTTAGCATATTTAAGTTAATAAACTTTGTTTTACTTACTCATGTCTACATAAAGCCTTAACGGTATAACGGCAGTGTTTTTAAAAGATATCCGTAATCTTTTATTTAGGTATAAAATCGATTTTCTTGTACATACACATTTAGCAATCGATATCGAAATGCATTAGTTTAACATATTTAAGTTAATAAACTTTGTTTAACTTACTGAAGTCTACATAAAGCCGTAACGGCATAATGGCAGTGCATTTAGAAGCATTCCATAGTCTTATATTTAGGTATAAACTCGATTTTCTTGTATATATACATTTAGCAATCGATATCAAAATGTTTCAAATCATTAGGTTAACATATTTAAGTTAATTCACCTTCTTTATCTTACTGAGGTCTAAATAAAGCTTTAACGGCATAACGGCAGTGCATTTAGAAGAATTCCGTAAACTTATATTTAGGTATAAATTCGGCTTTCTTGTATACATACGTCTAGCAATCGATATCGATATGCTTCAAATCATTAGTTTAACATATTTAAGTTAATTAACCTATTTCTCTTACTAAAGTCAACATAAAGTCTTAACGATATCACGGCAGTGCATTTAGAAGAATTCCATTATCTTATATTTTGGAAGAAATTCGATCTTCTTTTATATATATATTTTGCAATCGATTTCGAAATGCTTCAAGTAACTGGTTTTACATATCTAAGTTAATTAAGCTACTTTATCTTACTGCAGTTTACATAAAGACTTAGGGGTATAACGGCAGTGCATTTAGAATAATTCCGTAAACTTATATTTAGGTATAAAGTCGGTTTTCTTGTATACATACGTCTAGCAATCGACATCGAAATGCTTCAAATCATTAGTTTAAAATATTTAAGTTAATTAACCTACTTTATCTTACTAAAGTTTACATAAAGCCTTAGCCGTATAACGGAAGTGCATAAAGAAGAATTTCCTAATCTTATATGTAGGTATAAATTCGATTTGCTTGTATGTATATACACATTAGCAATCGATATCGGAATGCTTCAAATCTTTAGTTTAACATATTTAAGTTAATTAGCCTTCTTTATCTTACTGAAATTTACATAAAGCCTTAACGGTATAACGGCAGTGCATTTGGAGAATTCCGTAATCTTATATTTAGGTATAAAGTCGAATTTGTTTCATATACATATTTATCCGTCGATATCGAAATACTTCAAATTATTAGTATTATATATTTAAGTTTATTAGCCTACTTTATCTTACTGAAGTTTGCATAAAGCCAATGCGTTTACAAGAATTCCATAATCTTATATTTAGGTATAAAGTTGATTTTCTTGTATATATACATTTAGCAAGCGATATAGCAATGCTTCAAATCTTTCGTTTAACATATTTAAGTTAATAAACCTTTTTTAACGAACTAAAGTTTACATAAAGCCATGGCGGCATAACGGCAGTGTATTTAGAAGAATTCCGTAATCTTATATTTAGATATAAAGTCGATTTTCTTGCATATACACATTTAGCAATCGATATCGAAATGCTTCACATCATTAGTTTAACATATTTAAGTTAATAAATTTTTTTTTTAACTTACTGAAGTCTACATAAAGCCTTAACGGTATAACGGCAGTGCATTTAGAAGCATTCCATAATCTTATATTTAGGTATAAACTCGATTTTCTTGTATATATACATTTAGCAATCGATATCCAAATGTTTCAAATCTTGTATATATACATTAAGCAATCGATATCGAAATGTTTCAAATCATTAGCTTAACATATTTAAGTTAATTATCTTTCTTTATCTTACTGAAGTCTATCTTTAGTTTAACATATTTAAGTTAATTAGCCTTCTTTATCTTACTGAAATTTACATAAAGCCTTGGCGGCATAACGGCAGTGTATTTAGGAGAATTCCATTATCTTTAATTTAGGAAGAAACTCGAATTTGTTGTATATACAAATAAAGCGATCGATATCGAAATGACTCAGATCATTAGTTTAGCATATTTAAGTCAATAAACTTTGTTTTACTTACTCATGTCTACATAAAGCCTTAGCGGTATAACGGCAGTGCATTTAGAAGATAACCGTAATCTTTTATTTAGGTATAAAATCGATTTTCTTGTACATACACATTTAGCAATCGATATCGAAATGCATTAGTTTAACATATTTAGGTTAATAAACTTTGTTTAACTTACTGAAGTCTACATAAAGCCTTGGCAGCATAACGGCAGTGCATTTAGAAGCATTCCATAATCTTATATTTAGGTATAAACTCGATTTTCTTGTATATATACATTTAGCAATCGATATCAAAATGTTCAAAATGTTCAAATCATTAGGTTAACATATTTAAGTTAATTAACCTTATTTATCTTACTGAAGTTTACATAAAGCCTTAGCGGCATAACGGCAGTGCATTTAGAAGCATTCCGTAATCTTATATTTAGGTATAAACTCGATTTTCTTGTATATATACATTTAGCAATCGATATCGAAATGCTTCAAATCATTAGTTTAACATATTTAAGTTAAAGTTAACCTTCTTTATCTTACTGAATTTAAACATAAAGCCTTGGCGGCATAACGGCAGTGCATTTAGAAGAATTCCTAATCTTATATTTAGGTATAAAGTCGATTTTCTTTTATATATATATTTTGCAATCGATTTCGAAATGCTTAAAATTTAACTGGTTTAACATATATAATTTAAATTTAAAACCTTCTTTATCTTACTGAAGTCTACATAAAGCCTTAACGGCATAACGGCAGTGCATTTAGAAGCATTTCATAATCTTATATTTAGGTATAAACTCGATTTTCTTGGGGGGGGGGGGGGGGGGGGGGGGGGGGGGGGGGGGGGGGGGGGGGGGGGGGGGGGGGGGGGGGGGGGGGGGGGGGGGGGGGGGGGGGGGGGGGGGGGGGGGGGGGGGGGGGAATCTACATAAAGCCTTACGGCATAACGGCAGTGCATTTAGAAGAATTCCATTATCTTATATTAGGAAAATCGATTTTTTTATATATATATTTTGCAATCGATTTCGAAATGCTTCAAATCTGGTTTAACATATTTAAGTTAATTAACCTTTTTATCTTACTGAAATCTACATAAAGCCTTACGGCATAACGGCAGTGCATTTAGAAGATTCCATAATCTTATATTTAGGTATAAATCGATTTTCTTGTATATATACATTTAGCAATCGATATCGAAATGCTTCAAATCATTAGTTTAACATATTTAAGTTAATTAACCTTCTTTATCTTACTGAAGTCTACATAAAGCCTTGGCGGCATAACGGCAGTGCATTTAGAAGAATTCCATTATCTTATATTTGGAAAAAGTCAATTTTTTTTATATAAATTTTGCAATCGATTTCGAAATGCTTCAAATAACTGGTTTAACATATTTAAGTTAATTAACCTTATTTATCTTACTGAAATCTACATAAGCCTTAACGGCATAACGGCAGTGCATTTAGAAGCATTCCATAATCTTATATTTAGGTATAAACTCGATTTTCTTGTATATATACATTTAGAAATCGATATCGAAATGCTTCAAATCATTAGTTTAACATATTTAAGTTAATTAACTTTCTTTATCTTACTAAAGTCTACATAAAGCCTTGGCGGCATAACGGCAGTGCATTTAGAAGAATTCCATTATCTTATATTTAAGAAGAAAATCAATTTTATTTTATATATATATTTTGCAATCGATTTCGAAATGCTTCAAATAACTGGTTTAACATATTTAAGTTAATTAACCTTATTTATCTTACTGAAATCTACATAATGCCTTAACGGCATAACGGCAGTGCATTTAGAAGCATTCCATAATCTTATATTTAGGTATAAACGAGATTTTCTTTATATATACATTTAGCAATCATGTCGAAATGCTTCAGATCATTAGTTTAACATATTTAAGTTAATTACCTTCTTTATCTTACTGAAGTCTACAAAAGCCTTAACGGCTAACGGCAGTGCATTTAGAAGCATTCCATAATCTTATATTTAGGTATAAATCGATTTTCTTGTATATATACATTTAGAAATCGATATCGAAATGCTTCAAATCATTAGTTTAACATATTTAAGTTAATTAACTTTCTTTATCTTACTGAAGTCTACATAAAGCCTTGCGGCAAAACGGCAGTGCATTTAGAAGAATTCCATATCTTATATTTGGAAAAAGTCAATTTTTTTATATATATATTTTGCAATCGATTTCGAAATGCTTCAAATAATGGTTTAACATATTTAAGTTAATTAACCTTTTTATCTTACTGAAATCTACATAAGCCTTAACGGCATAACGGCAGTGCATTTAGAAGCATTCCATAATCTTATATTTAGGTATAAACGAATTTCTTTATATATACATTTAGCAATCATTCGAAATGCTTCAGATCATTAGTTTAACATATTTAAGTTAATTTACCTTCTTTATCTTACTGAAGTCTACACAAAGCCTTAACGGCATAACGGCAGTGCATTTAAAAGCATTCCATAATCTTATATTTAGGTATAAACTCGATTTTCTTGTATATATACATTTAGCAATCGATATCGAAATGCTTCAAATCATTAGTTTAACATATTTAAGTTAATTAACTTTCTTTTCTTACTGAAGTCTACATAAAGCCTTGGCGGCATAACGGCAGTGCATTTAGAAGAATTCCATTATCTTATATTTGCGAAGAAAGTCAATTTTATTTTATATATATATTTTGCAATCGATTTCGAAATGCTTCAAATCTTTAGTTTAACATATTTAAGTTAATTAACCTTATTTATCTTACTGAAATCTACATATGCCTTAACGGCATAACGGCAGTGCATTTAGAAGCATTCCATAATCTTATATTTAGGTATAAACTCGATTTTCTTGTATATATACATTTAGAAATCGATATCGAAATGCTTCAGATCATTAGTTTAACATATTTAAGTTAATTTACCTTCTTTATCTTACTGAAGTCTACACAAAGCCTTAACGGCATAACGGCAGTGCATTTAAAGCATTCCATAATCTTATATTTAGGTATAAACTCGATTTTCTTGTATATATACAATTAGCAATCGATATCGAAATGCTTCAAATCATTAGTTTAACTATTTAAGTAATAAACCTTCTTTAACACTGAAGTTTACATAAAGCCTGGCGGCATAACGGCAGTGCATTTAGAAGAATTCCGTAATTTTATATTTGGGTATAAAATCGATTTTTTTGTATTTACACATTTAGCAATCGATATCGAAATGCTTCAAAAATGGTTTAACATATTTAAGTTAATTAACCTACTTTATCTTACTGAAGTTACATAAAGCCTTAGCGGATAACGGCAGTGCATTAAGAAGAATTCCTAATCTTATATTAGGTATAAATTCGATTTCTTGTATTATATACAATAGCAATCGATATCGAAATGCTCAAATCTTTAGTTTAACATATTTAAGTTAATTAAACTTCTTTATCTTACTGAAGTCTACATAAAGCCTTAACGGCATAACGGCAGTGCATTTAGAAGCATTCCATAATCTTATATTTAGGTTTAAACTCGATTTTCTTGTATATATACAATTAGCAATCGATATCGAAATGCTTCAAATCATTAGTTTAACGTATTTAGCTAATAAACCTTCTTTAACGAACTGAAGTTTACATAAAGCCATGGCGGCATAACGGCAGTGCATTTAGAAGAATTCCGTAATTTTATATTTGGGTATAAAATCGATTTTTTTGTATTTACACATTTAGCAATCGATATCGAAATGCTTCAAAGAACTGGTTTAACATATTTAAGTTAATTAACCTACTTTATCTTACTGAAGTTAACTTAAAGCCTTAGCGGTATAACGGCAGTGCATTAAGAAGAATTCCCTAATCTTATATGTAGGTATAAATTCGATTTGCTTGTATGTATATACACATGAGCAGTCGATATCGAAATGCATCAAATCTTTAGTTTAACATATTTAAGTTAATTAAACTTCTTTATCTTACTGAAGTCTACATAAAGCCTTAACGGCATAACGGCAGTGCATTTAGAAGCATTCCATAATCTTATATTTAGGTATAAAGTCGATTTTCTTGTATATATACGTTTAGCAAGCGATATCGAAATGATTCAATTATTAGTTTAGCATATTTAAGTTAATAAACTTTGTTTTACTTACTCATGTCTACATAAAGCCTTAACGGTATAACGGCAGTGCATTTAGAAGAATTCCGTAATCTATATTTAGTATAAAATCGATTTTCTTGTACATACACATTTAGCAATCGATATCGAAATGCTTTAAATCATTAGTTTAGCATATTTAAGTTAATAAACTTCGTTTACTTACCATTTTTTATATAAACTTCAATCGATATTAAATGCTTCAAATCTTTGTTTAACATATTTAAGTTAAAAAAACCTTCTTTATCTTACTGAAATTTACATAAAGCCTTAACGGATAACGGCAGTGCATTTGAAGAATTCCGTAATCTATATTTAGGTATAAATGGATTTTTTTATATACATATTACATCGATATCGAAATGCTTTAAATATTAGTTAATATATTTGTTAATTACCTCTTTTTCTTACGAATTTACATAAAGCCAATGCGTTAGAAGAATTCCTTATCTTATATTTAGGTATAAATCGAATTTTTTATATACAAATTTAGCAATCATTCGAAATCTCAGATATTAGTTTACATATTTAAGTAATAAACTTTTTTTACTTATTAGCCTACAAAAGCCTTAACGATAACGGCAGTGCATTTAAAGAATTCTAATCTTATATTTAGGTATAAAAACGATTTTCTTGTTATACACATGTAGCAAACGATATCGAAATGCTTCAAACATTAGTTTAACACATTTAAATTAATTAACCTTTTTATCTTACTGAAGTCTACATAAAGCATTAACGGTATAACGGCAGTGCATAAAGAGTCCATAATCTTATATTTAGGTATAAGTCGATTTTTTTGTATTTACACATTTAGCAATCGATATCGAAATGTTTCAAATCATTAGTTTAAAATATTTATGTTACTTAACTTCTTTATCTTACTGAAGTCTACATAAAGCCATGGCGGCATAACGGCAGTGCATTTGGAAGAATTCCGTAATCTTATATTTAGGTATAAAGTCGATTTTCTTGTATATACAACTTAGCAATCGATTTTGAAATGCATCAAATCATTGTTTAACATATTGAAGTTAATAAAACTTCTTTAACGCACTGAAGTTAACATAAAGCCTTAACGGTATAACGGCAGTGCATTTAGAAGATGTCCATAATCTTATATTTAGGAAGAAAGTCAATTTTATTTTATATATATATTTTGAATCGATTTGGGAATGCTTCAAATAATGGTTTAACATATCTAAGTTAATTAAGCTACTTTATCTTACTAAGTTTACATAAAGACTTAGCGGTATAACGGCAGTGCATTTAGAAGAATTCCGTAATTTTATATTTAGGTATAAACTCATTTTCTTGTATATATAATTTAGCAATCGATATCGAAATGCTCAAATCATTAGTTTAACATATTTAAGTTAATTAACTTTCTTTATCTTACTGAATCTACATAAAGCCTTGCGGCATAACGGCAGTGCATTTAGAAGAATTCCATTATCTTATATTTAGGAAAAAGCAATTTTTTTTATATAAAATTTTGCAATCATTTCGAAATGCTCAAATAACTGGTTTAACATATTTAAGTTAATTAACCTTATTTATCTTACTGAAGTCTACATAAAGCCTTAACGGCATTACGGCAGTGCATTTAGAAGCATTCCATAATCTTATATTTAGGTATAAACTCGATTTTCTTGTTATATACATTTAGAATCGATATCGAAATGCTTCAAATCATTAGTTTAACATATTTAAGTTAATTAACTTTCTTTATTTACTAAAGTCTACATAAAGCCTTGGCGGCATAACGGCAGTGCATTTAGAAGAATTCCGTTATCTTATATTTAGGAAGAAAGTCAATTTTATTTTATAATATATTTTGCAATCGATTTCGAAATGCTTCAAATAACTGGTTTAACATATATAAGTTAATTAACCTTCTTTATCTTACTGAAGTCTACATAAAGCCTTAAGGCATAACGGCAGTGCATTTAGAAGCATCCATAATCTTATATTTAGGTATAAACTCGATTTTCTTGTATATATACAATTAGCAATCGATATCGAAATGCTTCAAATCATTAGTTTACCGTATTTAAGCTAATAAACCTTCTTTAACGAACTGAAGTTTACATAAAGCCATGGCGGCATAACGGCAGTGCATTTAGAAGAATTCCGTAATTTTATATTTGGGTATAAAATCGATTTTTTTGTATTTACACATTTAGCAATCGATATCGAAATGCTTCAAAGAACTGGTTTAACATATTTAAGTTAATTAACCTACTTTATCTTACTGAAGTTAACATAAAGCCTTAGCGTTATAACGGCAGTGCATTAAGAAGAATTCCCTAATCTTATATGTAGGTATAAATTCGATTTGCTTGTATGTATATACACATGAGCAATCGATATCGAAATGCATCAAATCTTTAGTTTAACATATTTAAGTTAATTAAACTTCTTTATCTTACTGAAGTCTACATAAAGCCTTAACGGCATAACGGCAGTGCATTTAGAAGCATTCCATAATCTTATATTTAGGTAGAAAGTCGATTTTCTTGTATATATACGTTTAGCAAGCGATATCGAAATGATTCAATTATTAGTTTAGCATATCTAAGTTAATAAACCTTGTTTTACTTACTCATGTCTACATAAAGCCTTAACGGTATAACGGCAGTGCATTTAGAAGAATTCCGTAATCTTATATTTAGGTATAAAATCGATTTTCTTGTACATACACATTTAGCAATCGATATCGAAATGCTTTAAATCATTAGTTTAGCATATTTAAGTTAATAAACTTCGTTTTACTTACTCATGTCTACATAAAGCCTTAACGGTATAACGGCAGTGCATTTAGAAGAATTCCGTAATCTTATATTTAGGTATAAAATCGATTTTCTTGTACATACACATTTAGCAATCGATATCGAAATGCTTCAAATCATTAGTTTAACATATTCAAGTTAATAAACTTTGTTTAACTTACTGAAGTCTACATAAAGCCTTAACGGTGTAACGGCAGTGCATTTAGAAGAATTACGTAATCTTATATTTAAGTGTAGAGTCGATTTTCTTGTATATACACATTTAGGAAACGATATCGAAATGCTTCAAATCATTAGTTTAACATATTTAAGTTAATAAACCTTCTTTAACGAACTGAAAATTACATAAAGCCATGGCGGCATAACGGCAGTGCATTTAGAAGAATTTCGTAACCTTATATTTAGGTATAAAATCGATTTTTTTGCATTTACACATTTAGCAATCGATATCAAAATGCTTCAAATAACTGGTTTCCCATATTTAAGTTAATTAACCTACTTTATCTTACTGAAGTTTACATAAAGCCTTAGCGGTATATCGGCTGTGCATTAAGAAGAATTCCCTAATCTTATATGTAGGTATAAATTCGATTTGCTTGTATGGATATACACATTAGCAATCGATATTGAAATGCTTCAAATCTTTAAATTAACATATTTAAGTTAAAAAACCTTCTTTATCTTACTGAAATTTACATAAAGCCTTAACGGTATAACGGCAGTGCATTTGGAAGAATTCCGTAATCATATATTTAGGTATAAAGTGGAATTTGTTTTATATACATATTTATCCATCGATATCGAAATGCTTTAAATTATTAGTCTAATATATTTTTGTTAATTAGCCTACTTTATCTTACTGAAGTTTACATAAAGCCAATGCGTTAGAAGAATTCTGTTATCTTATATTTAGGTATGAAGTCGAATTTGTTGTATATACAAATTTAGCAATCGATATCGAAATGACTCAGATCATTAGTTTAGCATATTTAAGCTAATAAACTTTGTTTTACTTATTCATGCCTACATAAAGCCTTAACGGTATAACGGCAGTGCATTTAGAAGAATTCCGTAATCTTATATTTAGGTATAAAAACGATTTTCTTGTCTATACACATGTAGCAAACGATATCGAAATGCTTCAAAGCATTAGTTTAACATATTTAAATTAATTAACCTTTTTACCTTACTGAAGTCTACATAAAGCATTAACGGTATAACGGCAGTGCACATAGAAGATGTCCATAATCTTATATTTAGGTATGAAGTCGATTTTTTTGTATTTACACATTTAGCAATCGATATCGAAATGTTTCAAATCATTAGTTTAAAATATTTATGTTACTTAATCTTCTTTATCTTACTGAAGTCTACATAAAGCCATGGCGGCATAACGGCAGTGCATTTGGAAGAATTCCGTAATCTTATATTTAGGTATAAAGTCGATTTTCTTGTATATACACACTTAGCAATCGATTCTGAAATGCATCAAATCATTAGTTTAACATATTGAAGTTAATAAAACTTCTTTAACGCACTGAAGTTAACATAAAGCCTTAACGGTATAACGGCAGTGCATTTAGAAGATGTCCATAATCTTATATTTAGGAAGAAAGTCAATTTTATTTTATATATATATTTTGCAATCGATTTGGAAATACTTCAAATAACTGGTTTAACATATCTAAGTTAATTAAGCTACTTTATCTTACTGAAGTTTACATAAAGACTTAGCGGTATAACGGCAGTGCATTTAGAAGAATTCCGTACTTTTATATTTAGGTATAAACTCGATTTTCTTGTATATATACATTTAGCAATCGATATCGAAATGCATCAAATCATTAGTTTAACATATTTAAGTTAATTAACTTTCTTTATCTTACTGAAGTCTACATAAAGCCTTGGCGGCATAACGGCAGTCCATTTAGAAGAATTCCATTATCTGATATTTAGGAAGAAAGTCAATTTTATTTTATATAAATATTTGCAATCGATTTCGAAATGGTGCAAATAACTGGTTTAACATATTTAAGTTAATTAACCTTATTTATCTTACTGAAGTCTACATAAAGCCTTAACGGCATAACGGCAGTGCATTTAGAAGCATTCCATAATCTTATATTTAGGTATAAACTCGATTTTCTTGTATATATACATTTAGCAATCGATATCGAAATGCTTCAAATCATTAGTTTAACATATTTAAGTTAATTAACTTTCTTTATCTTACTAAAGTCTACATAAAGCCTTGGCGGCATAACGGCAGTGCATTTAGAAGAATTCCGTTATCTTATATTTAGGAAGAAAGTCTATTTTATTTTATATATATATTTTGCAATCGATTTCGAAATGCTTCAAATAACTGGTTTAACATATATAAGTAAATTAACCTTCTTTATCTTACTGAAGTCTACATAAAGCCTTAACGGCATAACGGCAGTGCATTTAGAAGCATTCCATAATCTTATATTAAGGTATAAACTCGATTTTCTTGTATATATACAATTAGCAATCGATATCGAAATGCTTCAAATCATTAGTTTAACGTATTTAAGCTAATAAACCTTCTTTAACGAACTGAAGTTTACATAAAGCCATGGCGGCATAACGGCAGTGCATTTAGAAGAATTCCGTAATTTTATATTTGGGTATAAAATCGATTTTTTTGTATTTACACATTTAGCAATCGATATCGAAATGCTTCAAAGAATTGGTTTAACATATTTAAGTTAATTAACCTACTTTATCTTACTGAAGTTAACATAAAGCCTTAGCGGTATAACGGTAGTGCATTAAGAAGAATTCCCTAATCTTATATGTAGGTATAAATTCGATTTGCTTGTATGTATATACTCATGAGCAATCGATATCGAAATGCATCAAATCTTTAGTTTAACATATTTAAGTTAATTAAACTTCTTTATCTTACTGAAGTCCACATAAAGCCTTAACGGCATAACGGCAGTGCATTTAGAAGCATTCCATAATCTTATATTTAGGTTTAAACTCGATTTTCTTGTATATATACAATTAGCAATCGATATCGAAATGCTTCAAATCATTAGTTTAACATACTTAAGCTAATAAACCTTCTTTAACGAACTGAAGTTTACATAAAGCCATGGCGGCATAACGGCAGTGTATTTAGAAGAATTCCGTAACCTTATATTTAGGTATAAAGTCGATTTTCTTTTATATACCCACTTAGCAATCGATATCGAAATGCTTTAAATCATTAGTTTAGCATATTTAAGTTAATAAACTTTGATTTACTTACTCATGTCTACATAAAGCCTTAACGGTATAACGGCAGTGCATTTAGAAGAATTACGTAATCTTATATTTAAGTGTAGAGTCGATTTTCTTGTATATACACATTTAGCAAACGATATCGAAATGCTTCAAATCATTAGTTTAACATATTCAAGTTAATAAACTTTGTTTAACTTACTGAAGTCTACATAAAGCCGTAACGGCATAACGGCATTGCATTAAGAAGAATTCCGTAATCTTATATTTAGGTATATAGTCGATTTTCTTGTATATACACATTTATCAATCGATATGGAAATGCTTCAAATCATTAGTTTAACATATTTAAGTTAATAAACTTTGTTTAACTTACTGAAGTCTACATAAAGCCGTAACGGCATAACGGCAGTGCATTTAGAAGCATTCGATAATCTTATATTTAGGTATAAACTCGATTATCTTGTATATATACATTTAGCAATCGATATCAAAATGTTTCAAATCATTAGTTTAACATATTTAAGTTAATTAACCTTCTTTATCTTACCGAAATCTACATAAAGCCTTAACGGCATAACGGCAGTGCATTTAGAAGCATCCCATAATTTTATATTTAGGTATAAACTCGATTTTCTTGTATATATAAATTACAAGACCGGTTGTTTAATTTATGATTTTCTTTATTTCCCTTGCTTGGAGCAAGGGCAGCCGTAAAGGCTGAGCGAGTAAATACAACTGAACCGTCTTAAAGTTATTGTAGCGGCGACTACGCCTTAATACCTGTCTGAATAACACACGCTCTGCCACGTGACTTGCCAGCGCAGTAGCAGCGGTAGGTGTTTGTTGTTGTCACGCGCAACTCGTTGAGCGCTTCGTCAGCAATATCGTTGGAAAAATAATTTTCGCACGCTCAGCCCCAGACGCATCGTCAGCGATTTCGGTGGAATTGAAATGTTGTCCGGAAGCGTGTTGTTACTCTTGTTCCTTTGTTGTTGGCTACTATGGTGTGTTAACTTATACATTAAGCAATCGATATCGAAATGCTTCAAATCATTAGTTTAACATATTTAAGCTATTTAACTTTCTTTATCTTACTGAAGTCTACATAGAGCCTTAACGGCATAACGGCAGTGCATTTAGAAGAATTCCGTAATTTTATATTTAGGTATAAAGTCGGCTTTCTTCTATACATACTTCTAGCAATCGATATCGAAATGCTTCAAAGCATTAGTTTAACATAGTTAAGCTAATAAACCTTCTTTAGCGAACTGAAAATTACATAGAGCCATGGCGGCATAACGGCAGTGCATTTAGAAGAATTTCGTAACCTTATATTTAGGTATAAAATCGATTTTTTTGTATATACACATTTAGCAATCGATATCGAAATGCTTCAAATAACTGGTTTACCATATTTAAGTTAATTAACCTACTTTATCTTACTGAAGTTTACATAAAGCCTTAGTGGTATAACGGCTGTGCATTAAGAAGAATTCCCTTTTTTTATATGTAGGTATAAATTCGATTTGCTTGTATGGATATACACATTAGCAATTGATATTGAAATGCTTCAAATCTTTAGTTTAACATATTTAAGTTAAAAAACCTTCATTATCTTACTGAAATTTACATAAAGCCTTAACGGTATAACGGCAGTGCACTTGGAAGAATTCCGTAATCATATATTTAGGTATAAAGTCGAATTTGTTTTATATACATATTTATCCATCGATATCGAAATGCTTCAAATTATTAGTCTAATATATTTAAGTTAATTAGCCTACTTTATCTTACTGAAGTTTACATAAAGCCAATGCGTTAGAAGAATTCCGTTACCTTATATTCAGGTATAAAGTCGAATTTGTTGTGTATACAAATTTAGCAATCGATATCGAAATGATTCAGATCATTAGTTTAGCATAGTTAAGCTAATAAACTTTGTTTTACTTATTCATGCCTACATAAAGCCTTAACGGTATAACGGCAGTGCATTTAGAAGAATTCCGTAATCTATCATTTAGGCATAAAATCGATTTTCTTGTATATACACATTTATCAATCGATATCGAAATGCTTCAAATCATAAGTTTAACTTATTTAAGTTAATAAACTTTGTTTAACTTACTGAAGTCTACATAAAGCCTTAACGGTATAACGGCAGTGCATTTAGAAGAACTACGCAATCTTATATTTAGGTATAAAGTCGATTTTCTTGTATATACACATTTAGCAATCGATATTGAAATGCCTTAAATCGTTAGTTTAGCATATTCAAGTTAATAAACTTTGTTAACTTACTAAAAGTTTACATAAAGCCTTTAACGGTATAACGGCAGTGCATTAAGAAGAATTCCGTAATCTTATATTTAGGTATAAAGTCAAATTTTTTTATATACATATTTAGCAATCGATATCGAAATGCTTCAAATTATTAGTTTAATATATTTAAGTTTTTTAAAGCCTTCTTTATCTTACTGAAGTTACATAAAGCCAATTGGCGTTTTAGAAGAATTCCGTTACCTTATATTTAGGTATAAAGTCAAATTTTTTGTATACAAATTTAGCAATCTATGTCGAAATGCTTAAAGATCATTAGTTTAAGCATTTTTAAGCTAATTTCCCTTTTTTTACTTACTATGTCTACATAAAGCCTTAACGGTATAACGGCAGTGCATTTAGAAGAATTCCGTAATTTTATATTTAGGTAAAATCGATTTTCTTGTATATACACATTTATCAATCGATTTCGAAATGCTTCAAATCATTAGTTTAACTTTTTTAAGTTAATTTCCCTTTTTTAAATCTTACTGAAGTCTACATAAAGCCTTCGGTATAACGGCAGTGCATTTAGAAGAACTAAATCTTATATTTAGGTATAAAGTCGATTTTCTTGTATATACACATTTAGAAATTTGATATTGAAATCCCTGCAAATCTTTTTTAAAGCATATTTAAGTTAAAAAACTTTTTTTAAATCTTACTGAAGTCTACATAAAGCCTAGCGGCATAACGGCAGTGCTTTTAAGAAGAATTCCGTAATTTATATTTAGGTAAAAAAGTCGATTTTCTTGTATCTACACATTTAGAAAATCGATATCGAAATGCTTCAAATCTTAAGTTTAACATATTTAATTTAAATTTAACCTTCTTTATCTTACTGAAGATACATAAAGCCTTAACAATATAACGGCAGTACATTTAGAAGCATTCCATAATCTTATATTTAGGCATAAAATCGATTTTCTTGTATTTACACATTTAGCAGTCGATATCGAAATGCTTCAAATCGTTAGTTTAATATATTTAAGTTAATTAACTTACTTTATCTTACTGAAGTCTACATAAAGACTTGGCGGCATAACGGCAGTGCATTTAGAAGAATTCCGTAATCTCATATTAAGGTATAAAATCGATTTTCTTATATCTACACATTTAGCAATCGATACCGAAATGCTTCAAATCTTAAGTTTAACATATTTAAGTCAAATAACCTTCTTTATCTTACTGAAGTCTACATAAAGACTTAACGGTATAACGGCTGTGCATTTAGAAGAATATCGTAATCTAATATTTAGGTATAAAGTCGATTTTCTTGTATATACACATTTAGCAGTCGATTTCGAAATGCATTAAATCTTTAGTTTAACATATTTATGTTAATTAACCTCCTTTATCTTACTGAAGTCTACATAAAGCCTTAACAGTGTAACATCAGTGCATGTAGAAGAATCCCGTAATCTTATATTTAGGTATAAAGTCGATTCTCTTGTATATACACATTTAGCAATCTATATCGAAATGTTTCAAATCATTAGTTTAACATATTTAAGTTAATTAACCTTCTTTACCTTACTGAAGTCTACATAAAGACATGTCAGCATAACGGCAGTGCATTTGGAAGAATTCCGTAATCTTATATTTAGGTATAAGGTCGATTTTCTTGTATATTCAGATTTAGCAGTCGATTTCGAAAGGCTTCAAATCATTAGTTTAACATATTTAAGTTAATTAGCCTCCTTTATCTTACTGAAGTCTACATAAAGCCTTGGCGGCATAACGGCAGTGCATTTAGAAGAATTCCATTATTTTATATTTAGGTATAAAGTCGATTTTCTTTTATATATAAGTTAAGCAATAGATATCAAAATACTTCAAATCTTTAGTTTAACATATTTAAGTTAATTAACCTACTTGATCTTACTGAAGTTTACATAAAGCCGTAACGCTATAACGGCAGTGCATGTAGAAGAATTCCGTAATCTTGTATTAAGGTATAAAGTCGATTTTTTTGTATACATACATTTAGCATTCGATATCGAAATGCTTCAAAGCATAAGATTAACATATTTAAGTTAATAAACCTTCTTTAACGAACTGAAGTTTACATAAAGCCATGGAGGCATAACGGCAGTGTATTTAGAAGAATTCCGTAATGTATATATATGTATAAAGTCTAATTTCTTGTATATACACATTTAGCAATCGATATCGAAATGCTTCAAATCATTAGTTTAAAAAATTTAAGTTAATAAACTTTTTTTAACTTACTGAAGTCTACGTATAGCCTTAGCGGTGTAACGGCAGTGCATTTAGAAGTATTCCGTAATCTTATATTTAGGTGTAAAGTCGATTTTCTTGTATATACACATTAAGCAATCGATATCGAAATGCTTCAAACCGTAAGCTTAACATATTTAAGCTAATTAACCTTCTTTATCTTACTGAAGTCTACATAAAGCCTTAACGGTATAACGGCAGTGCACTTAGAAGAATTCCATAATCTTATATTAGGAATAAAATCGATTTTCTTGTATTTACAAATTTAGCAATCGATATCGAAATGCTTCAAATTATTAGTTTAACATTTTAAAATTAATAAACTTCTTTAACTTACTGAAGTCTACATATAACTTTAACGGTATAACGGTAGTGCATTTAGAAGGATTCCGTAAACTTATATTTAGGTATAAAATCGATTCTCTTGTATTTACACATATAGCATTAGATATCGAAAAGCTTCAGATCATTAGTTTAACTTATTTAAGTTAATAATTTTTTTTTTACTTGCTGAAGTCTACATAAAGCCTTAACGATATAACGGCAGTGCATTTAGAAGAATTCCGTAACCTTATATTTAGGTATAAAGTCGATTTTATTGTATATACACATTTATCAATCGATATCGAAATGTTTCAAATCATTAGATTAACATATTTAGGTTAATTAACCTTCTTTATCATACTGAAGTCTACATAAAGCCTTAACGGTATAACAGCACTGCATTTAGAAGAATTCCGTAATCTTATATTTAGGTATAAACTCGATTTTCTTGTATATATACATTTAGCAATCGATATCGAAATGCTTCAAATAACTGGTTTAACATATTTAAGTAAATTAGCCTACTGCATCATACTGAAGTTTACATAAAACCTTAACGGTATAACGGTAGTGCATTTAGAAGAATTCCGTTATCTTATATTTAGGTATGAAGTCCATTTTCTTGTATATACACATTTAGCAATCGATATCGAAAATAAACCTTCTTTAACGAACTGAAGTTTACTTAAAGCCATGGCGGCATAACGGCAGTGTATTTAGAAGAATTCCTGGCTTAACAAAACTAAGTTAATTAGCCTACTTTATCTTACTGAAGTTTACATAAAGCCTTAACGGTGCACCGGCAGTGCATTTGGAAGAATTCCGTAATCTTATATTTAGGTATAAAGTCGATTTTCTTGTTTATACACATTTAGCAATCGATATCGAAATGCTTCGAATAACTGGTTTAACTTTTTTAAGTTAATTAACCTACTTTATCTTACTGAAGTTTACATAAGGCTTTAGCGGTATAAAGGCAGTGTATTTTGAACTAATCTGTAATTTTATATTTAGGTATAAAGTCGTTTTCTTGTATACACACATCTAGCAATCGATATCGAAATGCTTCAAATAACTGGCTTAACATATTTAAGTTAATTAGCCTACTTGATCTTACTGAAGTTTACATAAAACCTTAACGGCATAACGGCAGTGCATTTAGAAGAATTACATTATCTTATATTAAGGTATAAAGTCGATTTTCTTGTATATACACATTTAGCATTCGATATCGAAGTGCTTCAAATCTTTAGTTTAACATATTTAAGTTAATAAACCCTCTTTAACGAACTGAAGTTTACATAAAGCCATGGCGGCATAACGGCAGTGTATTTAGAAGAATTCCGTAATCTTTCTTTAGGTATAATATCCAATTTATTGTATATACACATTTAGCAATCGATATCGAAATGCTTCAGACCATTAGTTTACATATTGTTAAACATATTTAAGTTAATTAACTTTGTTTGACATGCTGAAGTCAACATAAAGCCTTAACGGTGTAACGGCAGTGCATTTAGAAGAATTCCGAAATCTTATATTTAGGTATAAAATCAATTTTCTTGTACATATACATTTAGCGTTCGATATCGAAATGCTTCAAATGTTTAATTTAACATATTTAACTTAATAAACTTTTTTTAACTTACTGAAGTCTATATAAAGCCTTTACGATATAACGGCAGTGCACTTAGAAGAATTCCGTAACTTTATATTTGGGTATAAAATCGATTTTTTTGCATCTACACATTTAGCAATCGATATCGAAATGTTTCAAATAATTGGTTTAATATATTTAAGTTAATTAATCTTCTTTATCTTACTGAAGTTTACATAAAGCCTTAGCGGTATAACGGCAGTGCATTTAGAAGAATTCCGCAATCTTATATTTAAGTATAAAATCGATTTTCTTGTATATACACATTTAGCAATCGATATCGAAATGTTTCAGATACTGGTTTAACATATTTAAGTTAATAAACCCTCTTAATCGTACTGAAGGTGATATAAAGCCATGGCAACATAGCGACACTGTATTTAGAAGAATTCCGTAATCTTATATTTAGGTGTAAAGTCGAATTTGTTGTATCTACACATCTGGCAATCGATATCGAAATGCCTCAAATCATTAGTTTAAAATATTTAAGTTAATAAACTTTTTTTAACTTACTAAAGTCTACAGATAGCCTTAACGGTATAACGGCAGTGCATTTAGAAGAATTCGATAATCTTATATTTAGGTATAAACTCGATTTTCTTGTATATACACATTTAGCAATCGATATCGAAATGCTTCAAATCATTAGTTTAACATATTTAAGTTAGTAAACTTTCTTTGCCTTACTGAAGTCTACATAAAGCCTTGGCGGCATAACGGCAGTGCATTTAGAAGTATTCCGTAATTTTATATTTAGGTATAAAGTCGATTTTCTTGTATATACAAAATTAGCAATCGATATCGAAATGCTTCAAAGCATTTGTTTAACATATTTAAGTTAATTAACCTTCTTTATTTTACTGAGGTCTACATGAAGCCTTAACGGTATAACGGCAGTGCATTTAGAAGATTTCCATAATCTTATATTTGGGTATAAAGTCGATTTTCTTGCATATACACACTTAGCAATCGATTTTAAAATGCTTCAAAGCATTTGTTTAACATATTTATGTTAATTAACCTCCTTTATGTTACTGAAGTCTACATAAAACCTTTCCGGCATAACGGCAGTGCATTTAGAAGAATTCCATTATCTTATATTTAGGTATAAAGTCGATTTTCGTTTACATATATGTTTAGCAATCGATACCAAAATGCTTCAAATCTTTAGTTTAATATATTTAAGTTAATTAGCCTACTTGATCTTACTGAAGTTTACATAAAGCCTTAACGGTATAACGGCAGTGCATGTGGCAGAATTCCGTAATCTTATATTTCGGTATAAAGTCGATTTTCTTGTATATATACATTTAGCATTCGATATCGAAATGCTTCAAATAACTGGCTTAACATATTTAAGTTAATTAGCCTACTGGATCTTACTGAAGTTTACATAAAGCCTTAACGGAATAACGGCTGTGTATTTAGAAGAATTCCGTAATCTTTTATTTAAGTATGAAAACCATTTTCTTGTATTTACACATTTAGCAATCGATATCGAGATGCCTAAAATCATTATTTTAACATACTAAGGATATTAAACCTTCTTTAAAGAACTGAAGTTTACATAAAGCCTTAACGGTATAACGGCAATGTATTTGGAAGAATTCCGTAATCTTATATTTAGGTAGAAAATCGATTTTCTTGTACTTACACATTTAGCAATCGATATCGAAATGCTTCACATAACTGGTTTAACATATTTAAGTTAATTAACCTTCTTTATCTTACTGAAGTTTACATAAAGCCTTAGCGGTATAACGGCAGTGCATTTAGAAGGATTCCGTAACCTTATATTTAGGTATAAAATCGATTTTTTTGTATATACACATTTAGCAATCGATATCGAAAATAAACCTTCTTTAACGAACTGAAGTTTACATAAAGCCATGGCGGCATAACGATATTGTATTTAAAAGAATTCTTTAATCTTATATTTAGGTAGAAAGTCGAATTTGTTGTATATACATATTTAGCAATCGATATCGAAATGCTTCAAATAACTGACTTAACATATTTAAGTTAATTAGCCTACTTTATCTTACTGAAGTTTACATAAAGCCTTACCGGTATACCGGCAGTGCGTTAAGAAGAATTCCATAATCTTATATTAGAATAAAATCGATTTTCTTGTATTTATACATTTAACAATCGACATCGAAATGCTTCAAATTATTAGTTTAACATATTTGAGTTAATAAAATTTTTTTAACTTACTGAAGTCTACATTAAACTGTAACGGTATAACGGCTGTGCATTTAGAAGAATTCCGTAATCTTATATTGAGGTATAAAATCGATTTTCTTGTATATACACACTTAGCAATCGATTTTGAAATGCTTCAAATCATTAGTTTAACATATTAAAGTTAATAAAACTTCTTTAATGCACTGAACGAAAAAAAAACAAAGCTTAACTGTATATCATCAGTGCAATTAGAAGAATTACATTATCTTATATTTAGGTATAAAGTCGATTTTCCTTTATTTATATATTTAGCATTCAATATCAAAATGCTTCAAATAACTGGTTTAACATATTTAAGTTAATAAACTTTTTTTAACTTACTGAAGTCTACATAAAGCCTTAACAGTATATCAACAGTGCATTTAGAAGAATTCCGTAATCTTATATTATGGTATAAAGTCGATTTTCTTGTATATACAAATTTAGCAGTCGATTTCGAAATGCAATAAATCATTACTTTAACATATTTATGTTAATTAACCTCCTTTATCTTACTGAAGTCTGCATAAAGCCTTAACGATATAACGGCAGTGTATTTAGAAGAATTCCGTAATCTTATATATAGGTATAAAATCGATTTTCTTGTACTTACACATTTAGCAATCGATATCGAAGTGCTTCACATAACTGGTTTAACATATTTAAGTTAATTAACCTTCTTTATCTTACTGAAGTTTACATAAAGCCTTAACGATATAACGGCAGTGCATTTAGAAGAATTCCGTAATCTTATATTAGGTATAAAATTGATTTTCTTGTATTTACAAATTTAGCAATCGATATCGAAATGCTTCAAATAACTGGTTTAACATATTTAAGTTAATTAGCCTACTGCATCTTACTGAAGTTTACATTAAGCCTTAACGGAATAACGGAAGTGCATTTAGAAGAATTCCGTAATCTTATATTTAGGTATAAAGTCGATTTTCTTGTATACATACATTTCGCAATCGATATCGAAATGCCTAAAAATCATTATTTTAACATACTAAGGATATTAAACCTTCTTTAACGAACTGAAGTTTACATAAAGCCTTAACGGTATAACGGCAGTGTATTTGGAAGAATTCCGTAATCTTATATTTAGGTATAAAATCGATTTTCTTGTACTTACACATTTATCAGTCGATTTCAAAATGCTTTAAATCATTAGTTTAACATATTAATGTTAATTAACCTCCTTTGTCTTACTGAAGTCTACATAAAGCCTTAACAGTATATCATCAGTGCATTTAGAAGAATTCCGTAATCTTATATTTAAGTATAAAGTCGATTTTCTTGTATATACACATTTAGCAGCCGATTTCGAAATGCTTTAAATCATTAGTTTAACATGTTTATGTTAATTAACCTCCTTTATCTTACTGAAGTCTACATAAAGCCTTAACGATATAACGGCAGTGCATTTAGAAGAATTCCGTAATCTTATATTTAAGTATAAAGTCGATTTTCTTGTATATACACATTTAGCAGCCGATTTCGAAATGCTTTAAATCATTAGTTTAACATATTTATGTTAATTAACCTCCTTTATGTTACTGAAGTCTACATAAAACCTTTCCGGCATAACGGCAGTGCATTTAGAAGAATTCCATTATCTTATATTTAGGTATAAAGTCGATTTTCGTTTACATATATGTTTAGCAATCGATACCAAAATGCTTCAAATCTTTAGTTTAACATATTTAAGTTAATTAGCCTACTTGATCTTACTGAAGTTTACATAAAGCCTTAACGGTATAACGGCAGTGCATGTGGAAGAATTCCGTAATCTTATACAGGGTAGGCCATTTAAAGTTGACCCATCTGGCAACGCTGTAACTTTTAACAGCGCTGACAAATCGGCTAATGTCATACCGCGTTAGAAGCGTCATTCGAAGACAATTTATACCATGGAACAGTACACTCCAAAAGAACGCGCTGAAATTGTTCAGCTTTATATTCAAAATATCTTTTCAATTGTGTTAACTCAACGTGCGTTTCGCAAAAAAAATAAAGTGAAAAGTGCTCCAGTTAAGAACACAATTTAGTCTTTATACGCAAAATTTGTGAACACCGGTAATCTCAGTAATGCCAGTCATGCATCCAGACAACGCACAAGACGTTCTGATGAAAATATCGAAGCTGTACGAGCCAGTATTGAGGAGACTCCATCGACATCGAGTTATCGCCGCTCTCAGGAATTAGACATCTCTCGCACCACTCTCCGACGCATAATTCATAAAGATTTGAAGATGTTTCCATATAAAATTCAAATGGCACAAAAACTAAACCCAGCTGATTATCCGCGACGCCTTAATTTTGGCAAATGGGCCATCGAAATGGCTGAAAACGAACTTGACTTTTGGCGAAAACTCATCATGTCAGACGAGGCACATTTCTCGTTGAATGGAGGCGTAAACAAGCAAAATTGCCGATTTTATGCCACCGAAAATCCTCAATTAATTGAAGAACAGCCTCTTTACGACCAAAAAGTAACAGTTTGGTGCGGTGTTTGCGCGAATATGATCATCGGACCGTATTTTTTCGAAGACGATGAAGGAGCCACGACAACAGTCAATGGTGAGCGTTATCGAGCCATGATAACGGATTTTGTGATACCCATTATTCGCGAAAATGACATGGATAACTTCTAGTTTCAACAGGACGGGGCTACAAGCCATACAGCTCGACCAACAATCAATTTATTGCGACCATTTTTCCCCGGGCGATTGATATCGAAAAATGGTGATGTTGACTGGCCACCGAGATCACCAGATTTGACGCCACCAGACTTTTATTTGTGGGGTTATTTGAAATCCAAGGTATACGCTAATAAGCCAAAGACCTTAGCTCAACTGAAAGCCAACATTCGACGTGAAACAGCCGCCATATCATCCGAAACATTGGCCAAAATCATGGAAAATGTCGAAAAAAGAGTGCATTTAGCTGTCAAAGCTAAAGGTGCCCATTTACGCGATCTAATTTTTAAATATTAGCTGAAACAAATCCCCTTGGACCAAAATAAATTATTTTTGAAATGAACAAAAAACATTGTTTTCATTTGTTCTTTTTTTTTTAGAAACAAATGGGTCAACTTTAAATGGCCTACCCTGTATTTAGGTATAAAGTCGATTTTGTTGTATATACTCATTTAGCAATCAATATCGAAATGCTTCAAATCATTAGTTTAACATATTTAAGTTAATTAACCCTCTTTATCTTACTGAAGTCCACAAACGCCTTAACGGTATAACGGCAGTGCATTTAGAAGAATTCCGTAATCTTTAAATTAAGTATGAAAACCATTTTCTTGTATTTACACATTTAGCAATCGATATCGAAATGCCTAAAATCATTATTATAACATATTAAGGATATTAAACCTTCTTTAAAGAACTGAAGTTTACATAAAGCCTTAACGGTATAACGGCAATGTATTTGGAAGAATTCCGTAATCTTATATATAGGTAACGGGTGATTTTTTAAGAGCTTGATAACTTTTTAAAAAAAAAAAACGCATAAAATTTGCAAAATCTCATCGGTTCTTTATTTGAAACGTTAGATTGGTTCATGACATTTACTTTTTGAAGATAATTTCATTTAAATGTTGACCGCGGCTGCGTCTTAGGTGGTCCATTCGGAAAGTCCAATTTTGGGCAACTTTTTCGAGCATTTCGGCCGGAATAGCCCGAATTTCTTCGGAAATGTTGTCTTCCAAAGCTGGAATAGTTGCTGGCTTATTTCTGTAGACTTTAGACTTGACGTAGCCCCACAAAAAATAGTCTAAAGGCGTTAAATCGCATGATCTTGGTGGCCAACTTACGGGTCCATTTCTTGAGATGAATTGTTGTCCGAAGTTTTCCCTCAAAATGGCCATAGAATCGCGAGCTGTGTGGCATGTAGCGCCATCTTGTTGAAACCACATGTCAACCAAGTTCAGTTCTTCCATTTTTGGCAACAAAAAGTTTGTTAGCATCGAACGATAGCGATCGCCATTCACCGTAACGTTGCGTCCAACAGCATCTTTGAAAAAATACGGTCCAATGATTCCACCAGCGTACAAACCACACCAAACAGTGCATTTTTCGGGATGCATGGGCAGTTCTTGAACGGCTTCTGGTTGCTCTTCACCCCAAATGCGGCAATTTTGCTTATTTACGTAGCCATTCAACCAGAAATGAGCCTCATCGCTCATCGGACACGGACGCGAAACACATTTCGAACCGAACACTGATTTTGGTAATAAAATTCAATGATTTGCAAGCGTTGCTCGTTAGTAAGTCTATTCATGATGAAATGTCAAAGCATACTGAGCATCTTTCTCTTTGACACCATGTCTGACATCCCACGTGATCTGTCAAATACTACTGCATGAAAATCCTAACCTCAAAAAAATCACCCGTTATAAAATCGATTTTCTTGTACTTACACATTTAGCAATCGATATCGAAGTGCTTCACATAACTGGTTTAACATATTTAAGTTAATTAACCTTCTTTATCTTACTGAAGTTTACATAATGCCTTAGCGGTATAACGGCAGTGTATTTAGAAGAATTCCGTAATCTTATATAAAATCGATTTTTTTGTATATACACATTTAGCAACCGATATCGAAAATAAATCTTCTTTAACGAACTGAAGTTTACATAAAGCCATGGCGGCATAACGACATTGTATTTAGAAGAATTCTTTAATCTTATATTTAGGTAGAAAGTCGAATTTGTTGTATATACATATTTAGCAATCGATATCGAAATGCTTCAAATAACTGACTTAACATATTTAAGTTAATTAGCCTACTTTATCTTACTGAAGTTTACATAAAGCCTTACCGGTGTACCGGCAGTGCATTTGGAAGAATTCCGTAATCTTATATTTAGGTATAAAGTCGATTTTCTTGTATATACACATTTAGCAATCGATATCGAAATGCTTCGAATAACTGGTTTAACATATTTAAGTTAATTAGCCTACTGCATCTTACTGAAGTTTACATTAAGCCTTAACGGAATAACGGAAGTGCATTTAGAAGAATTCCGTAATCTTATATTTAGGTATAAAGTCGATTTTCTTGTATACATACATTTAGCAATCGATATCGAAATGCCTAAAAATCATTATTTTAACATACTAAGGATATTAAACCTTCTTTAACGAACTGAAGTTTACATAAAGCCTTAACGGTATAACGGCAGTGTATTTGGAAGAATTCCGTAATCTTATATTTAGGTATAAAATCGATTTTCTTGTACTTACACATTTATCAGTCGATTTCAAAATGCTTTAAATCATTAGTTTAACATATTAATGTTAATTAACCTCCTTTGTCTTACTGAAGTCTACATAAAGCCTTAACAGTATATCATCAGTGCATTTAGAAGAATTCCGTAATCTTATATTTAGGTATAAAGTCGATTTTCTTGTATATACACATTTAGCAGCCGATTTCGAAATGCTTTAAATCATTAGTTTAACATGTTTATGTAAATTAACCTCCTTTATCTTACTGAAGTCTACATAAAGCCTTAACGATATAACGGCAGTGCATTAAGAAGAATTCCGTAAACTTATATTTAGGTATAAAGTCGATTTTCTTGCATATACACATTTAGCAGTCGATTTCGAAATGCTTTACATCATTAGTTTAACATATTTATGTTAATTAACCTCCTTTATGTTACTGAAGTCTACATAAAACCTTTCCGGCATAACGGCAGTGCATTTAGAAGAATTCCATTATCTTATATTTAGGTATAAAGTCGATTTTCGTTTACATATATGTTTAGCAATCGATACCAAAATGCTTCAAATCTTTAGTTTAACATATTTAAGTTAATTAGCCTACTTGATCTTACTGAAGTTTACATAAAGCCTTAACGGTATAACGGCAGTGCATGTGGAAGAATTCCGTAATCTTATATTTAGGTATAAAGTCGATTTTCTTGTATATATACATTTAGCATTCGATATCGAAATGCTTCAAATAACTGGTTTAACATATTTAAGTTAATTAGCCTACTGGATCTTACTGAAGTTTACATAAAGCCTTAACGGTATAACGGCAGTGCATTTAGAAGAATTCCGTAATCTTTTATTTAAGTATGAAAACCATTTTCTTGTATTTACACATTTAGCAATCGATATCGAAATGCCTAAAATCATTATTTTAACATATTAAGGATATTAAACCTTCTTTAAAGAACTGAAGTTTACATAAAGCCTTAACGGTATAACGGCAATGTATTTGGAAGAATTCCGTAATCTTATATATAGGTATAAAATCGATTTTCTTGTACTTACACATTTAGCAATCGACATCGAAGTGCTTCACATAACTGGTTTAACATATTTAAGTTAATTAACCTTCTTTATCTTACTGAAGTTTACATAATGCCTTAGCGGTATAACGGCAGTGTATTTAGAAGAATTCCGTAATCTTATATAAAATCGATTTTTTTGTATATACACATTTAGCAATCGATATCGAAAATAAACCTTCTTTAACGAACTGAAGTTTACATAAAGCCATGGCGGCATAACGACATTGTATTTAGAAGAATTCTTTAATCTTATATTTAGGTAGAAAGTCGAATTTGTTGTATATACATATTTAGCAATCGATATCGAAATGCTTCAAATAACTGACTTAACATATTTAAGTTAATTAGCCTACTTTATCTTACTGAAGTTTACATAAAGCCTTACCGGTATACCGGCAGTGCATTTGGAAGAATTCCGTAATCTTATATTTAGGTATAAAGTCGATTTTCTTGTTTATACACATTTATCAATCGATATCGAAATGCTTCGAATAACTGGTTAAACATATTTAAGTGAATTAACCTACTTTATCTTACTGAAGTTTACATAAAGCCTTAGCGGTATAACGGCAGTGTATTTTGAAAAATTCTGTAATTTTTTATTTAGGTATGAAGTAGATTTTCTTGTATACCTACATCTAGCAATCAATATCAAAATGCTTCAAATCTTTAGTTTAACATATTTAAGTTAATTAACCTTCTTTATCTTACTGAAGTTTGCATAAAGCCTTAACGGTATAACAACAGTGCATTTAGAAGAATTCCGAAATCTTATATTTAGGTATGAAGGCCATTCTCTTGTACATACACATTTAGCAATCGATATCGAAATGCTTCAAATCGTTAATCTAGCATATTAAAGTTAAAAAAAAATTCTTTAATGCACTGAAGTTAACATAAAGCCTTAACGGTATAACGACAGTGCATTTAGAAGATTTCCATAATCTTATATTTAGGTATAAAGTCGATTTTCTTGTATAGACACACTTAGCAATCGATTTTGAAATGCTTCAAACCATTAGTTTAACATATTAAAGTTAATAAAATTTCTTTAATGCACTGAACGAATAAAACAAAGCTTAACGGTATAACGGCAGTACGTTTAGAAGAATTCCATAATCTTATATTAGAATAAAATCGATTTTCTTGTATTTATACATTTAACAATCGACATCGAAATGCTTCAAATTATTAGTTTAACATATTTAAGTTAATAAACTTTTTTTAACTTACTGAAGTCTACATAAAACTGTAACGGTATAACGGCTGTGCATTTAGAAGAATTCCGTAATCTTATATTGAGGTATAAAATCGATTTTCTTGTATATACACACTTAGCAATCGATTTTGAAATGCTCCAAATCATTAGTTTAACATATTAAAGTTAATAAAACTTCTTTAATGCACTGAACGAAAAAAAAACAAAGCTTAACGGTATATCATCAGTGCAATTAGAAGAATTACATTATCTTATATTTAGGTATAAAGTCGATTTTCTTTTATATATATATTTAGCATTCAATATCGAAATGCTTCAAAATAACTGGTTTAACATATTTAAGTTAATAAACTTTTTTTAACTTACTGAAGTTTACATAAAGCCTTAACAGTATATCAACAGTGCATTTAGAAGAATTCCGTAATCTTATATTATGGTATAAAGTCGATTTTCTTGTATATACACATTTAGCAGTCGATTTCGAAGTGCAATAAATCATTAGTTTAATATATTTATGTTAATTAACCACTTTTGTCTTACTGAAGTCTGCATCAGTGCATTTAGAAGAATTCCGTAATCTTATATGTAGATATAAAGTCGATTTTCGTGTATATACCCATTTATCAGTCGATTTCAAAGAGCTTTAAATCATTAGTTTAACATATTTAAGTTAATTAACCTTCTTTATCTTACTGAAGTTTACATAAAGCCTTAGCGGTATAACGGCAGTGCATTTAGAAGAATTCCGTAATCTTATATTTAGGTATAAAATCGATTTTCTTGTATATACACATTTAGCAATCGATATCGAAATGCCTAAAATCATTATTTTATCATATTTAAGTTAATTAACCTCCTTAACTTACTGAATCTACATAAAGCCTTAGCGGCATAACGGCAGTGCATTTAGAAGAATTCCGTAATCTTATATTTATGTATGAAATCCATTTTCTTGTATAAACATAAGCAATGATTTAGAAACCTAATCTTATTTAAATAAATTTATTTTTAAACTGAATCAATAAACTTAACTTTTTAACATATTTAAGTTCTGATTTTTATTTAGGTTAAAACTTTTCGGTATACAGCATGATTTAGAAGTTCAAACTTATTTATTTTAAAATCACTTTCTTTATTTACTAGTTATTAAAGCTTCGATATAAGTCATTTAGAATAATTTCTTTATTGGATAAACTATCTTAAATATAATAGCATTCATTGAAAATTCAACCTTTAATTGTTAAGTTAAAATTTTTTATCAGCTAATCTTCATAAACTTAGGTATAACGGCATGCATTTAGAAGAATTCCTAATCTTATATTTAGGTATAAATCGATTTTTTGTTATACACATTTAGCAATCGATTCGAAATGCTTCAATA
The DNA here is from genome assembly GCA_027475135.1 of Bactrocera correcta. Taxonomy (NCBI): domain Eukaryota; kingdom Metazoa; phylum Arthropoda; class Insecta; order Diptera; family Tephritidae; genus Bactrocera; species Bactrocera correcta. The sequence continues at coordinate 9,572,233 of CM050324.1, read as the reverse complement.
ATGTTTAACATATTAAGTTAATTAACCTACTTTATCTTACTGAAGTTTACATAAAGCCTTAAGTTAACGGCAGTGTTGGAAGATTCCGTAATCTTATATTTAGGTATAAATCATTTTCTTGTTAATTTGCATCGATTTAATGTTAAATGGTAAAATATTATTTTAACTATTTAGCTTCAAATCTTAAAGCTTCAGATAAGCAGTATGAAATATTATTTAAATTTGAATATTTTGTTAATATTTTTAAACACAAATGCTTCAATTTAAATATAAATAATTATTAACCTATTATTTATAATTTATCTTAGGTTAAGCTAGGATTCGTAATTATTTTAGAATAGTATTTTTTATATAAATTTAGTTCGATATAAATTTAAATTATTTAAAATAAACTTCTTTAACGAACTGAAGTTACATAAAGTTAAGGCTAACGGCAGTGTATTTGAAATCTAATCTTATATTATAAATCGATTTTTTGTATTACAAATTTACAATATTCGAAATGCTTCAAAAATTGTTTAACATATTTAATTAATAATTTAACTTCTGAAGTTACATAAACCTTAACGGATACGGCAGTGCATTTGGAAGAATTCCGTAACTTATATTTAGGTTAAATCGATTTTCTTGATTACACATTTACATGATTCGAAAGCTTAAATCATTATTTAACATATTTAGGTTAATAATTTTATTTTATTCAAACCTTACATATAACTGCATTAGAAAATCCGTAATTTAATTTAGGTGTAACCATTTTTTTATACATAGCAGTCGATTTAATGTTAAATATACTAAATTTAGATTAATTTTATTTACGAGTTAATAAACCTTCGATAAGCAGTGCATTTAGAAGAATTCCATTTATATTTAGGTATAAATCGATTTTCTTTATATATATTTAGCAATCGATACAAATTCAAATCTTTGTTTAACATATTTAAGTTAATTACCTACTTGATCTGTTTACATAAAGCCTTAACGGTATAACGACAGTGCATTTAGAAGAATTCCGTAATCTTTATTTAGGTATGAAGCCATTTTCTTGTATAATTACTATACAATTGCAATATATTCAATTAAATATTAACTCTTTAACAAATGAATTACAAACCTTAACGATAAGATATTTGAAACCGTAACTTATATTTGGTTAAAATTTCTTCTTAATTTGGAAGTCGATTGCTTAATACGTTTAACATATATATTAATTAACTTCTTAACTATTTATAAAACCTTACTTAATTTTGAAGATTCCTAATCTTATATTAGGTATAAAATGATTTTCTTGTATTACAATTTAGAAGTTTCGAAATGCTATCTTATTTTACATATTTAATTAATAACTCTTAACACTGAAGTTACATAAAGCCTTACTATAACGAATGATTTAGAAGTTTCTAATTCTTTAGTAAACCATTTTTTTAAAACTTTACATTATTTGAAAGTAAATTTTTTTACTATTAAGAAAACTCTTTACAACTGAATTCATAAAGCTTAATATAACATGATTAACTAATTTTATTTAATAAAATCATTTTCTTGTATTTAACATTAGCCTTGAATGTAAATCAGTTTAACAATTATTAATAACCTATTCTGAATCTACATAACTTAGTATAAAGTCATTTTTCATTATCTTAAATTAGGAAAGTCGATTTTATATAAATTGCTTTCAAATCTTAATTAGTTTAACATATTTAAGTAATAACTTTTTACTTCTAATCTTCTAAAGCTTACATAACGCAGCATTAGAAGAATCCGAATCTTATTTTAGGATAAGTCATTTTCTTTATATAACATTTTCTTGGAATCTTCACATCATTAGTTTAAATTTATTAATTAACCCTTTACTTATAAGTTAATAAAGCCTTAACTATACGGCAGTCATTTAAAGATTCCGTAATCTAATTGGTTAAAGATTTCTTGTATTTAATTTTGAGTCGATTTTCTTTAAATAACTGTTTAACAATTAAGTAATTAACCTCTTTATTTACTAAGTTAATAAAGCCTTCGGATCGATGATTTAAAAATCCTTACTTTATTAGGACAAGTGATTTTCTTTTATTAATTTTAAAATGATATAAAATGTTATCTTTATTTAATTATAATTAATTACTCTTATTACTAGTTTACATAAAGCTTAATTAACGCTCATTGAAGTTCCAACTTTATAGGTATAAAGCGATTTTTGGAATTCATTTAATTATATGAAATGTTTTCTTTATTAACATATTTAAGTTAATAAACATTCTTCAACAACTGAAGTTACATAAAGTAGAGGATAACGCTTATTTACGAACTCGTATCTTAATAGGAAATCGATTTTCTTGTATTTAAAATTTCAATCATATAAATGTTAAATTAATTTACTATTTAATTTACATTTTTTCTATGATCACATTAAACTTTAAGGTATAACCTGCTTTAAGTTCCGAACCTTAATTTAGGTAAAAACGATGTGTTAAATTTACCTAATATCAAATTAGATATTAGTTTACATTTTAGGTTAATATTTTTTTTTCTTCGAAGTCTCAAAAGCCTTAAGATTAACGGGTTTAGAAAATTCCTAACCTTAAAGGTATAAAGCTTTATGTATCGAATGTCTAAAATCATTAGATTAACTATTTATAATTAACCTTTTATCTTAAGTTACAAAAGCAACGATACGGATGTTTAAAAATTTAAATATTTTATTAATAACTCTTTATTTATAACACAACTACATATAACGGAATGCTTAAAAATTCTTATCTTTAATTAGATAAAGTCGATTTTCTTTATATATATATTTAGCATTCGATATCGAAATGCTTCAAATCTTCAGTTTAACATATTTAAGTTAATAAACTTTCTTTATCTTCTGAATCTCATAAAGCCTTAACAGTATAACGCAGTGCATTTAGAAGAATTCCGTAATCTTATATTTAGGTATAAAGTCCATTTTCTTGTATATACACATTTAGCAGTCGATTCGGAATGCTTCACATCATTAGTTTAACATATTAATGTTAATTAACCTCCTTTATCTTACTGAAGTCTACATAAAGCCTTAACAGTATAACGGCAGTGCATTTAGAAGAATTCCGTAATCTTATATTTAGGTATAAAATCGATTTTCTTGTATATTCACATTTTGCAGTCGATTTCGAAATGCTTTAAATAACTGGTTTAACATATTTAAGTTAATTAACCTCCTTTATCTTACTGAAGTCTACATAAAGCCTTTCCGGCATAACGGCAGTGCATTTAGAAGAATTCCATTATCTTATATTTAGGAACAAAGTCGATTTTCTTTTATATATATGTTTAAAAATCGATATCAAAATGCTTCAAATCTTTAGTTTAATATATTTAAGTTAATTAGCCTACTTGATCTTACTGAAGTTTACATAAAGCCTTAACGGTGTAACGGCAGTGCATGTAGAAGTATCCCGTAATCTTATATTTAGGTATAAAGTCGATTTTCTGGTATATATACATTTAGCATTCGATATCGAAATGTTTTAAATCTTTAGTTTAACATATTTAAGTTAATAAACATTCTTCAACGAACTGAAGATTACATAAAGTCACGGAGGCATAACGGCAGTGTATTTAGCAGAACTCCGTAATCTTATATTAGGAATAAATCGATTTTCTTGTATTTACAAATTTAGCAATCGATATCGAAATGCTTCAAATTATTAGTTTAACATATTTAAGTTAATACACTTTTTTTAACTTACTGAAGTCTACATTAAACTTTAACGGTATAACGGCAGTGCATTTAGAAGGATTCCGTAACCTTATATTTAGGTATAAATCGATTTTCTTGATTTACACATTTAGCATGATATCGAAAAGCTTCAATCATTAGTTTAACATATTTAGGTTAATAATTTTTTTTTACTTCTGAAGTCTACATAAAGCCTTAACGATATAACGGCAGTGCATTTAGAAGAATTCCGTAACCTTATAATTAGGTATAAATCGATTTTATTGTATCAAATGTTAAAATCATTAGATTAACATATTTAGGTTAATTAACCTTCTTTATCAACTGAAGTCTACATAAAGCCTTAACGGTATAACGGCATGCATTTAGAAGAATTCCATAATCTTATATTTAGGTATAAATCGATTTTATTGTATATAACATTTAGCAATCGATATCGAAATGCTTCAAATAACTGGTTTAACATATTTAAGTTAATTACCTCTGATCTTACTGAAGTTTACATAAAGCCTTAACGGTATAACGGCATGCATTGGAAGAATTCCGTAATCTTATATTAGGTATAATCCATTTTCTTGTATTTACACATTTAGCAATTGATATCGAAAGCCTAAAATATTATTTACATTTAAGTATTCCTTCTTTAACGAACTGAAGTTTACATAAAGCCTTAACGGTATAACGGCATGCATTTAGAAGAATTTCGTAATCTTATATTTAGGTATAAAGTCGATTTTTGTATACACATTTTGCAATGATATCGAAATGCTTCAAATAACTGTTTAACATATTTAAGTTAATTAACCTTCTTTATCTTACTGAAGTTTACATAAAGCCTTAGCGGTATACGGCAGTGATTTTGAAAAATTCTGTAATTTTTTATTTAGGTATAAGTCGATTTTCTTGTATAACACATTAGCAATCGATATCAAAATGCTTCAAATCTTAAGTTTAACATATTTAGTTAATTAACCTTCTTTATCTTACGAAGTTTACTTAAAGCCTTAGCGGTATAACGGCAATGCATTTAGAAGAATTCCGTAATCTTATATTAGGTATGAAGTCCATTTTCTTGTATTAACACATTTAGCAATCGATATCGAATGCTAAAATCATTATTTTAACATATTAAGGTATTAAACTTCCTTTAACAACTGAAGTTTACATAAAGCCTTAACGGTATAACGACAGTGTATTTGGAAGAATTCCGTAATCTTATATTAAAGTATAAAATCCATTTTCTTGTATTTACACATTTAGCAATCGATATCGAAATGCTTCAAATACTGGTTTAACATATTTAAGTTATAACCTTTTTTATCTTACTGAAGTTTACATAAAGCCTTAACGGTATAACGGCAGTGTATTTGGAAGAATTCCGTAATCTTATATTTAATATAAAATCCATTTTCTTGTATTTACACATTTAGCAATCGATATCGAATGCCTAAAATCATTATTTTAACATATTAAGGATATTAAACTTCCTTTAACAACTGAAGTTTACAAAAGCCTTAACGGTATAACGCAGTGTATTTGGAAGAATTCCGTAATCTTATATTAAAGTATAAAATCCATTTTCTTGTATTTACACATTTAGCAATCGATATCGAAATGCTTCAAATAACTGGTTTAACATATTTAAAATCATAACCTTTTTAATCTTACTGAAGTTTACATAAAGCCTTAACGTATAACCAGGGCATTTAGAAGAATTCCGTAATCTTATATTTAGGTATAAATCGATTTTCTTGTATATACACATTAGCATCGATTTCGAAATGCTTCAGATCATTAGTTTAACATATTTAAGTTAATTAACCTCCTTTAACTTACTGAAGTCTACATAAAGCCTTAGCGGCATAACGGCAGTGCATTTAGAAGATTTCCGTAATCTTATATTTATGTATGAAATCCATTTTCTTGTATTAACACATTTAGCAATCGATATCGAAATGCCTAAAATCATTATTTTAACATATTAAGGATATTAAACCTTCTTTAACGAACTGAAGTTTACATAAAGCCTTAACGGTATAACGACAGTGTATTTGGAAGAATTCCGTAATCTTATATTTAGGTATAAAATCGATTTTCTTGTATTTACACATTTAGCAATCGATTTCGAAATGCTTCAAATCATTAGTTTAACATATTTAAGTTAATCAACCTCCTTTATCTTACTGAAGTCTACATAAAGCCTTAACGATATAACGGAAGTGCATTTAGAAGAATTACATTATCTTATAATTAGGGATAAAGTCGATTTTCTTTTATATATATATTTAGCATTCGATATCGAAATGCTTCAAATCTTCAGTTTAACATATTTAAGTTAATAAACTTTCTTTATCTTGCTGAAGTCTTCATAAAGCCTTAACAGTATAACGGCAGTGCATTTAGAAGAATTCCGTAATCTTATATTTAGGTATAAAGTCCATTTTCTTGTATATACACATTTAGCAGTCGATTCGGAATGCTTCACATCATTAGTTTAACATATTATTGTTAATTAACCTCCTTTATCTTACTGAAGTCTACATAAAGCCTTAACAGTATAACGGCAGTGCATTTAGAAGAATTCCGTAATCTTATATTTAGCTATAAAATCGATTTTCTTGTATATTCACATTTTGCAGTCGATTTCGAAATGCTTTAAATAACTGGTTTAACATATTTAAGTTAATTAACCTCCTTTATCTTACTGAAGTCTACATAAAGCCTTTCCGACATAACGGCAGTGCATTTAGAAGAATTCCATTATCTTATATTTAGGAACAAAGTCGATTTTCTTTTATATATATGTTTAAAAATCGATATCAAAATGCTTCAAATCTTTAGTTTAATATATTTAAGTTAATTAGCCTACTTGATCTTACTGAAGTTTACATAAAGCCTTAACGGTGTAACGGCAGTGCATGTAGAAGAATTCCGTAATCTTATATTTAGGTATAAAGTCGATTTTCTGGTATATATACATTTAGCATTCGATATCGAAATGTTTTAAATCTTTAGTTTAACATATTTAAGTTAATAAACATTCTTCAACGAACTGAAGATTACATAAAGTCACGGAGGCATAACGGCAGTGTATTTAGCAGAACTCCGTAATCTTATATTAGGAATAAATCGATTTTCTTGTATTTACAAATTTAGCAATCGATATCGAAATGCTTCAAATTATTAGTTTAACATATTTAAGTTAATACACTTTTTTTAACTTACTGAAGTCTACATTAAACTTTAACGGTATAACGGCAGTGCATTTAGAAGGATTCCGTAACCTTATATTTAGGTATAAAATCGATTTTCTTGTATTTACACATTTAGCACTAGATATCGAAAAGCTTCAGATCATTAGTTTAACATATTTAGGTTAATAATTTTTTTTTACTTGCTGAAGTCTACATAAAGCCTTAACGATATAACGGCAGTGCATTTAGAAGAATTCCGTAACCTTATAATTAGGTATAAAGTCGATTTTATTGTATCGAAATGTCTAAAATCATTAGATTAACATATTTAGGTTAATTAACCTTCTTTATCATACTGAAGTCTACATAAAGCCTTAACGGTATAACGGCACTGCATTTAGAAGAATTCCATAATCTTATATTTAGGTATAAACTCGATTTTATTGTATATATACATTTAGCAATCGATATCGAAATGCTTCAAATAACTGGTTTAACATATTTAAGTTAATTAGCCTACTGGATCTTACTGAAGTTTACATAAAGCCTTAACGGTATAACGGCAGTGCACTTGGAAGAATTCCGTAATCTTATATGTAGGTATGAAGTCCATTTTCTTGTATTTACACATTTAGCAATTGATATCGAAATGCCTAAAATCATTATTTTAACATATTAAGGATATTAGACCTTCTTTAACGAACTGAAGTTTACATAAAGCCTTAACGGTATAACGGCAGTGCATTTAGAAGAATTTCGTAATCTTATATTTAGGTATAAAGTCGATTTTCTGCGTATACACATTTTGCAATCGATATCGAAATGCTTCAAATAACTCGTTTAACATATTTAAGTTAATTAACCTTCTTTATCTTACTGAAGTTTACATAAAGCCTTAGCGGTATAACGGCAGTGTATTTTGAAAAATTCTGTAATTTTTTATTTAGGTATGAAGTCGATTTTCTTGTATACACACATCTAGCAATCGATATCAAAATGCTTCAAATCTTAAGTTTAACATATTTCAGTTAATTAACCTTCTTTATCTTACTGAAGTTTACTTAAAGCCTTAGCGGTATAACGGCAATGCATTTAGAAGAATTCCGTAATCTTATATGTAGGTATGAAGTCCATTTTCTTGTATTAACACATTTAGCAATCGATATCGATATGCCTAAAATCATTATTTTAACATATTAAGGATATTAAACTTCCTTTAACGAACTGAAGTTTACATAAAGCCTTAACGGTATAACGACAGTGTATTTGGAAGAATTCCGTAATCTTATATTAAAGTATAAAATCCATTTTCTTGTATTTACACATTTAGCAATCGATATCGAAATGCTTCAAATAACTGGTTTAACATATTTAAGATTAGTAACCTTTTTTATCTTACTGAAGTTTACATAAAGCCTTAACGGTATAACGGCAGTGTATTTGGAAGAATTCCGTAATCTTATATTTAATTATAAAATCCATTTTCTTGTATTTACACATTTAGCAATCGATATCGATATGCCTAAAATCATTATTTTAACATATTAAGGATATTAAACCCTTCCTTTAACGAACTGAAGTTTACATAAAGCCTTAACGGTATAACGACAGTGTATTTGGAAGAATTCCGTAATCTTATATTAAAGTATAAAATCCATTTTCTTGTATTTACACATTTAGCAATCGATATCGAAATGCTTCAAATAACTGGTTTAACATATTTAAAATCAGTAACCTTTTTAATCTTACTGAAGTTTACATAAAGCCTTAACAGTATAACATCAGGGCATTTAGAAGAATTCCGTAATCTTATATTTAGGTATAAAGTCGATTTTCTTGTATATACACATTTAGCAGTCGATTTCGAAATGCTTCAGATCATTAGTTTAACATATTTAAGTTAATTAGCCTCCTTTAACTTACTGAAGTCTACATAAAGCCTTAGCGGCATAACGGCAGTGCATTTAGAAGAATTCCGTAATCTTATATTTAGGTATAAAGTCGATTTTCTTGTACATACACATTTAGCAGTCGATTTCGAAATGCTTCAAATCATTAGTTTAACATATTTAAGTTAATTAACCTTCTTTATCTTACTGAAGTTTACATAAAGCCTTAGCGGTATAACGGCAGTGCATTTAGAAGAATTCCGTAATCTTATATTTAGGTATAAAATCGATTTTCTTGTATATACACATTGGCTAGATGAGTTAGCGCCCCCCCCCCCCCTCAACACACGTCCCTGGACGATAACTCATGACATCAACACGATCCACACATGAAGACCACACACGAATACATCACATATGAAAACAAAGCAAATGGCAATACCATACCGCTATCCCGTTATGCAGCGTACTCGCCACTCAGCAGCCCTTAAAAAGATCAGCAGTAACGAGCAACGGCTTTTTTTTTGCGATTCCCGTTCGTGGCGACAAGTCTTTTTTCTCCGGCGGTCTACAAGTGCGAAGCGAGTGACGACAGCAACGTTTTTTATACAAGTGAACCCTTTTTAAATAAAAGCGCATAAAAGTGTTTTCCGATTTCCACGCACAAGTGTATAAAAGTGTTTTCCAATTTTCAATACATACATCAAAAGTGTGGTCGCTGCTAAATTCTCATTTTTCATATACATACGTTCAACGTGTGTGCGGATAATTTCCAAACCCTATAGATATACGTTCAAAAGTGTTTTCCAATTCTCAATACATACATCAAAAGTGTGGTCGCTGCTAAATTCGCATTTTTCATATACATACGTTCAAAGTGCGTGCGGATAATTTCCTAACCCCATATATATACGTTCAAAAGTGTTTTCCAATTTTCAATACATACATCAAAAGTGTGGTCGCTGCTAAATTCTCATTTTCACATACATACATTCAAAGTGGTCGCTGCGAAATTGTCATTGGCATATACATACGTTCAAATCAAAGGTGTCGGAATAATTGGACGTCTGGAAGAAGCTACGAAAACAAGTGAGTAAACATATGGTCCTTCGAGGAAAAAAGAACGGCACTATGGCGGAAAATTAAAACCAAAACGGTTATATACAGTTACGGCCAATAACGGAAGCACCCATGTATATATATACATGCGCTTAAAACAAAAAAAAAAAACATTTACAACTTTTACACAGAAGAAAAAGATTTTCGGAAAGGTGCAGTGACAAAGTGAACACATATACACATATATTATGCAATCGTAAAAAAAAAAAAAAAAAAAAAAAACCGACAAGTGATTCGGTTGATAGCGCGGCGTGTAGCAGATTTCCAAATAAATTTGTGTACTTATTTTTCTGCAAAGGCAAACGAAAGCAGTTCACTTGTAAAATCAATTAGTTTTTACAAATACGTAGAAAACGAAAACGTATTGCAACAAATTTTTATTTTACGAAGTGGAAACATAAACAGTCACATATACAGTGCATACAGATTACAACAACATTTTTTAATAAATTCCCAAGCAAATGAAAATGGTGTAAATGTGAAGTGAAAGAATATAACAAGAAGCAACAAAGCAAAAGCAGGGAAGATTTTGTATGTGACTAGTTTCTCCAATGTTTTCTGCCCCCTTACCTATTATTGGTGTTGGAAAATAATTATCGATATTAATGTGAAATAAATATTGATACTATACGATCAAAAAACAAACGGGCGTGCAACTAACATATAATGGAAAGAAACTCAATCTAAACGGGCGCGGGAAAGAAAAAAAAAAAATAAAATAAAAATAAATAATAAAAGTAATTAAATACATCAAACAACAAATACACCGGACCCAACCTGCGAAGACAAGAGGAGGACATCAACCCCTATATGGAAACATTTACACCCCCCAAAGTGAGTCGTATCGATTCCTACTAGTATCTTAGCACTTTATATATGTATGTATGTATATGTATGTTTGAAGCCCATATTGGCAATACTAGTTCAAAGTATTTCAAAGCGGTTGTGTAAAACACAAAAAAAAAGAGATACACAGATGTATACATACCGACTAAATACACAAAATAAAATCAAACATACATAGTTATTCTATATACATACCTTACCATATATTACAAGTACATATATTTAACAGTTCAAAATATAAATAAAAATTTATAATAACATATATTTGGGGTACTCACAACCCGTCGTAAAGCATCGAAAAATCGTAAATTTATACAGTTTTACACTGGTTTAAAAAAAAATAAAAAATTTTGTTGGGTTTCATACCAAAATGAGTTCACACATTTATAATTCTCAGTGATACGTTTTCGAATCATTATAACCTATGACTTTAGGAGACTTGTGAAAACCCTAATTATCTATACTAAAAATTTTAGAAATCTATACGTACATACAATTATATATATATATATATATAAATAGTACGTATAGATTTCTAAAATATATAGATAAATAAATAAATATTTTCATACGTACTAATCTGTACATGCTCACATAGTACGTACTTTTATTCAAAGTGACCGCTTTAACGAGTACACAAACAGGGACAGTCAGAAAAGTCCGCATATATATAATATATAAAATTTAAAACCAAACTACATACAACCGCTCAAACGCTAAATCTGAAAAACGCGTATTTTATTACTTTCAACAGAAATTAAAGCTCTTATCGACGCGAAAGCGCTTTACGGTTCTCTAAATTTATTCGTTTGCTTTAAATCAGAAAATTGTATATATATACATATATTACCATTTTTCATCTAAATGAACACAGATTCAAAGGAATCTAAGTCTCATCAATTTCTAAAAATACCAAAAATGATTTCGGATGAAAAAAGTCCATGTACACCGGCAGAAGCTACACGCTCGAAGCAAGGTGCTACAAAACAAAAACGGGGTAAAGACGTTTCGTACACTAAATTTTTATCAGAGAGTGACAGCTTAATACGATACTGCCCTCGATTCTCATCTTCGCCGATTCTAGATAATTCTGAATCGGTACTAGAAATCAAGAATCAAAACCTTGACAATTTTTGGACACGTCTCCAAGCGGCATATGACGCCATTGTAGAAACGGATGGTTGAGGAAATCTCAAACGAGTACCTCAATTCACAATTGAGAAAGTTTTGGGAGTTAGAAGAACTCCCCTCCATTTCAATTACAACACCAGAAGATCAGTACTGTGAAGACTTTTACAAAGCCACAACTACTCGATCAGCTAATGGTCGGTATGTCGTCCGACTACCACTAAGACAACAATTTCCAGACACACTCGCCTTAGGTCACTCTCGCACCTCTGCAATGCAGCAGTTTCTAAGTATGGAAAAAAACCTACTTAGAAAAGGTGAGCTAAAACAAGATTATGATGGTGTCTTGGAAGAATATCTTCATTTAAATCACATGGAGGAAGTAAGCCCATGTGAAAAAATCATAAGAGGCAAATATTACTCTTTCTACTTGCCACATCATGCAGTAGAAAAGCCTAAGAAAAAAACAACCAAAGTTCGAGTTGTCTTCAATGCCTCAAGAACCACTAGCTCGGGGAACTCCCTAAACGATATCCTGTTTACGGGACCCACGCTCCAACCTGATTTAATGCTGCTTATTCTAAACTGGCGTAGTTTCAAATACGTATTCACCGGGGACGTCGAAAAAATGTATAGACAAATAGTCGTACATAAAGACGATCAAGATTTTCAGCGCATTATTTTCCGAAAATCCCCCAATGGTCCACTTCGCGACTTCAAGTTAAAAACAGTTACTTTTGGCGTGAACTGTGCCCCATATCTAGCCATCCGTACACTCCACGAACTGGCAGAAGACACAAAGTCAGAATTTCCTCTGGCAACAAAAATCTTAAAAACACAAACGTATGTAGACGATATTCTGTCTGGGAGCCACAGCCTCTCACAAGCATACGAGTCCTTATCACAAGTAATCCAAGCCCTCAAATCCGCAGGGTCTCCATTAAAAAAGATTACGGCAAATCACTCAACTATATTAAAAAATATACCTAAAGAAAATTTGTTGGACACTAATTTCCTTATTTTCGAAAAGGAAAGTACAACAAAAACTCTGGGCATCCAATGGAATGCGATATCGGACCAGTTCTCATACACGACTGAGTCCATATCCGCACTATCCGCCAGTACAAAACGCCAAATTCTCTCCTCTGTGGCAAAACTTTTCGACCCCGCAGGATGGCTTTCACCAATTATGATACAAGCTAAAATCCTGATACAAGAATTATGGCTAGATGGGACCGATTGGGACGAACAAGTAAAACCACTTCGTTTAGAAAAGTGGTCACAGTTCGCGAGCAATCTAAACGATATCTCACAGATACAAATCCCACGGTGGGTCAACTACTCCCCCGAACACAAAGTCGAATTACACGGCTTCTGTGACGCCTCTGAGAAGGCATACTGTGCCACTTTATATGTGCGTACTCAAAGCGATAACGCGACCACAAGCCACTTATTAGTAGCTAAAGCTAAGGTGGCTCCTCTAAAAACGCTAAGTCTACCTCGACTTGAGCTTTGTGGCGCCCTACTGCTCGCAAAATTGGTTTCCATGGTGCAGACCCACTTAAACATGAAAAAATACAGATTGCATCTCTGGTCCGATTCTGAAATCGTTCTAGCCTGGTTGGAAAAACCACCACACGCATGGAAAAGGTACATTTCTAATCGTACGTCACAAATACTTGACCTAGTGGAGTCAGCCACTTGGCGACACGTAGCCAGTGCTGACAATCCTGACGATTTAGGTACAAGAGGGTGTAAGCCGCTGCACCTTGCCACCACTTCTCTCTGGTGGAATGGCCCCCGATGGTTAACAGAATCTCCCGATTCCTGGCCAAAATCGCCCATGCGCAATATAATTGCCCCAGAAAGTCGAAAAATCGACTGCTTTCACGCAACATTGGATGATAATGACATCCTTGAGCGATTCTCATCGTTCCCTCGTGTCCTTCGAGTTATCGCCTACATGCTAAAATTCGTAGAGCGACTCAAAAATAAAATTAAAGGAATTCACCCAGAAGCTAACCAATGCGATACGTTGAAGCACCTAGAACTCCAAAAGGCAAAGGTCGCTTTCATCGCATCCACTCAAATGCGCTACTTCAGCCGCGATATCTCATTACTAAGAGAATCAAAACCCATTGATAAAAGGAGTTCAATCTTGGTTCTTAACCCATTCTTGGACACGAAAGGTCTGCTTCGTGCCAATGGGAGGCTTGCTAACTCAAGCCTGACGTATAACGAACGCCACCCGCTAATTATAGCAGAGAAATCCCAACTTGCCACATTACTCCTCAACTATATCCACTTACTCATGCTTCACGCTGAACATCGCCTAATGCAGCATATAGTCCGTCAAGAGTTCGCGCGCTTCGTCGGACGACGCGGCTTCCCATCAAAACTGATGAGCGATAATGGTAAGACCTTCATTGGAGCCCAAAGAGCCACTGAAAAGGAGTTTGTGGATTTTATCAAACAAGTCTCACCAGAGATTGTACAAAGGTATGCTCCCCAAGGTATTAACTGGCAATTTATCCCCCCAAGCGCTCCTCACATGGGTGGTTTATGGGAATCAGCAGTAAAGAGCTTTAAATCCCACTTCAAAAAAGTAGCTGGAAACTTCAAATTTAATTATGAACAGTTCACCACACCCTTAGTGAGAATTGAAGCCGTTCTCAATTCACGGCCACTCACAACCCTCTCGCAAGATCCCTCGGACTTCACAGCCCTAACACCAGGGCATTTTCTCAAAGGAGCACCCATTCTGGCCACACCTGAGCCAGGCGTGGGGTCGCTATCCTTATTAAATCAATGGGAGAGAATAAAAATTCTCCATCACGATTTCAGCCGCCGATGGAAGGAAGAATATATAAAGGACCTTCATAAAAGGTACAGGTGGAAGAGTCCAGAAAAGGCACCAAAGCTTGGAGATTGTGTCATCATCCATGATGAGTGTCTGCCCCCTATCGAATGGCGGCTTGGACGCATAGAGAACCTACACTACGGTTCTGACGGTCATGTGCGAGTTGTTGATCTCCGCACTCAAAGCGGTATGTTAACACGGCCGCTCGTGAAACTATGTTTTCTGCCATATAGTAACGAAATCGCATATAATGAGAAAACTGTCGATAATCCCGCAAACAAGATTTAAAAAAAAAAAAAAAAAAAAAAAAAAATCAAATAATTAATCGATGAACCCGCAGATAAACCCTAATCGAAACTACTAATGAATCTAACCGCAATGGTCGATCTACATGACGACCCATTCTTGCCACATACCGTGGCACAATCGCCATATAAATTGCATGCAGCACATTTGTAATTATTATAACTTCTTTACGCAGATCAATATGGATGGGGATATGCCCAGCGTGCCAACGCACACAGTGAGGTCCACCGTTACTGCGCCACGCCCTGGGGCAGCTTCAGCGCCACGAAGCCCAGCGGCAAGGCCTCCTGCAACCGCTCCTCGTAGTGGTACGCGACCGCTACCACCCCCCTCGACACCAGCCGCGCAGCCTCCGCGCAACCGATGTCCCCTGTGTCGGCGCTCTCATCGGCTACAACATTGCAGCATTTTCCGTGGCATGCAGCTCTTACAACGCCAGAAGGTTGCTCAGGCTCACGGACACTGCCTGAATTGTTTGGCGACGGCACACCACACACGAGAGTGTACGTCAGTCACCCTCTGCCAACTGTGCAACCGGGCACACCATACTATGCTGCATCGTGCCCCAAAACGGGCCGTTATGCGCCAACGCTCCGCGGGTAGATCGCAGCAGACGAGTCGTCCGGGTCGGCAAAGGAGACTAATAGCCCCTCCTCCAACCATATCGAGGCGAAATGAGGTATCATCACGGCGTCGACAGCCTCGGTCGTCCTATCCCCGCTCCACTGGCCTCAGCAGTGTTGTTGCCACGCTGCAGCAACTACAGCGACTGCTAGGCTAATATTCGCCTAGGGGGGCCGGGATGGCTAGATGAGTTAGCGCCCCCCCCCCCTCAACACACGTCCCTGGACGATAACTCATGACATCAACACGATCCACACATGAAGACCACACACGAATACATCACATATGAAGACAAAGCAAATGGCAATACCATACCGCTATCCCGTTATGCAGCGTACTCGCCACTCAGCAGCCCTTAAAAAGATCAGCAGTAACGAGCAACGGCTTTTTTTTGCGATTCCCGTTCGTGGCGACAAGTCTTTTTTCCTCCGGCGATACAACAAGTGACGCGCAGTTTTTATAACAAGTGTTTTCCATTTCAAGAAAGTATAAAAGTTTCATTTCACAAATCCAATTTGCTTTGCTAAATTCTCATTTTTCTATATAATAGAAAAATTTCGAGCCAAAATTGATTGTTTGTTTGCCAAAATTAAGGCGTCGCGGATAATCAGCTGGGTTTAGTTTTTGTGCCATTTGAATTTTATATGGAAACATCTTCAAATCTTTATGAATTATGCGTCGGAGAGTGGTGCGAGAGATGTCTAATTCCTGAGAGCGGCGATAACTCGATGTCGATGGAGTCTCCTCAATACTGGCTCGTACAGCTTCGATATTTTCATCAGAACGTCTTGTGCGTTGTCTGGATGCATGACTGGCATTACTGAGATTACCGGTGTTCACAAATTTTGCGTATAAAGACTTAAATGTGTTCTTAACTGGAGCACTTTTCACTTTATTTTTTTTGCGAAACGCACGTTGAGTTAACACAATTGAAAAGTTATTTTGAATATAAAGCTGAACAATTTCAGCGCGTTCTTTTGGAGTGTACTGTTCCATGGTATAAATTGTCTTCGAATGACGCTTCTAACGCGGTACGACATTAGCCGATTTGTCAGCGCTGTTAAAAGTTACAGCATTGCCAGATGGGTCAACTTTAAATGGCCTACATACGTTCAACGTGCGTGCGGATAATTTCCAAATCCTATAGATATACGTTCAAAAGTGTTTTCCAATTCTCAATACATACATCAAAAGTGTGGTCGCTGCTAAATTCGCATGTTTCATATACATACGTTCAAAGTGCGTGCGGATAATTTCCTAACCCCATATATATACGTTCAAAAGTGTTTTCCAATTTTCAATACATACATCAAAAGTGTGGTCGCTGCTAAATTCTCATTTTCACATACATACATTCAAAATGGTCGCTGCGAAATTCTCATTGGCATATACATACGTGTCGGAATAATTGGACGTCTGGAAGAAGCTACGAAAACAAGTGAGTAAACACACATTTAGCAATCGATATCGAAATGCCAAAAATCATTATTTTAACATATTTAAGTTAATTAACCTCCTTTAACTTACTGAAGTCTACATAAAGCCTTAGCGGCATAACGGCAGTGCATTTAGAAGAATTCCGTAATCTTATATGTAGGTATGAAGTCCATTTTCTTGTATTAACACATTTAGCAATCGATATCGATATGCCTAAAATCATTATTTTAACATATTAAGGATATTAAACTTTCTTTAACGAACTGAAGTTTACATAAAGCCTTAACGGTATAACGGCAGTGTATTTGGAAGAATTCCGTTATCTTATATTTAAGTATAAAATCCATTTTCTTGTACTTACACATTTAGCAATCGATATCGAAATGCTTCAAATAACTGGTTTAACATATTTAAGTTAAGTAACCTTCTTTATCTTACTGAAGTTTACATAAAGCCTTAGCGGTATAACGGCAGTGCATTTAGAAGAATTCCGTAATCTTATATTTAGGTATAAAGTCGATTTTCTTGTATATACACATTTAGCAGTCGATATCGAAATGCTTCAAATCATTAGTTTAACATATTTAAGTTAATTAAATTTCTTTATCTTACTGAAGTCTATATAAAGCCTTGGCGGCATAACGGCAGTGCATTTAGAAGAATTCCATTATCTAATATTTTGGAAGAAATTCGATCTTCTTTTATATATATATTTTGCAATCGATTTCGAAATGCTTCAAGTAACTGGTTTTACATATCTAAGTTAATTAAGCTACTTTATCTTACTGAAGTTTACATAAAGACTTAGCGGTTTAACGACAGTGCATTTAGAAGAATTCCGTAATCTTATATGCAGGTATGAAGTCCATTTTATTGTATTAACACATTTAGCAATCGATATCGATATGCCTAAAATCATTATTTTAACATATTAAGGATATTAAACTTTATTTAACGAACTGAAGTTTACATAAAGCCTTAACGGTATAACGGCAGTGTATTTGGAAGAATTCCGTAATCTTATATTTAAGTATAAATTCCATTTTCTTGTACTTACACATTTAGCAATCGATATCAAAATGCTTCAAATAACTGGTTTAACATATTTAAGTTAAGTTACCTTCTTTATCTTACTGAAGTTTACATAAAGCCTTAGCGGTATAACGGCAGTGCATTTAGAAGAATTCCGTAATCTTATATTTAGGTATAAAGTCGATTTTCTTGTATATATACATTTAGCAGTCGATATCGAAATGCTTCAAATATTTAGTTTAGCATATTTAAGTTAATTAGCCTACTTGATCTTACTGAAGTTTACATAAAGACTTAACGGTAAAACGACAGTGCATGTAGAAGAATTCCGTAATCTTATATTTAGGTATAAAGTCGATTTTCTTGTATCTGCACATTTAGCAATCGATATCGAAATACTCCAAATCATTAGTTGAAAAAATTTAAGTTAATAAACTTTTTTTAACTTACTGAAGTCTACGTATAGCCTTAACGGTGTAACAACAGTACATTTAAAAGAATTCCGTAATCTTGTATTTAGGTACAAAGTCGATTTTCTTGTATATACACATTTAGCAATCGATATCGAAAGGCTTTAAAGCATAAGTTTAACATATTTAAGTTAATTAACCTTCTTTATCTTACTGAAGTCTACTTAAAGCCTTAACGGTATAACGGCAGTGCATTTAGAAGAATTCCGTTATCTTATATTTAGGTATAAAGTCGATTTTCTTTTATATATATGTTTAGCAATCGATATCAAAATGCTTCAAATCTTTAGTTTAACATATTTAAGTTAATTAGCCTACTTGATCTTACTGAAGTTTGCATAAAGACTTAACGGTATAACGGCAGTGCATTTAGAAGAATTCCGTAATCTTATATTTAGGTATAAAGTCGAATTTGTTGTATCTACAAATTGAGCAATCGATACCGAAATGCTCCAAATCATTAGTTGAAAAAATTTAAGTTAATAAACTTTTTTCAACTTACTGAAGTCTACGTATAGCCTTAACGGTGTAACGGCAGTGCATTTAAAAGAATTCCGTAATCTTATATTTAGGAACAAAGTCGATTTTCTTGTATATACACATTTAGCAATCGATATCGAAAGGCGTTAAAGAATTAGTTTAACATATTTAAGTTAATTAACCTTATTTATCTTACTGAAGCCTACATAAAGCCTTAACGGTATAACGGCAGTGCATTTAGAAGAATTCCATAATCTTATATTTAGGTATAGAGTCGATTTTCTTGTATATACACATTTAGCAATCGATATCGAAATGCTTCAAATCATTAGTTTAACATATTTAAGTTAATAAACCTCCTTTAACGCACTGAAGCCTTAACGGTATAACTGCAGTGCATTTAGAAGAATTCCGTAACCTTACATTTAGGTATAAAGTCAAATTTGTATATACATATTTAGCAATCGATATCGAAATGCTTCAAATAACTGGCTTAACATATTTAAGTTAATTAGCCTACTCTTTCTTACTGAAGTTTACATAAAGCCTTAACGATATACCGGCAGTGCATTTGGAAGAATTCCGTAATCTTATACTTAGGTATAAAGTCGATTTTATTGTAAGTACACATTTAGCAATCGATATCGAAATGCTTCGAATAACTGGTTTAACATATTTAAGTTAATTAACCTACTTTATCTTACTGAAGTTTACATAAAGCCTTAACGGTATAACGGCAGTGCATTTAGAAGAATTCCGAAATCTTATATTTGGGTATGAAGTCCATTTTCTTGTACATACACATTTAGCAATCGATATCGAAATGCTTCAAATCAATAGTCTAGCATATTAAAGTTAAAAAAATCTCCTGTAATGCACTGAAGTTAACATAAAGCCTTAACGGTATAACGACAGTGCATTTAGAAGATTTCCATAAACCTATATTTAGGTATATATCGATTTTCTTGTATATACACAGTTAGCAATCGATTTTGAAATGCTTCAAATCATTAGTTTGACATTTTAAAGTTAATACAACTTCTTTATTGCACTGAAGTTAAAGCAAAGCCTTAACGGTATAACGGCAGTGCGTTTAGAAGAATTCCATAATCTTATATTAGAATAAAATTGATTTTCTTGTATATATACATTTAGCTGTCGATATCGAAACATATTTAAATTAATAAATTTTTTTAACTTACTGAAGTCTACATAAAACTTTAACGGTATAACGGCTGTGCATTTAGAAGAATTCCGTAATCTTTTATTTAAGTATAAAGTCGATTTTTTTGTATATACACATTAAGCAATCGATATCGAAATGCTTCAAATTGTTAGTTTAACATATTTAAGTTAATTAACCTTCTTTATGTTACTGAAGTCTACGTAAATCTTTAACGGTATAACGGCAGTGCATTTAGAAGAATTCCGTAACCCTATATTTAAGTTATTTAACCTTCTTTACTTACTGAAGTTTACATAAAGCCCTAACGGCATAACGGCAGTGCATTAAAAGAATTTTGTAAACTTATATTTAGGTATAAAATCGATTTTCTTGTATTTACACATTTAGCAATCGATTTCGAAATGCTTTAAATCATTAGTTTAACATATTAAAGTTAATTAACCTTCTTCATGTTACTGAAGCCTACGTAAAGCTTTAGCGGTATAACGGCAGTGCATTTAGAAGAATTCCGTAATCTTATATTTATGCATTAAATCGATTTTCTTATATTTACAGGTTTAGCAATCCATATCGAAATTCTCCAAATAACTGGTTTAACATATTTAAGTTAATTAACCCTCTTTAACGTACTGAAGGTGACATGAAGCCATGGCAGCATATTGACAGTGCATTTAGAAGAATTCCATAATCTTATATTTAGGTATAAAATCCATTTTCTTGTATTTACACATTAAGCAATCGATATCGAAATGCTTCAAATAACTTGTTTAACATATTTAGGTTAATAAACCTTCTTTAACGAACTGAAGTTTACATAAAGCCTTAACAGTATATCGTCAGAGCATTTAGAAGAATTCCGTAATCTTATATTTAAGTATAGAGTCGATTTTCTTGTATATACACATTTAGCAATCGATATCGAAATGCTTCAAATAACTGGTTTAACATATTTAAGTTAATTAACCTTCTTTACCTTACTGAAGTTTACATAAAGCCTTCGCGGTATAACGGCAGTGCATTTAGAAGAATTCCGTAATCTAATATTTATGCATTAAACCGATTTTCTTATATTTACAGGTTTAGCAATACATATCGAAATGCTCCAAATAACTGGTTTAACATATTTAAGTTAATTAACCCTCTTTAACGTACTGAAGGTGACATAAAGCCATGGCAGCATAGTGACAGTGCATTTAGAAGAATTCCATAATCTTATATTTAGGTATAAAATCGATTTTCTTGTATTTACACATCATCACAAATAACTTCTTTAACATATTTAGGTTAATTAACCTTCTTTAACGAACTGAAGTTAACATAAACCCTTAACGGTATAACGGCAGTGCATTTAGAAGAATTCCGTAATTTTATCTTTAGGTATAAAACCGATTTTCTTGCATATACACATTTAGAAATTCATATCGAAATGCTTCAAATCATTAGTTTAACATATTTAAATTAATTAACCTTCTTTATCTTATTGAAGTCTACAAAAAGCCTTGGCGGCATAACGGCAGTGCATTTAGAAGAATTCCATTATCTTATATTCAGGTATAAAGTCGATTTTCTTTTATATGTATATTTAGCAATCGATATCGAAATGCTTCAAATAACTGGTTTAGCATATTTAAGTTAATTAGCCTACTTTATCTTACTGAAGTTTACTTAAACCCTTAACGGTATGACGGCAGTGCATTTAGAATAATTCCGTAATCTTATATTTAGGTATAAAGTCGGTTTTCTTTTATATATACGTTTAGCAATCGATATCGAGATGCTTCCAATCTTTAATTTAACATATCTAAGTTAATAAACCCTCTTTAACGAACTGAAGTTTGCATAAAGCCATGGCGGCATAACGGCAGTGCATTTAGAAGAATTCCACAAACTCATTTTAGGTTTAAAATCGATTTTCTTGTATTTACACATTTAGCAATCGATATCGAATTGTTTCAAATCATTGCTTTAACATATTTAAGTTAATTAACCTTCTTTATCTTACTGAAGCCTACACAAAGCCTTAACGGTATAACGGCAGCGCATTTAGAAGCATTCCGTAATCTTATATTTAGGTATAGACTCGATTTTCTTGTATATATACATATAGCAATTGATATCGAAATGCTTCAAATCATTAGTTTAACATATTTAAGTTAATTAACTTTCTTTATCTTACTGAAGTCTACATAAAGCCTTGTTGGCATAACGGCAGTGCATTTAGAAGAATTCCATAATCTTATATTTAGGTAGAAAGTCGATTTTCTTTTATATATATATTTTTCAATCGATATCGAAATGCTTCAAGTAACTGGTTTAACATATCTAAGTTAATTAACCTACTTTAGCTTACTGAAGTTTTTATAAAGCCTTAACGGTATAATGGCAGTGCATTTAGAAGAATTCCGTAATCTTATATTTAGGTATAAAATCGATTTTCTTGTATACACACATTTAGCAATCGATATCGAAATGATTTAAATAACTGGTTTAACATATTTAAGTTAATTAACCTACTTTATCTTACTGAAGTTTACGTAAAGCCTTAACGGCATAACGGCAGTGGATTTAGAAGAATTCCATTATCTTATATTTAGGTATAAAGTCGATTTTCTTGTACATACACACTTAGCAATCGATTTTGAAATGCTTTAAATCATTAGTTTAACATATTAAAATTAATAACACTTGTTTAACGCACTGAAGTTAACATATAGCCTTAACGGTAGAACGGCAGTGCATTTAGAAGTATTCCGTAATCTTATATTTAGGTATAAAGTCGCGTATCTTGTATATACAAAATTAGCAATCGATATCGAAATGCTTCAAATTAATTAGTTTAACATATTTAAGTCAATTAACCTCTTTTATTTTACTGAAGCTTACATAAAGCCTTGGCGGCATAACGGCAGTGCATTTAGAAGAATTCCGTAATCTTATATTTAGGAATAAAGTCGCTTTTCTTGTATATACAAATTTAGCAATCGATTCGAAAGGCTTCAAAGCATTAGTTTAACATATTTAAGTTAATTAACCTTCTTTATCTTACTGAAGTCTACAGAAAGCCTTAAGGGTATAACATCAGTGCATCTAGTAGAATTCCGTAATCTTATATTTAGGTATAAAATCGATTTTCTAGTATTTACACATTTAGCAATCGATATCGAAATGCTTCAAATTATTAGTTTAACATATTTAAGTTAATTAACTTTCTTTATCTTACCGAAGTCTACATAAAGCCTTAAAGGTATAACGGCAGTGCATTTAGAAGAATTCCATAATCTTATATTTAGATATAATGTCGATTTTCTTGTATATACAGCAATTTTCTTGTATTTATACATTTAGCAATCGATATCGAAATGCTTCAAATAACTTGTTTAACATATTTAGTTTAATTAACCTTCTTTAACGAACTGAAGTTAACATAAACCCTTAACGGTATAACGGCAGTGCATTTAGAAGAATTCCGTAATCTTATATTTAGGTATGAAAGCGGTTTTCTTGTATATACACATTTAGCAATCGATATCGAAATGCTTCAAATAACTGGTTTAACATATTTAAGTTAAGTAACCTTTTTTACCTTACTGCAGTTTACATAAACGATAATAGAATAATTCTGTAATCTTATATTTAAATATAAAATCGATTTTCTTGTATTTACACATTTAGCAATCGATATCGAAATTCTTCAAATCATTAGTTTAACATATTTAAGTCAATTAACCTTCTTTATCTTACTGAAGTCTACATAAAGCCTTAACAGTATAACATCAGTGCATCTAGAAGAATTCCGTAATCTTATATTTAGGTATAAAGTCGATTTTCTTGCATATACACATTTAGCAATCTATATCGAAATGCTTCAAATCATTAGTTTAACATATTTAAGTTAATTAACCTTCTTTATGTTACTGAAGTCTACGCAAAGCTTTAACGGTATAACGTCAGTGCATTTAGAAGAATTCCGTTATCTTATATTTATGTATTAAATCGATTTTCTTATATTTAAAGGTTTAGCAATCCATATCGAAACGCTCCAAATAACTGGTTTAATATATTTAAGTTAATTAACCTTCTTTAACGTACTGAAGGTGACATAAAGCCATGGCAGCATAGTGACAGTGCATTTAGAAGAATTCCATAATCTTATATTTAGGTATAAAATCGATTTTCTTGTATTTACACATTAAGCAATCGATATCGAAATGCTTCAAATAACTTGCTTAACATATTTAGGTTAATTAACCTTCTTTAACGAACTGAAGTTATCATAAACCCTTAACGGTATAACGGCAATGCATTTAGAAGAATTCCGTAATCTTATATTTAGGTATAAAACCGATTTTCTTGTATATACAAATTTACCAATCCATATCGAAATGCTTCAAATAACTGGTTTAACATATTTAAGTTAATTAACCTTCTTTACCTTACTGAAGTTTACACAAAGCCTTCTTGCATATACACATTTAGAAATTCATATCGAAATGCTTCAAATCATTAGTTTAACATATTTAATTTAATTAACCTTCTTTATCTTACTGAAGTCTACAAAAAGCCTTGGCGGCATAACGGCAGTGCAACTAGAAGAATTCCATTATCTTATATTCAGGTATAAAGTGGATTTTCTTTTATATGTATATTTAGCAATCGATATCGAAATGCTTCAAATAACTGGTTTAACATATTTAAGTTAATTAGCCTACTTAATCTTACTGAAGTTTACGTAAACCCTTAACGGTATGACGGCAGTGCATTTAGAATAATTCCGTAATCTTATATTTAGGTATAAAGTCGGTTTTCTTTTATATATACATTTAGCAATCGATATCGAGATGCTTCCAATCTTTAAATTAACATATTTAAGTTAATAAACCCTCTTTAACGAACTGAAGTTTGCATAAAGCCATGGCGGCATAACGGCAGTGCATTTAGAAGAATTCCATAATCTCATTTTAGGTTTAAAATCGATTTTCTTGTATTTACACATTTAGCAATCGATATCGAATTGTTTCAAATCATTGCTTTAACATATTTAAGTTAATTAACCTTTTTTATCTTACTGAAGTCTGCATAAAGCCTTGTTGGCATAACGGCAGTGCATTTAGAAGAATTCCGTTATCTTATATTTAGGTAGAAAGTCGATTTTCTTTTATATATATATATTTCAATCGATATCGAAATGCTTCAAGTAACTGGTTTAACATATCTAAGTTAATTTACCTACTTTAGCTTACTGAAGTTTTTATAAAGCCTTTACGGTATAACGGCAGTGCATTTAGAAGAATTCCGTAATCTTATATTTAGGTATAAAATCGTTTTTCTTAAATACACACATTTAGCAATCGATATCGAAATGATTTAAATAACTGGTTTAAGATATTTAAGTTAATTAACCTACTTTATCTTACTGAAGTTTACATAAAGCCTTAGCGGTATAACGGCAGTGCATTTCGAAGAATTCCGTAATTTTATATTCAGGTATAAAGTCGGCTTTCTTGTATACATACGTCTAGCAATCGATATCGAAATGCTTCAAATAACTGGTTTAATATATCTAAGTTAATTAACCTACTTTATCTTACTGAAGTTTACATAAAGCCTTAGCGGTACAACGGCAGTGCAATTTGAAGAATTCCGTAATTTTATATTTAGGTATAAAGTCGGCTTTCTTGTACACATACGACTAGCAATCGATATCGAAATTCTTCAAATCATTAGTTTAACATATTTAAGTTAATTAACCTTCTTTAACGAACTGAAGTTTACATAAAGCCATGGCGGCATAACGGCAGTGCATTTAGAAGAATTCCGTAATCTCATTTTAGGTTTAAAATCGATTTTCTTGTATTTACACATTTAGCAATCGATATCGAAATGCTTCAAATTATTAGTTTAACATATTTAAGTTAATTAACTTTCTTTATCTTACTGAAATTTACATAAAGCCTTAACGGTATAACGGCTGTGCATTTAGAAGAATTCCGTGACCTTATATTTAGGTATAAAGTCGATTGTTTTGTATATACGCATTTAGCAATCGATATCGAAATGCTTCAAATTATTAGTCTAATATATTTAAGCTAATTAACCTACTTTATCTTACTAAAATTTACATAAAGGCAATGCATTTACAAGAATTCCGTAATCTTATATTTGGGTATAAAGTCGATTTTCTTGTATATATACATTAAGCAATCGATATCGAAATGCTTCAAATCTTTCGTTTAACATATTAAAGTGAATAAACCTTTTTTAACGAACTGAAGTTAACATAACGACTTGGCGGCATAACGGGAGTGCACTTAGAAGAATTCCGTAATCTCTTTTAGGTATAAATCGATTTTCTTGTATATACACATTCAGATATCGGAATGCTTCAAATCATTAGTTTAACATATTCAAGTTAATGAACTTTGTTTAGCTTACTGAAGTCTATATATAGCCTTGGCGGCATAACGGCATTGTATTTAGAAGTATTCTATAATCTTATATTTAGGTATAAAGTCGATTTTCTTGTATATACACATTCAGCAATCGATTTTGAAATGCTTCATATCATTAGTTTAACATATTCAAGTTAATAAACTTTGTTTAACTTACTGAAGATTACATAAAGCCATGGCGGCATAACGGCAGTGCATTTGGAAGAATTCCGTATTCTTATATTTAGGTATAAAGTCGATTTTCTTGTATATACACACTTAGCAATCGATTTTGAAATACTTCAAATCATTAGTTTAAAATATTAAAGTTAATTAACCTTCTTTAATCACTGAAGTTTACATAAAGCCTTAGCGGTATAACGGCAGTGCATTTTGAAAAATTTCCCTGTAATCTTTTATTTAGGTATAAAATCGATTTTCTTAAATACACACATTTAGCAATCGATATCGAAATGATTTAAATAACTGGTTTAAGATATTTAAGTTAATTAACCTACTTTATCTTACTGAAGTTTACATAAAGCCTTAGCGGTATAACGGCAGTGCATTTCGAAGAATTCCGTAATTTTATATTTAGGTATAAAGTCGGCTTTCTTGTATACATACGACTAGCAATCGATATCGAAATGCTTCAAATCATTAGTTTAACATATTTAAGTTAATTAACCTTCTTTATCTTACTGAAGTCTACAAAAAGCCTTTGCGGCATAACTTCAGTGCATTTAGAAGAATCCCATTATCTTATATTTAAGTATAAAGTCGAATTTGTTGTATATAGACATTTAGCAATCGATATCGAAATCCGTTAGATCATTAGCTTAACATATTTAAGTTAATAAACTTTGTTTAACGTATACATGTCTACATAAAGCCTTAACGGTATAACGGCAGTGCATTTTGAAGAAGTCTGTAATCTTATATTTGGGTATAAATCGATTTTCTTATACCTACACATTTAGCAATCGATATCGGAATGCTTCAAATTATTAGTTTAACATATTCAAGTTAATGAACTTTGTTTAACTTACTGAAGTCTACATATAGCCTTGGCGGCATAACGGCATTGTATTTAGAAGTATTCTTTAATCTTATATTTAGGTATAAAGTCGATTTTCTTGTATATACACACCTAGCAATCGATTTTGAAATACTTCAAATCATTAGTTTAAAATATTAAAGTTAATAAAGCTTCTTTAATGCACTGAAGTTAACATAAAGCCTTAACGGTATAACGGCAGTGCATTTAGAATAATTCTGTAATCTTATATTTAGGTATAAAGTCGATTTTCTTGTATATACACATTTAGAAATTCATATCGAAATGCTTCCAATCATAAGTTTAACATATTTAAGTTAATTAACCTTCTTCATCTTACTGAAGTCTACATAAAGCCTTGGCGGCCTAACTTCAGTGCATTTAGAAGAATCCCATTATCTTATATTTAAGTATAAAGTCGAATTTGTTGTATATAGACATTTAGCAATCGATATCGAAATCCTTTAGATCATTAGTTTAACATATTTAAGTTAATAAACTTTGTTTAACGTATACTTGTCTACATAAAGCCTTAACGGTATAACGGCAGTGCATTTTGAAGAAGTCTGTAATCTTTTATTTAGGTATAAATCGATTTTCTTATATCTACACATTTAGCAATCGATATCGAAATGCTTCAAATCATTAGTTTAAAATATTTAAGTTAATAAACTTTGTTTAACTGACTCATGTCTACATAAAGCCTTAACGGTATAACGGCAGTGCATTTTGAAGAATTCCGTTATCTTATATTCAGGTGTAAAGTCGATTTTCTTGTATATACACATTTAGAAATTCATATCGATATGCTTTATATCATTAGTTTAACATATTTAAGTTAACTAATCTTCTTTATCTTACTGAAGTCTACATAAAGCCTTAACAGTATAACGGCAGTGCATTTAGAAAAATTCCGTTATCTTATATTCAGGTCTAAATTCGATTTTCTTGTATATAAACATTTAGCAATCGATATCGAAATGCTTCAAATCATTAGTTTAACATATTTAAGTTAATAAACCTTCTTTAACGCACTGAAGTCTACATAAAGCCTTAACGGTATAACTGCAGTGCATTTAGAAGAATTCCGTATCCTTACATTTAGGTATAAAGTCAAATTTGTTGTATATACCTATTTAGCAATCGATATCGAAATGCTTCAAATAACTGGCTTAACATATTTAAGTTAATTAGCCTACTCTATCTTACTGAAGTTTACATAAAGCCTTAACGGTATACCGGCAGTGCATTTGGAAGAATTCCGTAATCTTTTATTTAAGTATAAAATCGATTTTCTTGTATTTGCATATTTAGCAATCGATATCGAAATTCTTCAAATCATTAGTTTAACATATTTAAGTTAATTAACCTTCTTTATCTTACTGAAGTCTACATAAAGCCTTAACAGTATAACATCAGAGCATTTAGAAGAATTCCGTAATCTTATATTTAGGTAGAAAGTCGATTTTCTTGTATATACACATTTAGCAGTCGATTTCGAAATGCTTTAAATCATTAGTTTAACATATTTAAGTTAATTAACCTCCTTTATCTTACTGAAGTCTACATAAAGCCTTGGCGGTATAACGGCACTGCATTTAGAAGAATTCCGTAATCTTATATTTAGGTATAAAGTCGATTTTCTTGTATATATACATTTAGCAATCCATATCGAAATTCTTCAAATCTTTCGTTTAACATATTAAAGTTAATAAACCTTCTTTAACGAACTGAAGTTTACATAAAGCAATGGCGGCATAACGGCAGTGTATTTAGAAGAATTCCGTAATCTTATATTTAAGTAAAAAGTCGAATTTGTTGTATATACACATTTAGCAATCGATATCGAAATGCTTCAGATCATTATTTTAACATTTTTAAGTTATTAAACTTTGTTAAACTTACTCATGTCTACATAAAGCCTTAACGGTATAACGGCAGTGCATTTTGAAGAAGTCTGTAATCTTATGTTTAGGTATAAATCGATTTTCTTCTATCTACACATTTAGCAATCGATATCGAAATGCTTCAAATCATTAGTTTAAAATATTTAAGTTAATAAACTTTGTTTAACTGACTCATGTCTACATAAAGCCTTAACGGTATAACGGCAGTGCATTTTGAAGAATTCCGTTATCTTATATTCAGGTATAAAGTCGATTTTCTTGTATATACACATTTAGAAATTCATATCGAAATGCTTCAAATCGTAAGTTTAACATATTCAAGTTAATGAACTTTGTTTAACTTACTGAAGTCTACATTTAGCCATGGCGGCATAACGGCATTGTATTTAGAAGAATATATAATATAAAGTCGATTTTCTTGTATATGCACATTAAGCAATCGATATCGAAATAATTCAAGTCTCTCGTTTAACATATTTAAGCTAATTAACCTTCTTTATCTTACTGAAGTTTAAAAAAAGCCTTGGCGGCATATCGGCAGTGCATTTAGAAGAATTCCGTAATCTCAGTTTAGGTATAAAATCGATTTTCTTGTATTTACACATTTAGCAATCGATATCGAAATGCTTCAAATCATTAGTTTAACATATTTAAGTTAATTAACCTTCTTTATATTTTGAAGTCTACATAAAGCCGTAACGGTATAACGGCAGTGCATTTAGAAGCATTCCATAATCTTATGTTTAGGTTTAAAGTCGATTTTCTTGTATATACACATCTAGCAATCGATTTTAAAATGCTTCATATCATTAGTTTAACATATTCAAGTTAATAAACTTTGTTTAACTTTTTTAAGTTTACATAAAGCCATGGCGGCATAACGGCAGTGCATTTGGAAGAATTCCGTAATCTTATTTTTAGGTATGAAATCGATTTTCTTGTATTTACACATTTAGCAATCGATATCGAAATGCTTCAAATAACTGGTTTAACATATTTAAGTTAATTAACCTTCTTTATCTTATTGAAGTTTACATAAAGCCTTAGCGGTATAACGGCAGTTCATTTAGAAGAATTCCCTAATCTTATATCTATATAAATAAAAATGAATCGTCAAAATGTATGTAAGCTCGTAACTTTCATACGACTGAACCAAATTTGATAATTCTTTTTTTAAAATGTTCGTTGAAGTTCAAGGATGGTTACGGAGAGGAAAATTCAAATAATTGCCGGAAAACCCCTAAAAACAGCCCTTTTCTTTTTCTCATACAAACTTATATATGTTTGTTCGTTAGTAACGCTAAGAGAACGGCTAAACCAATATTGATGAAATTTTAAGAGGTTATTCGTTGTGGTCAAGGAAGATTTAGAAATAAAAATATCTTATACTTTTCATGAAAAGTCGGAAAATTGGATGATTCCAAAAATCAACTTTTTTCCATATGTACAATTTGTTTTTTAGTTTTTGTTTGTTTTGTTTTTCAATATTTTTATTTGTAAATAATTTGAATAGTTCAATTTCGGTCGCTTGCTTTTTTATTCCGGCTATTCAAAAGAAAAATTATTGAAAACTATTCAGTGAAAACTTTACGTGTGTTTCACACAAAGAGGTAAATTGCAGAAGCCACCAAGAGGTCGCCCTAATATCGGTCGGTGTTCTTTTTGCCATCAAAGTATGGCAGCCCAAGGCAAGGTAAGGCAAGAAGTACTCACAGGATGCGGCGGGAATTAAGGATCGCGGTAAATCAGCAAGCGATCGTCACGATGTCACAACACGACTTTTCAAACAACAGTTACGATGTTTGATTGAATTTATCTTGAAGCAACGTATATGAAGCGCTGTTGGATGCTAGATGTACTCTGTTGAGTGGCAAAATAGAGGTTTTCCGCACGCAGACATTATTCTTTGGATGATGGTTACACCAGTTCAAATTGATGAAATAATTTCTCTGGAAATTCCTGATATAGAGAAAGATCCAGTATTATATGAAGTGGTGGAAACCAATATGGTTCATGGACCTTATGGACACCACAATCCCACTTCGGTTTGTATGTCTAACAGTAAATACACGAAACACTTTCCACGTGCTTTTCTTTCGGAAACACAAACTGGAAATGATGGATATCTGGAAAACTGGAAATGATGGATACCAACTCTATCGGCGTCGCTCACCAGATAACGAACATTCAGCATTCAACTTAGCAGAGTGAATATCGAATTTAACAACACATGGATCGTACTATATTCACCACTATTGTCTAAATCATATTCAAAACTCATATCAGTATTTAGTATTGCAGTTTGGTGAATCGATAAAATACTTTTATAAGTACGTCACCGAAGGAAGCAACATGGCGATTATTGGTCTTGTACCATACGGTCGATACGTGAACTGCAATAAAGCGCTTTGTAGGCTATTTACTTTTGCAATTCATGAACGTTTTCCGATTGTTGTGCGTCTCGCAGTTAATTTGGAAAAAGGACAAAGGGTATATTTCAACCCAGAGAATACAGTAGAGCAATAACAATTGGAAATGGTTCAATTTCGCTTGGTTCGATATCAATTCCATCTTCCCTTTATCAATTCATGAAAGATGAACTCATCACAAATGTTCGCACATTGACCAAATTATCGTAACTTACGATTCCAATGTTAGCTGCCAAAAACACTGATGTTGTTGACTTAATCTGGAAGATTCAAAGTTAAATTCCGGGAGACTTGCCCTCATACAAATCGATCGGTCGTCTTGACAATGAAGACGACGCCGTGAATTACCCAGTGGTATTTTAAAATTCTTTGGACAGGCTTGGTGTGCCACCGCATCATTTTCGTCTCAAAAGAGGATCCGCCGTTATTATATTTCGCAATTTTCATGCGCCAAAACTGTGTAATGGAACCCGACTGATTATGACGCACCTATCGAATACAAGGGGGAGAATGCT
Source organism: Bactrocera correcta (assembly GCA_027475135.1). Lineage (NCBI taxonomy): Eukaryota > Metazoa > Arthropoda > Insecta > Diptera > Tephritidae > Bactrocera > Bactrocera correcta. The sequence continues at coordinate 9,539,608 of CM050324.1, read as the reverse complement.
TGATTTTACGAATTCCTTTGAGTTCTAGCGATTTCCCATTTCAGTTCAAAAGGACCTAAAGATAGTCGCATAGTATGAGGCATAAATTTGGAAATGCTATGTTTTTTACACGGTGCTCACGAGTTGGACACCGGAACAGTAACCAAAAAATGTTTTTTGTAAAGCTGCGATACATTGAAAAAAAAAAATCAAAAATGAAAAGATAAATTTAACTTTCTTTTCATTTCAAAATACATAATTTCACGCATGACAACGGCTGCGGGGTCAGCTAGTTTAGTTATAAATTCGATTTTCTTGTATGTATATACATATTAGCAATCGATATTGAAATGCTTGAAATCTTAAGTTTAACATATTTAAGTTAATTAACCTTCTTTATCTTACTCAAATTTACATAAAGCCTTAACGGTATAACGCATCATTTGGAAGAATGCCGTAATCTTATATTTGGATAAATCGAATTTGTTAATACGTATTTACCATCGATATCGAAATGCTTAAATTTACGAATTCATTTAAGTTAATTAGCCTGATTTATTTACTGAAGTTCATAAAGGACCTAAATGTCGCATTTGAGAAGAATTGTACATGCTTATGTTTTTACAGGTTCAGAGTCGGTTTTCCGAATATAAAAAAATTTAGAATCGATATCGAAATTTTCAAATCAGTAAAATGTTAAGTAAGATAAATTTACTTTCGAATTCAAGTTAAATACATGAATTCACGTAATCCTTATATTTAGGTATAAATCTCTTTTCTTGTATATACACATATTAGCAATCGATATGAAATGCTTAAATCTTAGTTAAATATTTAGTAATTAACCTTCTTTATCTTACTCAATTACATAAACCTTAACGGTATAACTCAGGCATTTGGAAGAATTCCGTAATCTTATATTTAGGTAAAAGTCGATTTTTTGTATATACCATTTAGCAATCGATATCGAAATGCTTCAAATCATAGTTAAATATTTAAGTTAATTAACTTCTTTTATCTTACTGAAGTTACATAAAGCCTTACGGATAACGGCATTTAGAAGAATTCATTTTATTTAGGTATAAAGTGGATTTTCTTGTATATAACATTTAGCAATCGATATCGAAATGCTTAAATCATTAGTTTAACATATTTAAGTTAATTAACCTTCTTTATTTACTTCTTTACGTAAAGCTTAACGGTATAACGGCAGTGCATTTGAAGAATTCCGTATCTTATATTTAGGTAAAAAGTCAATTTTTTTATATACATATTTAGCAATCGATATCGAAATGCGTCAAATAATTAGCTTAACATATTTAAGTTAATAAACATTTTTACCTTACTGAAGTCTACATAAAGCCTTAACAGTATATCATCAGAGCATTTAGAAGAATTCCGTAATCTTATATTTAATTATAGAGTCGATTTTTTTGTATATATACATTTAGCATTCGATATCGAAATGCTTCAGATCTTTTTTTTAACATATTTAAGTTAATTAACCTTCTTTAACGAACTGAAGTTTACATAACGCCATGGAGGCATAACGGCAGTGCATTTAAAAGAATTCTGTAATCTTATATTTAGGTATAAAGTCGAATTTGTTGTATCTACACATTTAGCAATCGATATCGAAATGCTTCAAATCATTAGTTTAAAAAATTTAAGTTAATAAACTTTTTTTAACTTACTGAATTCTACGTATAGCCTTAACGGTGTAACTGCAGCGCATTTAAAAGAATTCCGTAATCTTATATTTAGGTACAAAGTCGATTTTCTTGTATATACACATTTAGCAATCGATATCGAAAGGCTTCAAAGCATTAGTTTAACATATTAAAGTTAATAAACCTTCTATAACGCACTGAAGTCTACATAACGCCTTAACGGTATAACGGCAGTGCATTAGGAGAATTCCATAATCTTATATTTAAGTATAAAGTCGATTTTCTTGTATATACACACTTAGCAATCGATATCGAAATGCTTCAAATCATTAGTTTAACATATTTAAGTTAATAAACCTTCTTTAACGCACTGAAGTCTACATAAAGCCTTAACGGTATAACTGCAGTGCATTTAGAAGAATTCCGTAACCTTACATTTAGGTATAAAGTCAAATTTGTTGTATATACCTATTTAGCAATCGATATCGAAATGCTTCAAATAACTGGCTTAACATATCTAAGTTAATTAGCCTACTCTATCTTACTGAAGTTTACATAAAGCCTTAACGGTATACCGGCAGTGCATTTGGAAGAATTCCGTAATTTTATATTTAGGTATAAAGTCGATTTTATTGTATGTACACATTTAGCAGTCGATTTCGAAATGCTTTAAATCATTAGTTTAACATATTTAAGTTAATTAACCTCCTTTATCTTACTGAAGTCTACATAAAGCCTTGGCGGTATAACGGCACTGCATTTAGAAGAATTCCGTAATCTTATATTTAGGTATAAAGTCGATTTTCTTGTATATATACATTTAGCAATCCATATCGAAATTCTTCAAATCTTTCGTTTAACATATTAAAGTTAATAAACCTTCTTTAACGAACTGAAGTTTACATAAAGCAATGGCGGCATAACGGCAGTGTATTTAGAAGAATTCCGTAATCTTATATTTAAGTAAAAAGTCGAATTTGTTGTATATACACATTTAGCAATCGATATCGAAATGCTTCAGATCATTATTTTAACATTTTTAAGTTATTAAACTTTGTTAAACTTACTCATGTCTACATAAAGCCTTAACGGTATAACGGCAGTGCATTTTGAAGAAGCCCTGTAATCTTATGTTTAGGTATAAATCGATTTTCTTCTATCTACACATTTAGCAATCGATATCGAAATGCTTCAAATCATTAGTTTAAAATATTTAAGTTAATAAACTTTGTTTAACTGACTCATGTCTACATAAAGCCTTAACGGTATAACGGCAGTGCATTTTGAAGAATTCCGTTATCTTATATTCAGGTATAAAGTCGATTTTCTTGTATATACACATTTAGAAATTCATATCGAAATGCTTCAAATCGTAAGTTTAACATATTCAAGTTAATGAACTTTGTTTAACTTACTGAAGTCTACATTTAGCCATGGCGGCATAACGGCATTGTATTTAGAAGAATATATAATATAAAGTCGATTTTCTTGTATATGCACATTAAGCAATCGATATCGAAATAATTCAAATCTTTCGTTTAACATATTTAAGCTAATTAACCTTCTTTATCTTACTGAAGTTTAAAAAAAGCCTTGGCGGCATATCGGCAGTGCATTTAGAAGAATTCCGTAATCTCAGTTTAGGTATAAAATCGATTTTCTTGTATTTACACATTTAGCAATCGATATCGAAATGCTTCAAATCATTAGTTTAACATATTTAAGTTAATTAACCTTCTTTATATTTTGAAGTCTACATAAAGCCCTTACGGTATAACGGCAGTGCATTTAGAAGCATTCCATAATCTTATGTTTAGGAATAAATTCGATTTTCTTGTATATACACATTTAGCAATCGATATCGAAATGCTTCAAATCATTAGTTTAACATATTTAAGTTAATTAAACTTCCTTATCTTACCGAAGTCTACATAAAGCCTTAACGGTGTAACGGCAGTGCATTTAGAAGAATTCCGTAATCTTATATTTAGGCATAAAGTCGATTTTCTTGTATATACACATTATGCAATCTAAATCAAAATGCTACAAATCATTAGTTTAGCATATTTAAGTTAATAAGCCAACTTTGTCATACAGAATTTTACATATAGTGCTTTTAGAAGAATTCCGTTATCTTTTATTTAGGTATAAATTCGATTTTCTTGTATATACACATTTAGCAATCGCTATCGAAATGCTTCAAATAGCTGGTTTAACATGTTTAGGTTAATTAACCTTTTTTAACGAACTGAAGTTTACATAAAGCCATGGCGGCATAACGACAGTGCATTTAGAAGAATTCGGTAATCTTATATTTAGGTATATATTCGATTTTCTTGTATATACACATTAAGCAATCGATATCGAAATGCTTCAAATAGCTGGTTTAACATGTTTAGGTTAATTAACCTTTTTTAACGAACTGAAGTTTACATAAAGCCATGGCGGCGTAACGGCAGTGCATTTAGAAGAATTCCGTAATCTTATATTTAGATATAAATTCAATTTTTTTGTCTATACATATTAAGCAATCGACATCGAAATGCCTTAAATCTTTAGTTTAACATATTTATGTCAATTAACTTTCTTTATCTTACTGAAGTTTATATAGAGCCTTAACGGTATAACGGCAGTGCATTTGGAAGAATTCCGTAATCTTATATTTAGGTATAAAGTCGAATTGGTTGTATTTATAGATTTAGCAATCGATATCGAAATGCTTTAAATCATTACTTTGACATACCATGACGACAACAGCGACGACTACGGACATGAGTTACAGGAATCCTCTTACGGAATCCGAGGAGGACGAACTGCTTGCCTCCAGCCATGAGACAAGCAAGAGTACTACCGGACGTACCAACCAAAGTACACCGGTAGATACAGCAGTGAAAACAACAAATTTAAGGGAGGAGGCGTCCACCTCCAAGGCTGCCATTAGCACTAACCAAAGTGCACTGACGGCTAAATCAGAGAGCAAAAAGAAACGCAAAAATCCCAGAATTAGCTGAGGAAAAACCGGTACCAAAGAGCGGTCTTCATACTAGGGAAGATAGCCAAAGACCAGGCAGCCGGTACCCCAGTTGATGAGGCTGAAACAAAGCGCCTCAAATCTATTGTAGAGGAATATGAAAGCTTCCTGAAAAGGAAGCAGTCACAACCTCAAGAAGAAAGGCCTCGCTGGATTTCCTGACGGGTAGTGTTGCTAAAATTAGCAACGCCTTTGTAGGCCTTCAATTGAGGCTAATACCCGCCAGGGATATTCCAAAGAGGCCTAGGGCTCGCATTTGGTTACCCCCACTAGAGGAGCCAGGCGAAAAACTCCTGAGGTGCATTAAGCTGCAAAACAAATCTATACCTGGTATAGATGAGTGGAGAAAAAACCAAACAAATCAAGCAAGCCAATACTAGTGGCCATTTGTGATGAGTCCATTGAGGCTCTGAAGAAGACTGACAACAAAATCAGCTTCGGAATACGCAAGGCAAGGCTTAAAATCTTCCACGGCGACAAAGCGGCTGACGAAGACGACACGGGGAGAGGTCGACGACGCCAGCCAGTTGTTAAGGAATGTGGGCATTGAAAAACCCCGAGATGCCCAATAACAACAACATAAGATGCGTACAGATTAACCTGCAGCACTCGAAGAGTGCTAAAGCGAATCTGACAACCCTCGTGAATGAGGGGGGCATCGACATTAGCATAATACAGAAGCCCTGGGTCAATGAAAGGGCTAAACAGCAGCAACTATAACCTGTTTTACACACGGAACAGAGGTAAACCTAGGGCATGCATTCTTATCAATAAAAGTATAAATGCATTTCTTTGTCCTAATTACAGCACAGCAGATATCACAGTGGTAAAGGTGGAACAGAAGGAAAAGCCCTTCTTCTTGGTCTCGGCCTACTTGGCCCACGACGAAGACATACCACCGGCGCCGCTCACCAGGCTAGTAGAGGAAAACAAGAAGGATGATGTCCTAATAGGGTGTGATGCAAATGCAAGGCACACCGTATGGGGTAGCTCCAGTATAAACACCAGAGGTGAGTCACTCTTGCAGTATATTTTAAACAGTAATCTAAGTATATGCAACAAGAGCGATAAGCCAACTTTTATCTTCCCAAGCTCGGATAGGTTTCCGGGGTGGGAGGAAGTTCTTGACCTCACGCTATCAACAGACACAGACAGTCTCGTTGTGGATAACTGAAGGGTATCCGATGAGCCTTCCATGTCGGATCACTCCTGGATACTCTTCAGCATCCGCGAGAGGTACAGTGCGCCTCTCACATACCGGAACCCTAGAAGAACGGCATGGGGAAAATTTACCAGTATAGCAACAAAATGCCTCGAAAAGGGAGGCAACAAGAGTATCAGAAATCCCGCGGAACTAGATTCAGAAGTAGAGAAGTTGGAAAAAATCTTAATCACTACTTTTAACAAAACTACTCCGCTAACAGTTCTTAAAAAGAGAGAGTCTCTTCCTTGGTGGAACAGTGAACTCAAAAATTTGAGAACACAACTAAGAAAAGCTTTCAATGAGAGTTTTAGAACCAAAATTTGGCAGCCATATAAAGACATTATGAAGGTATACAAAAAAGCAGTCAGGAAAGCTAAAAATGACTCATGGCGATCCTTCTGCACATCAATAGAAAGCTGCAGAGAAGCCGCTAGGCTGAGTAAAATGCTATCCAAAGACCATATTAATACTGCCTACATTAGGGCGGAGGGAAGTGATTGTACCTCCTCGGCAAAAGAGTCCCTGGAGGTACTAATCACAACACACTTCCGCGGGAGTCAGCAAACACCTTCAACGAGGGTTCAACTAGAACCACCGGTGAACGCACAATGAAAATCAAATATGCCATAAATAGTTTTGCACCATTTAAAGCGGCAGGTCCTGACGGGATTATGCCCATAATGCTGCAAAAACTGATAGAACCAATGGTTCTGAGGCTTGAAAATATATACAAACGAGCATTCAACTATCTTACATCCCAAGAAGTTGGAAAAGGAGCAAAGTTGTTTTCCTACCGAAACCAGGCAGAAGAACACACGAGAATGCCAAGGATTTTAGACCTATAAGCCTTACCTCATTTATGCTGAAGGTACTAGAAAGGCTAATAGATCTACACGTAAGAACAATAATGGCGGGGAAGTTATCGAAGTCCCAACATGCGTACATAAAGGGCCGATCAACCGAAACCGCCCTTCACAAGGTGATAAGTGTGATTGAAAAATCACTACACCACAAACAATACACCATGGCTGCTTTTCTAGACATAGAGGGCGCCTTCAATAACATAGAAGTAAATACGATAATTAATTCTCTGGCGCATGGGGGCATAGAAGACACTGTGTGCAGATGGATACTATCGATGCTCGAGAATAGGAAGATTATAGCTTCAAACGGCGCTGCAACACAAACAAGTTATGTGAGTAGAGGGACGCCTCAAGGGGGGGTCCTCTCTCCGCTTCTATGGGTTGTAGCGCTGAACGAAATACTCCTCCAAATAAACGGTGGAGGAGTGAAGGCAGTAGCGTATGCAGACAATATAGTGTTGTTGGTATCAGGTCTGCTTCCTTCAACAGTCAGCGAGATTATGGAAAGAGCACTTCGTAGGTTAAACCTATGGGCTAAAAGCAATGGTCTAGGAGTTAACCCGAACAAGACAGAACTAATGCTATTCACAAGCAGAACCAAAATACCTCAGGTTCAACTTCCGGTACTAAACGGCACATCACTCATCCTATCCATAACAGCTAAATACTTGGGAATGGTGATTGACACCAAACTGTCCTGGAAAATAAACATAGAAAAAAGAATAAACAAAGCATACATGGCCTATTATACTTGTAAGAAAATCGTCAACAAGAAGTGGGGCCTCAAACCAAGTATAGTCATGTGGATGCACACAGCGGTCATAAGACCCATACTTACATATGGAGCTCTGGTATGGTGGCCAGTGCTAAACAAACAATACAACATTAGAAAATTAAATGGAATACAAAGAGCAGCATGTGCGGGTGTTACGGGCGCAATCAGGTCATGTCCGACTGATGCGCTCAATGTGATCCTGCATTAACTACCAATGGACATTTTTATTCAAAAAACAGCTGCTATAGCGGCGATAAGAATAAAAGAATTGGGAGGTTGGAATCAGCAGAACTACGGACATAGTGTAATTCTAAACAAGCTCACTATTAATAAATCAGACTACATTCTCCCAAAGCTGGACTTCAATAGACACTTCCAGGTGAAGATACCATCTAGACGAGAATGGAGAAGAGGTCCAATAGCAGAGGAGGATACCACCTCAGTCTATACCGACGGGTCCAAAATGGACTGCGGAGTGGGCACCGGGGTAGTCTCCGATGATCTGGGCATGTCTCTCTCTATACGTCTACCAAACTCGGCTAGCATCTTCCAAGCAGAAGTACTAGGCATAGAAAAAGCCTGCGAAGTTCTATTAGAAAACCACGAGAATATACATAAAGCAAGTATATTTACGGATAGCCAGGCGGCCCTCCTGGCACTGTCTTCACCCTTGACAAATTCCAGTATAGTTCAAAACTGCAAGAGAGCACTAAGCTCAATAAAAGACAAGCTTCAACTAAACTTCATCTGGGTTCCCGGCCACAGGAACATTTTCGGTAACGAAAAAGCAGATAAGTTGGCAAAGGCGTTAGCTTTCCTCAACGAATCCGAGGCGCTGCAAATACCGAGCCCGCTAGGATCGATCAAAGGAGAGATCAATAGACAATTTCAACAAGTTGCAAATAACAGATTAAAAAACATTACAAAATGCGTCATAACAAAACAATTATGGCCAACATATGACAGGAAAAGAACCAACGACTTACTAAATAGGGCAAGAAGAAGTATTTACAGAATAAAAGCTACCATAACGGGGCACTGGCCATTTGGGGAACATGCATCCAAAATGAGTATGCCCCACAACGACATCTGCAGGGGCTGCGGAGTAGCAGGGCACAAGGAAACAATCTTCCACTTTCTCTGCGAATGCCCAGCTCTAGCACAGATCCGACACAAAGCACTCGGAATCCAGCAAGCACCAAATCTTGAATGGATTTCCACCAAAAGCATATCGGACATAAGTAGTTTCATTGAAATCTCAAAATGGTTTGAGAGAGTAGGTGAAACGTAATAGCAGACACAGGAGGTTTCTACGAACAGTGTACCAAAATGGCACATCAGTGCTAATTGAGCCCGATAGGGCTGCACTCCTACCTACCTACCTTAACATATTTAAGTTAGCTTGGCTTCTTTATCTTACTGAGGTTTACATAAAGCCAATGCATTTAGAAGAATTTCATAATTTTATGTTTAGGTATAAAGTCGGTTTTCTTGAATATACGCATTTAGCAATCGATATCGAAATTTCTCAAATCATCAGTTTTACATATTTAAGCTAATAAACCTCCTTTAACGAAGTGAAGTTAACATAAAGCCATGGCGACATAACGGCTGTGCATTTAGAAGAATTCCGTAATATTATATTTAGGTATAAAGTCGATTTTCTTGTATGTACACATTTAGCAATCGATATCAAAATGCTTCAAATCATTAGTTTAACATATTTAAGTTAATTAACCTTCTTTATCTTACTGAAGTCTACATAAACCCTTAACGGTATAACGGCAGTGCATTTTGAAGAATTCCATAATCTTATATTTAGGTATAAAATCGATTTTCCTGTAAATACAAATTAAGCAATCGATATCGAAATGCTTCAAATCATTAGTTTAACATATTTAAGTTAATTAACCTTCTTTATCTTACCGAAGTCTACGTAAAGCCTTAACGGTATAACGGCAGTTCATTTAGAAGAATTCCGTAATCTTATATTTAGGTATAACGTCGATTTCCTTGTAAATACATACTTAGCATAAAGGTATAAAGTCGATTTTCTTGTATATACACATTTAGCAATCGATATCGAAATGCTTCAAATCTTTAGTTTAACATATTTAATTTAATTAACCTTCTTTGACGAACTGAAGTTTGCATTAAGCCATGGCGGCATAACGGCAGTGCATTTTGAAGAATTCCGTAATCATATATTTAGGTATAAATTCGATTTTCTTGTATATACACATTTTGCAATCGATATCGAAATGCTTTAAATCTTTAGTTTAACATATTTAAGTTAATAAACTTTATTTAACTTTCTGAAGTCTACATAAAACCTTAACTTTATAACGGCAGTGCATTTAGAAGAATTCCGTAATCTTATATTTAGGCATAAAGTCGATCTTCTTGTATATACACATTATGCAATCTAAATCAAAATGCTACAAATCATTAGTTTAGCATATTTAAGTTAATAAGCCAACTTTGTCATACAGAATTTTACATAAAGTGCTTTTAGAAGAATTCCGTTAACTTTTATTTAGGTATAAATTCGATTTTCTTGTATATACACATTAAGGAATCGACATCGAAGTGTTTCAAATTTTAGTTTAACATTTTTAAGTTAATTAAACTTCTTTATCTTACCGAAGTCAACATAAAGCCGTAACGGTTTAACGGCAGTGCATTTAGAATAATTCCGTAATTTTATATTTAGGTATAAAATCGATTTTCTTGTATATACACATTCAGCAATCCATACCGAAATGCTTCAAATCATTAGTTTAACATATTTAAGTTAATCAAACTTCTTTATCTTACCGAAGTCTACATAAAACCTTAAGGGTGTAACGGCAGTGCATTTAGAAGAATTGCATAATCTTATGTTTAGGAATAAATTCGATTTTCTTTTACATACACACTATGCAATCGATATCGAAATGCTTCAAATCATTAGTTTAACATATTTAAGTTAATTAACCCTCTTTATCTTATTAAAGTCTACAGAAGCCTTAACGGCATAACGGCAGTGCATTTGGAAGAATTCCGTAATCTTATATTTAGGTATAAAGTCGATTTTCTTGTATGTACACATTTAGCAATCGATATCGAAATGCTTCAAATCATTAGTATAACATATTTAAGTTAATTAACGTTCTTTATCTTACTGAAGTCTACATAAAGCCTTAACGGGATAACGGCAGTGCTTTTAGAAGAATTGCATTATCTTTTATTTAGGTATAAAGTGGATTTTCTTGTATATATACATTTAGCAATCTATATCGAAATGCTTTAAATAATTAGTTTAACATATTTAAGTTTAAGAACCTTCTTTAACGAACTGAAGTTTACATAAGGCCATGGCGGCATAACGGCAGTGCATGTAGAAATTTCCGTAATCTTATATTTAGGTATAAAGTCGACTTTCTTGTATTTACAAATTTAGCAATCAATATCGAAATTATTTAAATCATAAGTTTAACATATTTAAGTTAATTAACCTTCTTTATCTTACTGAAGTTTACATAAGGCCTTAACGGCATAACGGCAGTGCATTTAGAAGAATTCCGTAATCTTATATTTAGGTATAAATTCGATTTTTTTGTCTATACACATTTAGCAATCGATATTGAAATGCTTTAAATCATTAGTTTAACATATTTAAGTTAACTTGCCTTCTTTATCTTATAGAAGTTTACATAAAGTGCATTTAGAAGAATTTCATAATCTTATATTTAGGTATAAAGTCGATTTTCTTGTATATACACATTTAGCAATCGCTATCGCAATGCTTCAAATCTTTAGTTTAACATTTTTAAGTTAATAAACCTTCTTTGACGAACTGAAGTTTACATAAAGCCATGGCGGCATAACGACAGTGCATTTAGAAGAATTCGGTAATCTTATATTTAGGTATATATTCGATTTTCTTGTATATACACATTAAGCAATCGATATCGAAATGCTTCAAATAGCTGGTTTAACATGTTTAGGTTAATTAACCTTTTTTAACGAACTGAAGTTTACATAAAGCCATGGCGGCGTAACGGCAGTGCATTTAGAAGAATTCCGTAATCTTATATTTAGATATAAATTCAATTTTTTTGTCTATACATATTAAGCAATCGACATCGAAATGCCTTAAATCTTTAGTTTAACATATTTATGTCAATTAACTTTCTTAATCTTACTGAAGTTTATATAGAGCCTTAACGGTATAACGGCAGTGCATTTGGAAGAATTCCGTAATCTTATATTTAGGTATAAAGTCGAATTTGTTGTATTTATACATTTAGCAATCGATATCGAAATGCTTTAAATCATTACTTTGACATACCATGACGACAACAGCGACGACTACGGACATGAGTTACAGGAATCCTCTTACGGAATCCGAGGAGGACGAACTGCTTGCCTCCAGCCATGAGACAAGCAAGAGTACTACCGGACGTACCAACCAAAGTACACCGGTAGATACAGCAGTGAAAACAACAAATTTAAGGGAGGAGGCGTCCACCTCCAAGGCTGCCATGAGCACTAACCAAAGTGCACTGACGGGTAATTAAGGAGCAAAAAGAAACGCAAAAATCCCAGAATTAGCTGAGGAAAAACCGGTACCAAAGGGCGGTCTTCATACTAGGGAAGATAGCCAAAGACCAGGCAGCCGGTACCCCAGTTGATGAGGCTGAAACAAAGCGCCTCAAATCTATTGTAGAGGAATATGAAAGCTTCCTGAAAAGGAAGCAGTCACAACCTCAAGAAGAAAGGCCTCGCTGGATTTCCTGACGGGTAGTGTTGCTAAAATTAGCCTTCAATTGAGGCTAATACCCGCCAGGGATATTCCAAAGAGGCCTAGGGCTCGCATTTGGTTACCCCCACTAGAGGAGCCAGGCGAAAAACTCCTGAGGTGCATTAAGCTGCAAAACAAATCTATACCTGGTATAGATGAGTGGAGAAAAAACCAAACAAATCAAGCAAGCCAATACTAGTGGCCATTTGTGATGAGTCCATTGAGGCTCTGAAGAAGACTGACAACAAAATCAGCTTCGGAATACGCAAGGCAAGGCTAAAAATCTTCCACGGCGACAAAGCGGCTGACGAAGACGACACGGGGAGAGGTCGACGACGCCAGCCAGTTGTTAAGGAATGTGGGCATTGAAAAACCCCGAGATGCCCAATAACAACAACATAAGATGCGTACAGATTAACCTGCAGCACTCGAAGAGTGCTAAAGCGAATCTGACAACCCTCGTGAATGAGGGGGGCATCGACATTAGCATAATACAGAAGCCCTGGGTCAATGAAAGGGCTAAACAGCAGCAACTATAACCTGTTTTACACACGGAACAGAGGTAAACCTAGGGCATGCATTCTTATCAATAAAAGTATAAATGCATTTCTTTGTCCTAATTACAGCACAGCAGATATCACAGTGGTAAAGGTGGAACAGAAGGAAAAGCCCTTCTTCTTGGTCTCGGCCTACTTGGCCCACGACGAAGACATACCACCGGCGCCGCTCACCAGGCTAGTAGAGGAAAACAAGAAGGATGATGTCCTAATAGGGTGTGATGCAAATGCAAGGCACACCGAATGGGGTAGCTCCAGTATAAACACCAGAGGTGAGTCACTCTTGCAGTATATTTTAAACAGTAATCTAAGTATATGCAACAAGAGCGATAAGCCAACTTTTATCTTCCCAAGCTCGGATAGGTTTCCGGGGTGGGAGGAAGTTCTTGACCTCACGCTATCAACAGACACAGACAGTCTCGTTGTGGATAACTGAAGGGTATCCGATGAGCCTTCCATGTCGGATCACTCCTGGATACTCTTCAGCATCCGCGAGAGGTACAGTGCGCCTCTCACATACCGGAACCCTAGAAGAACGGCATGGGGAAAATTTACCAGTATAGCAACAAAATGCCTCGAAAAGGGAGGCAACAAGAGTATCAGAAATCCCGCGGAACTAGATTCAGAAGTAGAGAAGTTGGAAAAAATCTTAATCACTACTTTTAACAAAACTACTCCGCTAACAGTTCTTAAAAAGAGAGAGTCTCTTCCTTGGTGGAACAGTGAACTCAAAAATTTGAGAACACAACTAAGAAAAGCTTTCAATGAGAGTTTTAGAACCAAAATTTGGCAGCCATATAAAGACATTATGAAGGTATACAAAAAAGCAGTCAGGAAAGCTAAAAATGACTCATGGCGATCCTTCTGCACATCAATAGAAAGCTGCAGAGAAGCCGCTAGGCTGAGTAAAATGCTATCCAAAGACCATATTAATACTGCCTACATTAGGGCGGAGGGAAGTGATTGTGCCTCCTCGGCAAAAGAGTCCCTGGAGGTACTAATCACAACACACTTCCGCGGGAGTCAGCAAACACCTTCAACGAGGGTTCAACTAGAACCACCGGTGAACGCACAATGAAAATCAAATATGCCATAAATAGTTTTGCACCATTTAAAGCGGCAGGTCCTGACGGGATTATGCCCATAATGCTGCAAAAACTGATAGAACCAATGGTTCTGAGGCTTGAAAATATATACAAACGAGCATTCAACTATCTTACATCCCAAGAAGTTGGAAAAGGAGCAAAGTTGTTTTCCTACCGAAACCAGGCAGAAGAACACACGAGAATGCCAAGGATTTTAGACCTATAAGCCTTACCTCATTTATGCTGAAGGTACTAGAAAGGCTAATAGATCTACACGTAAGAACAATAATAGCGGGGAAGTTATCGAAGTCCCAACATGCGTACATAAAGGGCCGATCAACCGAAACCGCCCTTCACAAGGTGATAAGTGTGATTGAAAAATCACTACACCACAAACAATACACCATGGCTGCTTTTCTAGACATAGAGGGCGCCTTCAATAACATAGAAGTAAATACGATAATTAATTCTCTGGCGCATGGGGGCATAGAAGACACTGTGTGCAGATGGATACTATCGATGCTCGAGAATAGGAAGATTATAGCTTCAAACGGCGCTGCAACACAAACAAGTTATGTGAGTAGAGGGACGCCTCAAGGGGGGGTCCTCTCTCCGCTTCTATGGGTTGTAGCGCTGAACGAAATACTCCTCCAACTAAACGGTGGAGGAGTGAAGGCAGTAGCGTATGCAGACAATATAGTGTTGTTGGTATCAGGTCTGCTTCCTTCAACAGTCAGCGAGATTATGGAAAGAGCACTTCGTAGGTTAAACCTATGGGCTAAAAGCAATGGTCTAGGAGTTAACCCGAACAAGACAGAACTAATGCTATTCACAAGCAGAACCAAAATACCTCAGGTTCAACTTCCGGTACTAAACGGCACATCACTCATCCTATCCATAACAGCTAAATACTTGGGAATGGTGATTGACACCAAACTGTCCTGGAAAATAAACATAGAAAAAAGAATAAACAAAGCATACATGGCCTATTATACTTGTAAGAAAATCGTCAACAAGAAGTGGGGCCTCAAACCAAGTATAGTCATGTGGATGCACACAGCGGTCATAAGACCCATACTTACATATGGAGCTCTGGTATGGTGGCCAGTGCTAAACAAACAATACAACATTAGAAAATTAAATGGAATACAAAGAGCAGCATGTGCGGGTGTTACGGGCGCAATCAGGTCATGTCCGACTGATGCGCTCAATGTGATCCTGCATTAACTACCAATGGACATTTTTATTCAAAAAACAGCTGCTATAGCGGCGATAAGAATAAAAGAATTGGGAGGTTGGAATCAGCAGAACTACGGACATAGTGTAATTCTAAACAAGCTCACTATTAATAAATCAGACTACATTCTCCCAAAGCTGGACTTCAATAGACACTTCCAGGTGAAGATACCATCTAGACGAGAATGGAGAAGAGGTCCAATAGCAGAGGAGGATACCACCTCAGTCTATACCGACGGGTCCAAAATGGACTGCGGAGTGGGCACCGGGGTAGTCTCCGATGATCTGGGCATGTCTCTCTCTATACGTCTACCAAACTCGGCTAGCATCTTCCAAGCAGAAGTACTAGGCATAGAAAAAGCCTGCGAAGTTCTATTAGAAAACCACGAGAATATACATAAAGCAAGTATATTTACGGATAGCCAGGCGGCCCTCCTGGCACTGTCTTCACCCTTGACAAATTCCAGTATAGTTCAAAACTGCAAGAGAGCACTAAGCTCAATAAAAGACAAGCTTCAACTAAACTTCATCTGGGTTCCCGGCCACAGGAACATTTTCGGTAACGAAAAAGCAGATAAGTTGGCAAAGGCGTTAGCTTTCCTCAACGAATCCGAGGCGCTGCAAATACCGAGCCCGCTAGGATCGATCAAAGGAGAGATCAATAGACAATTTCAACAAGTTGCAAATAACAGATTAAAAAAATGTACACATTTAGCAATCGATATCAAAATGCTTCAAATCATTAGTTTAACATATTTAAGTTAATTAACCTTCTTTATCTTACTGAAGTCTACATAAACCCTTAACGGTATAACGGCAGTGCATTTTGAAGAATTCCATAATCTTATATTTAGGTATAAAATCGATTTTCCTGTAAATACAAATTAAGCAATCGATATCGAAATGCTTCAAATCATTAGTTTAACATATTTAAGTTAATTAACCTTCTTTATCTTACCGAAGTCTACGTAAAGCCTTAACGGTATAACGGCAGTTCATTTAGAAGAATTCCGTAATCTTATATTTAGGTATAACGTCGATTTCCTTGTAAATACATACTTAGCATAAAGGTATAAAGTCGATTTTCTTGTATATACACATTTAGCAATTGATATCGAAATGCTTCAAATCTTTAGTTTAACATATTTAATTTAATTAACCTTCTTTGACGAACTGAAGTTTGCCTTAAGCCATGGCGGCATAACGGCAGTGCATTTTGAAGAATTCCGTAATCATATATTTAGGCATAAATTCGATTTTCTTGTATATACACATTTTGCAATCGATATCGAAATGCTTTAAATCTTTAGTTTAACATATTTAAGTTAATAAACTTTATTTAACTTTCTGAAGTCTACATAAAACCTTAACTTTATAACGGCTGTGCATTTAGAAGAACTCCGTAATCTTATATTTAGGCATAAAGTCGATTTTCTTGTATATACACATTATGCAATTGAAATCGAAATTCTACAAATCGTTAGTTTAGCATCTTTAAGTTAATAAGCCAAATTCGTCATACAGAATTTTACATAAAGTGCTTTTAGAAAAATTCCGTTATCTTATATTTAGGTATCAATTCGATTTTCTTGTATATACACATTAAGGAATCGACATCGAAGTGTTTCAAATTTTAGTTTAACGTATTTAAGATAATTAAACTTCTTTACCTTACCGAAGTCTACATAAACCCTTAACGGTATAACGGCAGTGCATTTAGAAGAATTCCGTAATCTTATATTTAGGAATAAATTCGATTTTCTTGTATATACACATTTAGCAATCGATATCGAAATGCTTCAAATCATTAGTTTAACATATTTAAGTTAATTAAACTTCCTTATCTTACCGAAGTCTACATAAAGCCTTAACGGTGTAACGGCAGTGCATTTAGAAGAATTCCGTAATCTTATATTTAGGCATAAAGTCGATTTTCTTGTATATACACATTATGCAATCTAAATCAAAATGCTACAAATCATTAGTTTAGCATATTTAAGTTAACAAGCCAACTTTGTCATACAGAATTTTACATAAAGTGCTTTTAGAAGAATTCCGTTATCTTTTATTTAGGTATAAATTCGATTTTCTTGTATATACACATTAAGGAATCGACATCGAAGTGTTTCAAATTTTAGTTTAACATTTTTAAGTTAATTAAACTTCTTTATCTTACCGAAGTCAACATAAAGCCGTAACGGTTTAACGGCAGTGCATTTAGAATAATTCCGTAATTTTATATTTAGGTATAAAATCGATTTTCTTGTATATACACATTTAGCAATCCATACCGAAATGCTTCAAATCATTAGTTTAACATATTTAAGTTAATCAAACTTCTTTATCTTACCGAAGTCTACATGAAACCTTAAGGGTGTAACGGCAGTGCATTTAGAAGAATTGCATAAACTTATGTTTAGGAATAAATTCGATTGTCTTTTACATACACACTATGCAATCGATATCGAAATGCTACAAATCATTAGTTTAACATATTTAAGTTAATTAACCTTCTTTATCTAAGTTAATAAACCTTCTTTATCTAACCGGAGTCTACATAAAGCCTCAACGGTATAACGGCAGTGCATTTAAAAGAACTCCATAAACCTATATTTGGGTATAAAGTCGATTTTCTTGTATATACACATTATGCAATTGACATCGAAATGCTTCAAATATTTAGTTTGATATATTTAAGTTAATAAAACTTCTTTAACGCACTGAAGTCTACATAAAGCCTAAACGGTAAAACGGCTGTGCATTTAGTAGAATTCCGTAAACTTATATTTAGGTATAAATTCGATTTTCTTATATATACACATTAAGCAATCTAAATCGAAATGCTACAAATCATTAGTTTAGCATATTTAAGTTAATAAGCCAATTTTGTCATACAGAATTTTACATAAATTGCTTTTAGAAGAATTCCGTTATCTTTTATTTAGGTATAAATTCGATTTTCTTGTATATACACATTAAGGAATCGACATAGAAGTGTTTCAAATTTTAGTTTAACATATTTAAGTTAATTAAACTTCTTTATCTTACCGAAGTCTACATAAAGCCGTAAAGGTTTAACGGCAGTGCATTTAGAATAATTCCATAATCTTATATTTAGGAATAAATCCGATTTTCTTGTATATACACATTTAGCAATCGATACCGAAATGCTTCAAATCATTAGTTTAACATACTTAAGTTAATTAAACTTCTTTATCTTACCGAAGTCTACATAAAACCTTAAGGGTGTAACGGCAGTGCATTTAGGAGAATTGCATAATCTTATATTTAGGAATAAATTCGATTTTCTTGTACATACACACTATGCAATCGATATCGAAATGATTCAAATCATTAGTTTAACATATTTAAGTTAATTTACCTTCTTTAACGTATTGAAGTTGATATAAAGCCCTGACGGCATAACGGCAGTGCATTTAGAAGAATTCCGTAATCTTATATTTAGGTGTAAAGTCGAATTTCTTGTATATGCACATTTAGCAATCGATAACGAAATGCTTCAAATCATTAGTTTAAGTTAATTAACCTTCTTTATCTTACTGAAGTTTACATAAAGCCATAACGGTATAGCGGCAAAGCATTTGGAAGAATTCCATAATCTTATATTTAGGTATAAAGTCGATTTTGTTGTATTGTTTTGTTGTACACATTTAGCAATCGATATCGAAATGCTTCAAATCATTAGTTTAACATATTTAAGTTAATAAACTTTATTTAACTTTCTGAAGTCTACATAAAACCTTAACTTTATAACGGCTGTGCATTTAGAAGAACTCCGTAATCTTATATTTAGGCATAAAGTCGATTTTCTTGTATATACACATTATGCAATTGAAATCGAAATGCTACAAATCGTTAGTTTAGCATACTTAAGTTAATAAGCCAAATTCGTCATACAGAATTTTACATAAAGTGCTTTTAGAAAAATTCCGTTATCTTATATTTAGGTATAAATTCGATTTTCTTGTATATACACATTAAGGAATCGACATCGAAGTGTTTCAAATTTTAGTTTAACGTATTTAAGATAATTAAACTTCTTTATCTTACCGAAGTCTACATAAACCCTTAACGGTATAACGGCAGTGCATTTAGAAGAATTCCGTAATCTTATATTTAGGAATAAATTCGATTTTCTTGTATATACACATTTAGCAATCGATATCGAAATGCTTCAAATCATTAGTTTAACATATTTAAGTTAATTAAACTTCCTTATCTTACCGAAGTCTACATAAAGCCTTAACGGTGTAACGGCAGTGCATTTAGAAGAATTCCGTAATCTTATATTTAGGCATAAAGTCGATTTTCTTGTATATACACATTATGCAATCTAAATTAAAATGCTACAAATCATTAGTTTAGCATATTTAAGTTAACAAGCCAATTTTGTCATACAGAATTTTACATAAAGTGCTTTTAGAAGAATTCCGTTATCTTTTATTTAGGTATAAATTCGATTTTCTTGTATATACACATTAAGGAATCGACATCGAAGTGTTTCAAATTTTAGTTTAACATTTTTAAGTTAATTAAACTTCTTTATCTTACCGAAGTCAACATAAAGCCGTAACGGTTTAACGGCAGTGCATTTAGAATAATTCCGTAATTTTATATTTAGGTATAAAATCGATTTTCTTGTATATACACATTTAGCAATCCAAACCGAAATGCTTCAAATCATTAGTTTAACATATTTAAGTTAATCAAACTTCTTTATCTTACCGAAGTCTACATAAAACCTTAAGGGTGTAACGGCAGTGCATTTAGAAGAATTGCATAAACTTATGTTTAGGAATAAATTCGATTTTATTTTACATACACACTATGCAATCGATATCGAAATGATTCAAATCATTAGTTTAACATATTTAAGTTAATTAACCTTCTTTAACGTACTGAAGTTGATATAAAGCCCTGACGGCATAACGGCAGTGCATTTAGAAGAATTCCGTAATCTTATATTTAGGTGTAAAGTCGAATTTCTTGTATATGCACATTTAGCAATCGATAACGAAATGCTTCAAATCATTAGTTTAAGTTAATTAACCTTCTTTATCTTACTGAAGTTTACACAAAGCCACAACGGTATAGCGGCAAAGCATTTGGAAGAATTCCGTAATCTTATATTTAGGTATAAAGTCGATTTTGTTGTATTGTTTTGTTGTACACATTTAGCAATCGATATCAAAATGCTTCAAATCATTAGTTTAACATACTTAAGTTAATAAACTTTATTTCACTTTCTGAAGTCTACATAAAACCTTAACTTTATAACGGCTGTGCATTTAGAAGAATTCCGTAATCTTATATTTAGGCATAAAGTCGATTTTCTTGTATATACACATTTAGCAATCGATATCGAAATGCTTCAAATCATTAGTTTAACATATTTAAGTTAATTAAACTTCCTTATCTTACCGAAGTCTACATAAAGCCTTAACGGTGTAACGGCAGTGCATTTAGAAGAATTCCGTAATCTTATATTTAGGTGTAAAGTCGAATTTTTTGTATATGCACATTTAGCAATCGATAACGAAATGCTTCAAATCATTAGTTTAAGTCAATTAACCTTCTTTATCTTACTGAAGTTTACATAAAGCCATAACGGTATAGCGGCAAAGCATTTGGAAGAATTCCGTAATCTTATATTTAGGTATAAAGTCGATTTTGTTGTATTGTTTTGTTGTACACATTTAGCAATCGATATCAAAATGCTTCAAATCATTAGTTTAACATATTTAAGTTAATAAACTTCTTTATCTTACCGAAGTCTACATAAACCCTTAACGGTATAACGGCAGTGCATTTAGAAGAATTCCATAATCTTATATTTAGGAATAAATTCGATTTTCTTCTATATACACATTTAGCATTCGATATCGAAATGCTTCAAATCATTAGTTTAACATATTTAAGTTAATTAAACTTCCTTATCTTACCGAAGTCTACATAAAGCCTTAACGGTGTAACGGCAGTGCATTTAGAAGAATTCCGTAATCTTATATTTAGGCATAAAGTCGATTTTCTTGTATATACACATTATGCAATTGAAATCGAAATGCTACAAATCATTAGTTTAGCATACTTAAGTTAATAGGCCAACTTCGTCATACAGAATTTTACATAAGGTGCTTTTAGAAAAATTCCGTTATCTTATATGTAGGTATAAATTCGATTTTATTGTATATACACATTAAGGAATCGACATCGAAGTGTTTCAAATTTTAGTTTAACGTATTTAAGATAATTAAACTTCTTTATCTTACCGAGGTCTACATAAACCCTTAAGGGTATAACGGCAGTGCGTTTAGAAGAATTCCATAATCTTATATTTAGGAATAAATTCGATTTTCTTGTATATACACATTTAGCAATCGATATCGAAATGCTTCAAATCATTAGTTTAACATATTTAAGTTAATTAAACTTCCTTATCTTACCGAAGTCTACATAAAGCCTTAACGGTGTAACGGCAGTGCATTTAGAAGATTTCCGTAATCTTATATTTAGGCATGAAGTCGATTTTCTTGTATATACACATTATGCAATCTAAATCGAAATTCTACAAATCATTAGTTTAACATATTTATGTTAATAAACCTTCTTTATCTAAGTTAATAAACCTTCTTTATCTAACCGGAGTCTACATAAAGCCTCAACGGTATAACGGCAGTGCATTTAAAAGAACTCCATAAACCTATATTTGGGTATAAAGTCGATTTTCTTGTATATACACATTATGCAATTGACATCGAAATGCTTCAAATATTTAGTTTGATATATTTAAGTTAATAAAACTTCTTTAACGCACTGAAGTCTACATAAAGCCTAAACGGTAAAACGGCTGTGCATTTAGTAGAATTCCGTAAACTTATATTTAGGTATAAATTCGTTTTTCTTATATATACACATTAAGCAATCTAAATCGAAATGCTACAAATCATTAGTTTAGCATATTTAAGTTAATAAGCCAATTTTGTCATACAGAATTTTACATAAATTGCTTTTAGAAGAATTCCGTTATCTTTTATTTAGGTATAAATTCGATTTTCTTGTATATACACATTAAGGAATCGACATAGAAGTGTTTCAAATTTTAGTTTAACATATTTAAGTTAATTAAACTTCTTTATCTTACCGAAGTCTACAAAAAGCCGTAACGGCTTAACGGCAGTGCATTTAGAATAATTCCATAATCTTATATTTAGGAATAAATCCGATTTTCTTGTATATACACATTTAGCAATCGATACCGAAATGCTTCAAATCATTAGTTTAACATACTTAAGTTAATTAAACTTCTTTATCTTACCGAAGTCTACATAAAACCTTAAGGGTGTAACGGCAGTGCATTTAGAAGAATTGCATAATCTTATATTTAGGAATAAATTCGATTTTCTTGTACATACACACTATGCAATCGATATCGAAATGATTCAAATCATTAGTTTAACATATTTAAGTTAATTAACCTTCTTTAACGTATTGAAGTTGATATAAAGCCCTGACGGCATTACGGCAGTGCATTTAGAAGAATTCCGTAATCTTATATTTAGGTGTAAAGTCGAATTTCTTGTATATGCACATTTAGCAATCGATAACGAAATGCTTCAAATCATTAGTTTAAGTTAATTAACCTTCTTTATCTTACTGAAGTTTACATAAAGCCTAACGGTATAGCGGTAAAGCATTTGGAAGAATTCCATAATCTTATATTTAGGTATAAAGTCGATTTTGTTGTTTTTTTTACACATTAGCAATCGATATCGAAATGCTTCAAATATTAGTTTAACATATTTAAGTTAATAAACTTTTTTAACTTTCTGAAGTCTACATAAAACCTTAACTTTATAACGGCTATGCATTTAGAAGAATTCCGTAATCTTATATTTAGGCATAAAGTCGATTTTCTTGTATATACACATTATGCAATTAAATCGAAATGCTACAAATCATTAGTTTAGCATACTTAAGTTAATAAGCCAACTTCGTCATACAGAATTTTACATAAGGTGCTTTTAGAAAAATTCCGTTATCTTATATTTAGGTATAAATTCGATTTTATTGTATATACACATTAAGGAATCGACATCGAAGTGTTTCAAATTTTAGTTTAACATATTTAAGATAATTAAACTTCTTTATCTTACCGAAGTCTACATAAACCCTTAACGGTTAACGGCAGTGCGTTTAGAAGAATTCCATAATCTTATATTTAGGAATAAATTCGATTTTCTTGTATACACACATTTAGCAATCGATATCGAAATGCTTCAAATCATTAGTTTAACATATTTAAGTTAATTAAACTTCCTTATCTTACCGAAGTCCACATAAAGCCTTAACCGTGTAACGGCAGTGCATTTAGAAGATTTCCGTAATCTTATATTTAGGCATAAAGTCGATTTTCTTGTATATACACATTATGCAATTGAAATCGAAATGCTACAAATCATTAGTTTAGCATATTTAAGTTAATAAGCCAACTTTGTCATACAGAATTTTACATAAAGTGCTTTTAGAAGAATTCCGTTATCTTTTATTTAGGTATAAATTCGATTTTCTTGTATATACACATTAAGGAATCGACATCGAAGTGTTTCAAATTTTAGTTTAACATATTTAAGTTAATTAAACTTCTTTATCTTACTGAAGTCTACATAAAGCCGTAACGGTTTAACGGCAGTGCATTTAGAATAATTCCATAATCTTATATTTAGGAATAAATTCGATTTTCGTGTATATACACATTTAGCAATCGATATCGAAATGCTTCAAATCATTAGTTTAACATATTTAAGTTAATTAAACATCTTTATCTTACCGAAGTCTACATAAAACCTTAAGGGTGTAACGGCAGTGCATTTAGAAGAATTCCATAATCTTATATTTAGGAATAAAATCGATTTTCTTATACATACACACTATGCAATCGATATCGAAATGATTCAAATCATTAGTTTAACATATTTAAGTTAATTAACCTTCTTTAACGTATTAAAGTTGATATAAAGCCATGACGGCACAACGGCAGTGCATTTAGAAGAATTCCGTAATCTTATATTTAGGTGTAAAGTCGAATTTCTTGTATATGCACATTAAGCAATCGATAACGAAATGCATCAAATCTTTAGTTTAACATATTTAAGTTAATTAACCTTCTTTATCTTACTGAAGTCTACATAAAGCCTTAACGGTATAATGGCAGTGCATTTAGAAGAATTCCGTAATCTTATATTTAGGTATAAAATCGATTTTCTTGTATTTACACATTTAGCAATCAATATCGAAATGCTTCAAATCGTTAGTTTAACATATTTAAGT
Organism: Bactrocera correcta; assembly: GCA_027475135.1. Classification (NCBI taxonomy): domain Eukaryota; kingdom Metazoa; phylum Arthropoda; class Insecta; order Diptera; family Tephritidae; genus Bactrocera; species Bactrocera correcta. The sequence goes on along the minus strand of CM050324.1, from coordinate 9,515,074 downwards.
TAATAAACTTTTTTTAACTTACCGAAGTCTACATAAAACCTTAACAGTATAACGGCAGTGCATTTAGAAGAATTCCGTAATCTTTTATTTAGGTATAGAGTCGATTTCTTTGTATATACACATTTGGCAATCGATACCAAAATGCTTCAAACCTTTACTTTAACATATTTAGGTTAATTAGCCTACTTTATCTTACTGAAGTTTACATAAAGCCAAGGCATTTAGAAGAATTTTCAAACTTAAATTTTAGTATAAAATCTATTTTCTTGTATCTATACATTTAGCAATCGATATCGAAATACTTCAGATCATTAGTTTAATATATTTAAGATAATAAACTTTCTTTATCTTACTGAAGTCTACATAAAGCCTTAACGGTATAAAGGTAGTGCATTTAGAAGAATTCCGTACTCTTATGTTTATGTACAGTGACGAGCAATACTGTAACACGTTAAAGGCGCTTTTATTTCAACTAAGTATATTTCACAAGTTAGAGTTAAAACTCAATTTTTTTTGTTTGAAATGTTTTATGTGGACATCATATTTTACCTCTACTGTAAAAATGCTAACATAAAACAACAATAATTTACTGTGAACAGTGAAATTTAAGAATAACTAAAATGTTACAGTTAAGCACGCATGTCGTGTGATCTTTTATTACCGTTATTTTTTTGCAATTGCGATAAGCAGGCAGAAATTTTTTAGTTGTTAAGTGATAATTGATTTGTCAAGTAGCAAACGTGATCATGCAGTCAGAAAATACGCAGAAAATTTTAAAATTAATAAAGGAGGAGCAATCTGTGCGTAAAATAGCAACAGAATGTAAAGTTAGCCATATGACAGTGCACAGGTTAAAACAAAAATACTTTAAAACCTCGTCCAAGAACAAAGGTGGTCGGCCCAGAAAAATTAACGACCGACAATGCCGCCATCTCGCCCAATTGGTCACTTCGAACAATGCGGTAACACCCGCGGCAGCTCTTAAAGTGCTTAATATCGAAGCAAGTGAGTGGACAGCACGCCGTTCCTTAAAAAAAAATGGACTCAAAGCATCTGAAAAGAAAAAAAAACCGATGTTGACAAAAAGACATGTGCAGCTGCGGCGCGATTTTGTTGCAACACATGAGCATTGGACTGAAGAAGATTGGGATATGGTAAGTTTAAAACAAAAAATGTTTAAATTATAAAAATATTCACTTTATTTTTTATTTTAAAGGTAGTATGGTCTGATGGGACAAAAATAAATCGTTATCAGTCCGATGGACGTTCCTGGTACTATACACGAGACCCAAACACGATTAAACCGAACCATGTTTCCCAAACTGTAAAACATGGTGGCGGGTCAATCATGGTTTGGGGGTGTATCACCAAAAACGGTATAGGTCGTCTGGTACGCATTAATGGAATCATGCGTAAGGAGCAGTATCTGACCATTTTACAACAAAATTTGCCGATAGTCATCGAAAATTTGGGTCTTGCTGCTGAAAAAGTTATCTTTCAGCAAGACAATGACCCGAAGCACACGGCTCGCCTTGTACAAGATTGGATAAAACGTCAAAAATTTTCGACCCTTTCATGGCCCCCTCAATCACCGGATATGAATCCAATCGAAAATTTGTGGAGTCATGTCAAGACGCAGCTGGTGAAGTACCCTAATCCTCCTAAGGGGGTAAATGAGTTGTGGGAGCGGACTCAAGAAGTTTGGAATGCAATACCCCCCGATTTTGTATCGAAATATACAAAAAGTATGCCCAACCGGTTGAACGCTTTAAAAAAAGCTAAGGGTTTTTGGACCAAATATTAATTTTTTGATTATTATGTTTTAACATTACATCGAGTGCAAAACTGTAACATTGAGCTTTTTTTACGTTATTACTTTTAAACATATTGAATTGTTATTAAATAACCATGATTAGTTACTTTAATAAAGCTAAGGCTATAATTAATTGAAAATAAAAATTGAATCATTAAAATCCTTCTTTATTTTTGTTTTCGACATCATTTTAGAATGGATCACTGTGGGGTGTTACAGTACTGCTCGTCACTGTATAAAGTCGGTTTTCTTGAATATACACATTTTGCAATCGATATCGAAATTTCTCAATTTATCAGTTTAGCATATTTAGGCTAATAAACCTTCTTTAACGAACTGAAGTTAACATAAAGCCATGGCGGCATAACGGCTGAAGAGAAGAATTCCGTAATTTTATATTTAGGTATAAAGTCAATGTTCTTGTATATACACATTTAGCATAAAGGTATAAAATCGATTTTTTTTTTATTTACAAATTTAGCAATCGATATCGAAATGTTTCGAATAACTGGTTAAACATATTTAAGTGAATTAACCTACTTTATCTTACTGAAGTTTACATAAAGCCTTAGCGGTATAACGGCAGTGTATTTTGAAAAATTCTGTAATTTTTTATTTAGGTATGAAGTAGATTTTCTTGTATACCTACATCTAGCAATCAATATCAAAATGCTTCAAATCTTTAGTTTAACATATTTAAGTTAATTAACCTTCTTTATCTTACTGAAGTTTGCATAAAGCCTTAACGGTATAACAACAGTGCATTTAGAAGAATTCCGAAATCTTATTTTTAGGTATAAATTCGTTTTTCTTGTAAATACACATCAAGCAATCGATATCGAAATGCTTCAAATCATTAATTTAACATATTTAAGTTAATTAGCTTACTATATCTTACAGAAGCTTACATATAGTGTATTTAGAAAAATTCCGTAATCTCATATTTAGGTATAAATTAGATTTTCTTGAATATACACATTTAGCAATCGACATAGAAATGCTTCAAATCTTAAGTTGAATATATTTAAGTTAATAAAACTTCTTTAACGAACTGAAGTTAACATAAAGCCATGGCGGCATAACGGCTGTGGATTTAGAAGAATTCCTTAATTTTATGTTTAGGTATAAAGTCGGTTTTCTTGTATATACACATTTAGCGATCGATATCGAAATTTCTCAAATCATCAGTTTAACATATTTAAGCTAATAAACTTTCTTTAACGAGCTGAAGTTAACATAAAGCCATGGCGGCATAACGGCTGTGCATTTAGAAGAATTCCGTAATTTTATATTTAGGTATAAATTTGATTTTCTTTTATATACACATTATGCAATCGATATCGAAATGCTTCAGATCATTAGTTTAACATATTTAAGTTAATTAGCCTACTTTACCTTACTGAAGTTTACATAAACCCGATGCATTTAGAAGAATTCCGTAATCTTATATAAAACCTTAACGGTATAACGGAAAAGCATTTAGAAGAACTCCGTAATCTTATATTTAGGTATAGAGTCGATTTTCTTGTATATACACATTTAGCAATCGATATCGAAATGCTTCAAATCTTTAGTTTAACATATTTAAGTTAATTAGCCTACTTTATCTTACTGAAATTTACATATAGTGCATTTAGAAAAATTCCGTAATCTCATATTTAGGTATAAATTCGATTTTCTTGTATATACACATTAAGCAATCGATATCGAAATGCTTCAAGCCTTTAGTTTAACAAACTTAAGTTAATAAACTTTTTTTAACTTACTGTATAAGGGCAGTGCATTTGGAATAATTCCATAATCTTATATGTAAGTATAAATTCGATTTTCTTGTATAAACACATTTAAAAGTCGATACTGAAATGCTTCAATTAACTGGTTAAACATATTTAAGCTAACTAAACTTCTTTATCTTACTGGAGTCTACATAAAGACTTAACGGTAAAACGGCAGTGCATTTAGAAGATTTCCATAATCTTATATTTAGGTAAAAATTCGTTTTTCTTGTAAATACACATTAAGAAATCGATATCGAAATGCTTCAGATCGTTCATTTAACATATTTAAGTTAATAAGCCTACTTTATCTTACAGAAGTTTACATATAGTGCATTTAGTAAAATTCCGTAATCTTATAATTAGGTATAAATTCGATATTTTTGTATATACACATTAAGCAATCGATACCGAAATGCTTCAGATCTTTAGTTTAACATATTTAAGTTAATTAAACTTCTTTACCTTACTGAAGTTTACATAAAGCCTTAACGGTATAACGGCAATGCATTTGGAAGAATTCCGTAATCTGATATCTAGGTATAACGTCGAATTTGTTGTATTTATACATTTAGCAATCGATATTGAGATGCTTCAAATCATTAGTTTAGCATATTTAAGTTAATTAGCCTACTTTATCTTACTGAAATTTACATAAAGCCAATGCATTTAGAAGATTTTCCTAATCTTACATTTATGTATAAAATCGAGTTTCTTCTATGTACATATTTAGCAATCGATATCGAAAAACTTCAAATCATAAGTTTAACATATTAAAGTTAATAAATTTTTTTTAACTTATTGAAGCCTACATGAAGCCTTAACGGTATAAAGGCAGTGCATTTAGAAGAATTCCGTAATCTAATATTAGGTATAAAGTAGATTTTCTTTTTCAGATCATTAGTTTAACATATTTGAGTTAATTAACCTTCTATATTTTACTGAAGTCTACATAAAGCCTTAGCGGTATAACGGCAGTGCAATTTGAAGAATTCCATAATCTTATATTTAGGTATAAAGTCGATTTTCTTGTATATATTCATTAAGCGATCGATATTGAAATGCTTCAAATCATTAGTTTAACTTATTTAAGTTAATTAACCTTCTTTATCTTACCGAGAACTACATAAAGCCTTAACGGTATAACGGCAGTGCAGTTAGAAGAATTCCGTAATCTTATATTTAGGTATAGAGTGGATTTTCTTGTATATACACATTATGCAATCGATATCGAAATGCTTCAGATCATTAGTTTAATATATTTAAGTTAATTAGCCTACTTTATCTTACTGAGGTTTACATAAAGCCAATGCATTTAGAAGATTTTCCTAATCTTACATTTAGGTATAAGATCGATTTTCTTGTATTTACACATTAAGCAATCGATATCGAAATGCTTCAAATCATTAGTTTAACATATTTAAGTAAATAAACTTTTTTTAACTTATTGAAGCCTACATGAAGCCTTAACGGTATAACGGCAGTGCATTTGGAAGAATTCCGTAATCTTATATTTAGGTTTAAAGTCGATTTTCTTGTATATACACATTTAGCAATCGATATCAAAAATCTTCAAATCATTAGTTTAAAATATTTAAATTAATTAACCTTCTTTACTTACTAAAGGTTTACATAAAAGCCATAATGCATTTAGAAGAATTCCGTAGTCTTATATTTAGGTATAAAGTCGATTTTTTTATATATATATTAAGCAATTGATATCGAAATGCTTCAAATCATTAGTTTAACATATTTAAGTTAATTAACCTTATTTATCTTACTGAAGTTTACATAAAGCCTTAACGGTATAAGGCAGTGCATTTGGAAGAATTCCGTAATCTTATATTTAGGTATAAAGCCGATTTTCTTGTATTAAACATTTAGCAATCGATATCGAAATGCTTCAGTCTTTATTTTAACATATTTAAGTTAATAAAGCTTGTTTGACGCACTAAACGTTAACATAAAGCCCATAACGGCAGTGCATTTGGAAGAATTCCGTAATCTTATATTTAGGTATAAAGTCGATTTTCTTGTATATACACATTTAGCTATCGATATCGAAAATCTTCAAATCATTAGTTTAAAATATTTAAGTTAATAAAACTTCTTTGACGAACTGAGGTTTATGTAAAGCCATGGCGGCATAACGGCAGTGCATTTACAAGAATTCCGTAGTCTTATATTTAGGTATAAAGTCGTTTTTTTATATATATATATTAAGCAATTGATATCGAAATGCTTCAAATCATTAGTTTAACATATTTAAGTAATAAACTTTCTTTATCTTACTGCAGTCTACATAAAGCCTTAACGGTATAATGGCAGTGCACTTAAAAGAACTCCGTAATCTTATATTTAGGTATAAAATCGATTTTCTTGTATATACACATATAGCAATCGATATCGAAATGCTTCAAATCACTAGTTTAACATATTTAAGTTAATAAACTTTTTTAACTTACTGAAGTCTACATAAAATTTTAACGGTATAACGGAAAAGCATTTAGAAGAACTCCGTAATCTTATATTTAGGTATAGAGTCGATTTTCTTGTATATACACATTTAGCAATCGATATCGAAATGCTTCAAATCTTTAGTTTAACATATTCAAGTTAATTAGCCCACTTTATCTTACTGAAGTTTACATAAAGCCAATGCATTTAGAAGATTTTCCTAATCTTATATTTAAGTATAAAATCGATTTTCTTCTATTTACATATTTAGCAATCGATATCGAAATGCTTCAAGTCATTAGTTTAACATATTTAAGTTAATAAATTTTTTTAACTTACTGAAGTCTACATAAAACCTTAATGGTATAACGGCAGTGCATTGAGAAGAACTCCGTAATCTTATATTTAGGTATAGAGTCGATTTTTTTGTATATACACATTATGCAATCGATACCGGAATGCTTCAAATCTATAGTTTAACATATTTAAATTAATTAGCCTACTTTATCTTACTGAAGTTTACATAAAACCAATGCATTTAGAAGAATTTTTTAAATTTATATTTAGGTGTAAAATCGATTTTCTTGTATTTACACATTTAGCAATCGATATTGAAATGCTTCAAATCATTTGTTTAACATATTTAAGTTAATAAACTTTTTTTTAACTTATTGAAGTCTACATAAAGCTTAAACGGTATAAAGGCAGTGCATTTAGAAGAATCCCGTAACCTTATATTTAGGTATAAAGTCGACTTCCTTGTATATACACATTTTGCAATTGATATCGAAATGCTTCAAATCTTTAGTTTAACATTTAAGTTAATTAGCCTACTTTATCTTACTGAAGTTTACACAAAGCCAATGCATTTAGAAGAATTTTTTAAACTCATATTAAGTGTAAAATCGATTTTCTTGTATTTACACATCTAGCAATCGATATCGAAATGCTTCAAATCATTAGTTTAACATATTTAAGTTAATAAATTTTTTTAACTTACTGAAGTCTACATAAAACCTTAATGGTATAACGGCAGTGCATTGAGAAGAACTCCGTAATCTTATATTTAGGTATAGAGTCGATTTTTTTGTATTTACATATTTAGCAATCGATATCGAAATACTTCAAATCATAAGTTTAACATATTAATGTTAATTAGCCTACTTTATCTTACTGAAGTTTACATAAAACCAATGCATTTCGAAGAATTTTTTAAACTTATATTTATGTGTAAAATAGATTTTCTTGTATTTACACATTTAGCAATCGACATCGAAATGCTTCAAATCATTAGCTTATCATATTTAAGTTAAGTAACTTTCTTTATCTTACCGAAGTCTACATAAAGCCTTAACGGTATAACGGCAGCGCATTTTGAAGAATTCCATAATCTTATATTTAGGTATAAAGTCAATTTTCTTGTATATACACATATAGCTATCGATATCGAAAATCTTCAAATCATTAGTTTAAAATATTTAAGTTAATAAAACTTCTTTGACGAACTGAGGTTTATATAAAGTCATGGCGGCATAACGGCAGTGCATTTAGAAGAACTCCCTGGTCTTATATTTAGGTACAAAGTCGATTTTTTTATATATATATTAAGCAATTGATATCGAAATGCTTCAAATGATTAGTTTAACATATTTAAGTAATTAACCTTATTTATCTTACTGAAGTTTACATAAAGCCTTAACGGTATAAAGGCAGTGCATTTGGAAGAATTCCATAATCTTATATTTAGGTATAAATCCGATTTTCTTGTATATAAACATTTAGCAATCGATATCGAAATGCTTCAAATCTTTAGTTAACATATTTAAGTTAATAAAACTTGTTTGACGAACTGACGTTAACATAAAGCCATAACGGCAGTGCATTTGGAAGAATTCCGTAATCTTATATTTAGGTGTAAAGTCGATTTTCTTGTATACACACATTTAGCAATCGATATCGAAATGCTTCAGATCGTTAGTTTAACATATTTAAGGTAATAAACTTTCTTTATCTTACTGAAGTCTACATAAAGCCTTAACGGTATAAAGGTAGCGCATTTTGAAGAAATCCATAATCTTATATTTACGTATAAAGTCGAATTTCCTGTATATACAAATTTAGCAATCGATATCGAAATGCTTCAAATCATTAGCTTAACATATTTAAGTTAATTAGCCTACTTTATCTTACAGAAGTTTACATAAAGTGCATTTGGAAGAATTCCGTAATCTTATATTTCGGTATAAATTCGATTATTTTCTCTATACGCATTAAGCAATCGACATCGAAATGCCTCAAATCTTTTGTTTAACATATTTAAGTTAATTAGCCTACTTTATCTTACAGAAGTTTACATAAAGTGCATTTAGAAGAATTCCGTAATCTTATATTTAGGTATAAATTCGATTTTTTTGTCTATACACATTAAGCAATCGACATCGAAATGCCTCAAATCTTTAGTTTAACATATTTAAGTTAATTAACCTTCTTTATCTTACTGAAGTCTACATAAAGACTTAACGGTATAACGGCAGTGCATTTTGAAGAATTCCATAAACTTATATTTAAGTATAAAGTCGATTTTCTTGTATACACACATTTAGCAATCGATATCGAAATGCTTCGGATCATTAGTTTAACATATTTAGGTTAATAAAGCTTCTTTAACGCACTGAAGTTAACATAAAGTCATGGCGGCATAACGGCAGTGCATTTGGAAGAATTCCGTAATCTTATATTTAGGTATAAAGTCAATTTTCTTGTTTACACACATTAAGCAATCGCATTTTAAATGCTTTAAATCTTTAGTTTAATATATTTAAGTTAATAAAGCTTCTTTAACACACTAAAGTTAACATAAAGCCATGGCGGCATAACGGCAGTGCATTTGGAAAAATTCCGTAATCTTATATTTAAGTATAAGGTCCATTTTCTTGTATATACACATTTAGCTATCGATATCGAAAATCTTCAAATCATTAGTTTAAAATATTTAAGTTATTAAACCTTCTTTGACGAACTGAGATTTATATAAAGCCATGGCGGCATAACGGCAATGCCTTTAGAAGAATTCCGTAGTCTTATATTTAGGTATAAAGTCGATTTTTTTATATATATATTAAGCAATTGATATCGAAATGCCTCAAATCATTAGTTTAACATATTTAAGTTAATTAACCTTATTTATCTTACTGAAGTTTACATAAAGCCTTAACGGTATAACGGCAGTGCATTTGGAAGAATTCCATAATCTTATATTTAGGTATAAAGCCGATTTTCTTGTATAAAAACATTTAGCAATCGATATCGAAATGCTTCAAACAACTGGTATAACATATTTAGGTTAATTAACCTTCTTTATCTTAGTGACGTTTATACAAAGCCATAACGGCATAACGGTAGTATATTTGGGTGAATTCCGTAATCTTACATTTAGGTATAAAGTCGATTTTCTTGAATATACACATTTAGCAATCGATATCGAAATGCTTCAGATCATAAGTTTAACATATTTAAGTTAATTAACTTTCTTTATCTTACTGAAGTCTACATAAAGCCTTAACGGTCCAACGGCAGTGCATTTTGAAGAATTCCGTAATCTTATATTTAGGTATAAAGTCGATTTTCTTGTATATATAGATTTAGCAATCGATATCGAAATGCTTCAGATCATTAGTTTAACATATTTAAGTTAATACACCTCCTTTAACTTACTGAAGTCTACATAAAGCCTTAACGGTATAACGACAGTTCATTTAGAAGAATTCCGTAATCTTATATTTAGGTTTAAATTCGATTTTCTTGTATATACACACTTAGCAATCGATATCGAAATACTTCAAATAACTAGTTTAACATACTAAGGTTACTTAACCTTCTTTAACGAACTGAAGTGAACATAAAGCCATAACGGTAGTGCTTTTGGAAGAATTCCGTTATCTTTTATTTAGGTATAAATTCGATCTTCTTGTATATATAAATTCAGCAGTCGATATCGAAATGCTTCATATCATTAGTTTAACATATTTTAGTTAATAAACTTTCTTTATCTTACTGCAGTCTACATAAAGCCTTAACGGTATAATGGCAGTGCACTTAAAAGAACTCCGTAATCTTATATTTAGGTATAAAATCGATTTTCTTGTATTTACACATATAGCAATCGATATCGAAATGCTTCAAATCATTAGTTTAACATATTTAAGTTAATAAACTTTTTTTAACTTACTGAAGTCTACATAAAACCTTAACGGTATAACGGAAAAGCATTTAGAAGAACTCCGTAATCTTATATTTAGGTAATGAGTCGATTTTTTTTTATATACACATTTAGCAATCGATATCGAAATGCTTCAAATCTTTAGTTTAACATTTTTAAGTTAATTAGCCTACTTTATCTTACTGAAGATTACATAAAGCCAATGCATTTAGAAGATTTTCCTAATCTTACATTTAGGTATAAAATCGATTTTCTTGTATATACACATTTAGCAATCGATATCGGAATACTTCAAATCATTGGTTTAACATATTTAAGTTAATAAACTTTTTTTAACTTATTGAAGTCTACATAAAGCCTAAACGGTATAAAGGCAGTGCATTTAGAAGAATCCCGTAATCTTATATTTAGGTATAAAGTCGATTTTCTTGTATACACACATTACGCAATCGATATCGAAATGCTTCAAATCATGAGTTTAACATATTTAAGTTAATAAACTTTTTTTAACTTACTGAAGTCTACATAAAACCTTAACGGTATAACGGAAAAGCATTTAGAAGAATTCCATAATCTTATATTTAGGTATAAAGTCGACTTTCCTATATATACAAATTTAGCAATCGATATTGAAATGCTTCAGATCATTAGTTTAACTTATTTAAGTTAATTAACCTTCTTTATCTTACCGAAAACTAAATAAAGCCTTAACGGTATAACGGCAGTGCATTTAGAAGAACTCCGTAATCTTATATTTAAGTATAAAGTCGATTTTCTTGTTTACACACATTTAGCAATCGATATCGAAATGCTTCAGATCATTAGTTTAACATATTTAAGTTAATAAAGCTTCTTTAACGCACTGAAGTTTACATAAAGCCTTAACGGTATAACGGCAGTGCATTTGGAAGAATTCAATAATCTTATATTTAGGTATAAAGCCGATTTTCTTGTATATAAACATTTAGCAATCGATATCGAAATGATTCAAATCTTTAGTTAACATATTTAAGTTAATAAAACTTGTTTGACGAACTGACGTTAACATAAAGCCATAACGGTAGTGCATTTGGAAGAATTCCGTAATCTTATATTTAGGTGTAAAGTCGATTTTCTTGTATACATACATTTAGCAATCGATATCGAAATGCTTCATATCATTAGTTTAACATGTTTAAGGTAATAAACTTTCTTTATCATACTGAAGTCTACATAAAGCCTTAACGGTATAACGGCAGCGCATTTTGAAGAATTCCATAATCTTATATTTACGTATAAAGTCGATTTTCCTGTATATACAAATTTAGCAATCGATATCGAAATGCTTCAAATCATTAGTTTAACATATTTAAGTTAATTAGCTTACTTTATCTTACAGAAGTTTACATAAAGTGCATTTGGAAGAATTCCGTAATCTTATATTTCGGTATAAATTCGATTATTTTCTCTATACACATTAAGCAATCGACATAGAAATGCCTCAAATCTTTAGTTTAACATATTTAAGTTAATTAGCCTACTTTATCTTACAGAAGTTTACATAAAGTGCATTAAGAAGAATTCCGTAATCTTATATTTAGGTATAAATTAGATTTTTTTGTCTATACACATTAAGCACTCGACATCGAAATGCCTCAAATCTTTAGTTTAACATATTTAAGTTAATTAACCTTCTTTATCTTACTGAAGTCTACAGAAAGCCTTAACGGTATAACGGCAGTGCACTTTGAAGAATTCCATAATCTTATATTTAAGTATAAAGTCGATTTTCGTGTATACACACATTTAGCAATCGATATCGAAATGCTTCGGATCATTAGTTTAACATATTTAAGTTAATAAAGCTTCTTTAACGCACTAAAGTTAACATAAAGTCATGGCGGCATAACGGCAGTGCATTTGGAAGAATTCCGTAATCTTATATTTAGGTATAAAGTCAATTTTCTTGTATACACACATTAAGCAATCGCATTTTAAATGCTTTAAATCTTTAGTTTAATATATTTAAGTTAATAACGCTTCTTTAACGCACTGAATTTAACATAAAGCCATGGCGGCATAACGGCAGTGCATTTGGAAGAATTCCGTAATCTTATATTTAGGTATAAAGTCAATTTTCTTGTATATACACATTTAGCTATCGATATCGAAAATCTTCAAATCATTAGTTTATAATATTTAAGTTAATAAACCTTCTTAATCGAACTGAGGTTAATATAAAGCCATGGCGGCATAACGGCAGTGCATTTAGAAGAATTCCGTAGTCTTATATTTAGGTATAAAGTCGATTTTTTTATATATATATTAAGCAATTGATATCGAAATGCTTCAAATCATTAGTTTAACATATTTAAGTTAATTAACCTTATTTATCTTACTGAAGTTTACATAAAGCCTTAACGGTATAACGGCAGTGCATTTGGAAGAATTCCATAATCTTATATTTAGGTATAAAGCCGATTTTCTTGTATATAAACATTTAGCAATCGATATCGAAATGCTTCATATCTTTAGTTAACATATTAAAGTTAATAAAACTTGTTTGACGAACTGACGTTAACATAAAGCCATAATGGCAGTGCATTTGGAAGAATTCCATAATCTTATATTTAGGTATAAAGTCGATTTTCTTGAATATACACATTTAGCAATCGATATCGAAATGCTTCAGATCATAAGTTTAACATATTTAAGTTAATTAACTTTCTTTATCTTACTGAAGTCTACATAAATCCTTAACCGTCTAACGGCAGTGCATTTTGGAGAATTCCGTAATCTTATATTTAGGCATAAAGTCGACTTTTTTGTATATACAAATTTAGCGATCGATATCGAAATTTCTCAAATTATCAGTTTAGCATATTTAGGCTATTAAACCTTCTTTAACGAACTGAAGTTAACATAAAGCCATCGCGGCATAACGGCTGTGCATTAAGAAGAATTCCGTAATTTTATATTTAGGTATAAAGTCAATGTTCTTGTATATACACATTTAGCATAAAGGTATAAAATCGATTTTTTTGTATATACACATTTAGCAATCGATATCGAAATGCTTCAAATCATTAGTTTAACATATTTAAGCTAACTAACCTTCTTTATCTTACTGAAGTCTATATAAAGCCTTAACGGTATAACGGCAGTGCATTTAGAAGATTTCCATAATCTTATATTTAGGTATAAATTCGTTTTTCTTGTATATAAACATTTAGCAATCGATATCGAAATGCTGCAAATCATTAGTTTAACATATTTAATTTAATTAACCTTCTTTATCTTACTGAAGTTTTCATAAAACCTTAACGGTATAACGGCAGTGCATTTAAAAGAATTCCGTAATCTTATATTTAGGTATAGAGTCGATTTATTTGTATATACACATTTAGCAATCGATACCAAAATGTATCAAACCTTTAGTTTAACATATTTGAGTTAATTAGCCTACTTTATCTTACTGAAGTTTACATAAAGCGAATGCATTTAGAAGAATTTTCTAAAGTTATATTTAGGTATTGAATCTATTTTCTTGTATCTATGCATTTAGCAATCGATATCGAAATACTTCAGATCAGTAGTTTAATATATTTAAGATAATAAACTTTCTTTATCTTACTGAAGTCTACATAAAGCCTTAACGGTATAAAGGTAGTGCATTTAGAAGAATTCTGTACTCTTATGTTTAGGTACAAAGTCGGTTTTCTTGAATATACACATTTAGCAATCGATATCGAAATTTCTCAAATCATCAGTTTAACATATTTAAGCTAATAAACCTTCTTTAACGAACTGAAGTTAACATAAAGGTATGGCGGCATAACGCTGTGCATTAAGAAGAATTCCGTAATTTTATATTTAGGTATAAAGTCGATGTTCTTGTATATACACATTTAGCATAAAGGTATAAAATCAATTTTCTTGTATATACACATTTAGCAATCGATATCGAAATGCTTCCAATCATTAGTTTAACATATTTAAGCTAACTAACATTCTTTATCTTACTGAAGTCTACATAAAGCCTTAACGGTATAACGACAGTGCATTAAGAAGATATCCAAAATCTTATTTTTAGGTATAAATTCGTTTTTCTTGTAAATACACATTAAGCAATCGATATCGAAATGCTTCAAATCATTAATTTAACATATTTAAGTTAATTAGCTTACTATATCTTACAGAAGTTTACATACAGTGTATTTAGAAAAATTCCGTAATCTCATATTTATCGAAATGCTTCAAACCTTTAGTTTAACAAATTTAAGTTCATAAAATTTTTTTAACTTACTGTATAACGGCAGTGCATTTGGAATAATTCCATAATCTTATATTTAAGTATAAATTCGTTTTTCTTTTAAATACACATTATGAAATCGATATCGAAATGATTCAGATCATTAATTTAACATATTTATGTTAATAAGCTTACTTTATCTTACAGAAGTTTACATATAGTGCATTTAGTAAAATTCCGTAATCTTATAATTAGGTATAAATTCGATATTCTCTTATATACACATTAAGCAATCGATACCGAAATGCTTCAAATCTTTGGTTTAACATATTTAAGTTAATTAAACTTCTTTACCTTACTGAAGTTAACATAAAGCCTTAACGGTATAACGTCGAATTTGTTGTATTTATACATTTAGCAATCGATATCGAAATGCTTCAAATCTTTAGTTTAACATATTTAAGTTAATTAGCCTACTTTATCTTACTGAAGTTTACATAAAGCCAATGCATTTAGAAGATTTTCCTAATCTTATAGTTAGGTATAAAATCGATTTTCTTCTATTTACATATTTAGAAATCGATATCGAAAAACTTCAAATCATAAGTTTAACATATTAAAGTTAATAAAATTTTTTTATCTTATTGAAGCCTACATGAAGCCTTAACGGTATAAAGGCAGTGCATTTAGAAGAATTCCGTAATCTTATATTTAGGTATAAAGTAGATTTTCTTTTTCAGATCATTAGTTTAACATATTTGAGTTAATTAACCTTCTTTATTTTACTGAAGTCTACATAAAGCCTTAACGGTATAACGGCAGTGCAATTAGAAGAATTCCATAATCTTATATTTAGGTATAAAGTCGATTTTCCTATATATACAAATTTAGCAATCGATATTGAAATGCTTCAAATCATTAGTTTAACTTATTTAAGTTAATTAACCTTCTGTATCTTACCGAAAACTACATAAAGCCTTAACGGTATAACGGCAGTGCATTTAAAAGAACTCCGTAAACTTATATTTAGGCATAAAATCGATTTTCTTGTATTTACACATTTAGCAATCGATATCGAAATGCTTCAAATCATTAGTTTAACATATTAAAGTTAATAAATTTTTTTACCTTATTGAAGTCTACATAAAGCGTTAACGGTATAACGGCAGTGCATTTAGAAGAATCCCGTGATCTTTTATTTAGGTATAAAGTCGATTTCCTTGTATATACACATTTAGCAATCGATATCGAAATGCTTCAGATCATTAGTTTAATATATTTAAGTTAATTAGCCTACTTTATCTTACTGAGGTTTACATAAAGCCAATGCATTTAGAAGATTTTCCTAATCTTATGTTTAGTTAAAGTCGATTTCTTTGTATATACACATTTAGCAATCGATACGGAAATGCTTCAAATCTTTAGTTTAACATATTTAAGTTATTAAGCCTACTTTACCTTACTGAAGTTTACATAAAACCAATGCATTTAGAAGAATTTTTTAAATTCATATTTATGTGTAAAATCGATTTTCTTGTATTTACACATTTAGCAATCGATATTGAAATGCTTCAAATCATTTGTTTAACATATTTAAGTTAATAAACTTTTTTTTAACTTATTGAAGTCTACATAAAGCTTAAACGGTATAAAGGCAGTGCATTTAGAAGAATCCCGTTATCTTATATTTAGGTATAAAGTCGACTTCCTTGTATATACACATTTTGCAATTGATATCGAAATGCTTCAAATCTTTAGTTTAACATATTTAAGTTAATTAGCCTACTTTATCTTACTGAAGTTTACATAAAGCCAATGCATTTAGAAAAATTTTTTAAACTCATATTAAGTGTAAAATCGATTTTCTTGTATTTACACATTTAGCAATCGATATCGAAGTGCTTCAAATCTTTAGTTTAACATATTTAAGTTAATTAGCCTACTTTATCTTACAGAAGTTTACAAAAAGTGCATTTAGAAAAATTCCGTAATCTTATATTTAGGTATAAATTCGATTTTTTTGTCTATACACATTAAGCAATTGATATCGAAGTGCTTCAAATCTTTAGTTTAACATATTTAAGTTAATTAGCCTACTTTATCTTACAGAAGTTTACATAAAGTGCATTTAGAAGAATCCCGTAATCTTATATTTAGGTATAAAGTCGATTTCCTTGTATATACACATTAAGCAATCGACATCGAAATGCCTCAAATCTTTAGTTTAACATATTTAAGTTAATTAACCTTCTTTATCTTACTGAAGTCTACATAAAGCCTTAACGGTATAACGGCAGTGCATTTTGAAGAATTCCATAATCTTATATTTAAGTATAAAGTCGATTTTCTTGTATACACACATTTAGCAATCGAATCGAAATGCTTCGATCTTAGTTTAACATATTTAAGTTAATAAACTTCTTTAACACTGAAGTTACATAAAGCTGCGGATAACGGCAGTGCATTTGGAAGAATTCCGATAATCTTATATTTAAGTATAAAGTCAATTTTCTTGTATACACACATTTTAGCAATCGCATTAATCGAAAATGCTTTAAATCTTTAGTTTAATATATTTAAGTTAATAAAGCTTCTTTAACGCATTGAAGTTAACATAAAGCCATGGCGGCATAACGGCAGTGCATTTGGAAGAATTCCGTAATCTTATATTTAGGTCTAATGTCAATTTCTTGTTTATATACATTTAGCTATCGATATCGAAAATCTTCAAATCATTAGTTTAAAATATTTAAGTTAATAAACCTTCTTTGACGAACTGAGGTTTATATAAAGCCATGGCGGCATAACGGCAGTGCATTTAGAAGAATTCCGTAGTCTTATATTTAGGTATAAAGTCGATTTTTTTATATATATATTAAGCAATTGATATCGAAATGCCTCAAATCATTAGTTTAACATATTTAAGTTAATTAACCTTATTTATCTTACTGAAGTTTACATAAAGCCTTAACGGTATAACGGCAGTGCATTTGGAAGAATTCCGTAATCTTATATTTAGGTATAAAGTCGATTTTCTTGTAAATATACATTTAGCAATCGATATCGAAATGCTTCAAATAACTGGTATAACATATTTATGTTAATTAACCTTCTTTATCTTAGTGAAGTTTATACAAAGCCATAACGGCATAACGGCAGTATATTTGGGTGAATTCCGTTATCTTACGTTTAGGTATAAAGTCGATTTTCTTGCATATACACATTTAGCAATCGATGTCGAAATGCTTCAGATCATAAGTTTAACATATTTAAGTTAATTAACTTTCTTTATCTTACTGAAGTCTACATAAAGCTTTAACGGTCTAACGGCAGTGCATTTTGAAGAATTCCGTAATCTTATATTTAGGTATAAAGTCGATTTTCTTGTATATACAAATTTAGCAATCGATATCGAAATGCCTCAGATTTACGGTATAACGGCAGCGCATTTGGAAGAATTCCGTAATCTTATATTTCTGTATAAAGTCGATTTTCTTATATACGCACATTAAGCAATCGTATTTTAAATGCCTTAAGTCTTTAGTTTAATATATTTAAGTTAATAAAGCTTCTTTAACGCACTGAAGTTAACATAAAGCCATGGCGGCATAACGGCAGTGCATTTGAAAGAATTCCGTAATCTTATATTTAGGTATAAAGTCAATTTTCTTGTATATACACATTTAGCTATCGATATCGAAAATCTTCAAATCATTAGCTTAAAATATTTAAGTTAATAAAACTTCTTTGACGAACTGAGTTTTATATAAAGCCATGGCGGCATAACGGCAGTGCATTTAGAAGAATTCCGTAGTCTTATATTTAGGTATAAAGTCGATTTTTTTATATATATATTAAGCAATTGATATCGAAATGCTTCAAATCATTAGTTTAACATATTTAAGTTAATTAACCTTATTTATCTTACTGAAGTTTACATAAAGACTTAACGGTAAAACGGCAGTGCATTTAGAAGATTTCCATAATCTTATAATTAAGTATAAATTCGTTTTTCTTTTAAATACACATTATGAAATCGATATCGAAATGATTCAGATCATTAATTTAACATATTTATGTTAATAAGCTTACTTTATCTTACAGAAGTTTACATATAGTGCATTTAGTAAAATTCCGTAATCTTATAATTAGGTATAAATTCGATATTCTCTTATATACACATTAAGCAATCGATACCGAAATGCTTCAAATCTTTGGTTTAACATATTTAAGTTAATTAAACTTCTTTACCTCACTGAAGTTAACATAAAGCCTTAACGGTATAACGTCGAATTTGTTGTATTTATACATTTAGCAATCGATATCGAAATGCTTCAAATCTTTAGTTTAACATATTTAAGTTAATTAGCCTACTTTATCTTACTGAAGTTTACATAAAGCCAATGCATTTAGAAGATTTTCCTAATCTTATAGTTAGGTATAAAATCGATTTTCTTCTATTTACATATTTAGAAATCGATATCGAAAAACTTCAAATCATAAGTTTAACATATTAAAGTTAATAAAATTGTTTTATCTTATTGAAGCCTACATGAAGCCTTAACGGTATAAAGGCAGTGCATTTAGAAGAATTCCGTAATCTTATATTTAGGTATAAAGTAGATTTTCTTTTTCAGATCATTAGTTTAACATATTTGAGTTAATTAACCTTCTTTATTTTACTGAAGTCTACATAAAGCCTTAACGGTATAACGGCAGTGCAATTAGAAGAATTCCATAATCTTATATTTAGGTATAAAGTCGATTTTCCTATATATACAAATTTAGCAATCGATATTGAAATGCTTCAAATCATTAGTTTAACTTATTTAAGTTAATTAACCTTCTGTATCTTACCGAAAACTACATAAAGCCTTAACGGTATAACGGCAGTGCATTTATACAATATATTTAGGCATAAAATCGATTTTCTTGTATTTACACATTTAGCAATCGATATCGAAATGCTTCAAATCATTAGTTTAACATATTAAAGTTAATAAATTTTTTTACCTTATTGAAGTCTACATAAAGCGTTAACGGTATAACGGCAGTGCATTTAGAAGAATCCCGTGATCTTTTATTTAGGTATAAAGTCGATTTCCTTGTATATACACATTTAGCAATCGATATCGAAATGCTTCAGATCATTAGTTTAATATATTTAAGTTAATTAGCCTACTTTATCTTACTGAGGTTTACATAAAGCCAATGCATTTAGAAGATTTTCCTAATCTTATGTTTAGTTAAAGTCGATTTCTTTGTATATACACATTTAGCAATCGATACGGAAATGCTTCAAATCTTTAGTTTAACATATTTAAGTTAATAAGCCTACTTTACCTTACTGAAGTTTACATAAAACCAATGCATTTAGAAGAATTTTTTAAATTTATATTTATGTGTAAAATCGATTTTCTTGTATTTACACATTTAGCAATCGATATTGAAATGCTTCAAATCATTTGTTTAACATATTTAAGTTAATAAACTTTTTTTTAACTTATTGAAGTCTACATAAAGCTTAAACGGTATAAAGGCAGTGCATTTAGAAGAATCCCGTAATCTTATATTTAGGTATAAAGTCGACTTCCTTGTATATACACATTTTGCAATTGATATCGAAATGCTTCAAATCTTTAGTTTAACATATTTAAGTTAATTAGCCTACTTTATCTTACTGAAGTTTACATAAATCCAATGCATTTAGAAAAATTTTTTAAACTCATATTAAGTGTAAAATCGATTTTCTTGTATTTACACATTTAGCAATCGATATCGAAGTGCTTCAAATCTTTAGTTTAACATATTTAAGTTAATTAGCCTACTTTATCTTACAGAACTTTACATAAAGTGCATTTAGAAAAATTCCGTAATCTTATATTTAGGTATAAATTCGATTTTTTTGTCTATACACATTAAGCAATCGATATCGAAGTGCTTCAAATCTTTAGTTTAACATATTTAAGTTAATTAGCCTACTTTATCTTACAGAAGTTTACATAAAGTGCATTTAGAAGAATCCCGTAATCTTATATTTAGGTATAAAGTCGATTTCCTTGTATATACACATTAAGCAATCGACATCGAAATGCCTCAAATCTTTAGTTTAACATATTTAAGTTAATTAACCTTCTTTATCTTACTGAAGTCTACATAAAGCCTTAACGGTATAACGGCAGTGCATTTTGAAGAATTCCATAATCTTATATTTAAGTATAAAGTCGATTTTCTTGTATACACACATTTAGCAATCGATATCGAAATGCTTCGGATCATTAGTTTAACATATTTAAGTTAATAAAGCTTCTTTAACGCACTGAAGTTAACATAAAGTCATGGCGGCATAACGGCAGTGCATTTGGAAGAATTCCGTAATCTTATATTTAGGTATAAAGTCAATTTTCTTGTATACATACATTTAGCTATCGATATCGAAAATCTTCAAATCATTAGTTTAAAATATTTAAGTTAATAAACCTTCTTTGACGAACTGAGGTTTACATAAAGCCATGGCGGCATAACGGCAGTGCATTTAGAAGAATTCCGTAGTCTTATATTTAGGTATAAAGTCGATTTTTTTATATATATATTAAGCAATTGATATCGAAATGCCTCAAATCATTAGTTTAACATATTTAAGTTAATTAACCTTATTTATCTTACTGAAGTTTACATAAAGCCTTAACGGTATAACGGCAGTGCATTTGGAAGAATTCCGTAATCTTATATTTAGGTATAAAGTCGATTTTCTTGTAAATATACATTTAGCAATCGATATCGAAATGCTTCAAATAACTGGTATAACATATTTATGTTAATTAACCTTCTTTATCTTAGTGAAGTTTATACAAAGCCATAACGGCATAACGGCAGTTTATTTGGGTGAATTCCGTTATCTTACGTTTAGGTATAAAGTCGATTTTCTTGCATATACACATTTAGCAATCGATGTCGAAATGCTTCAGATCATAAGTTTAACATATTTAAGTTAATTAACTTTCTTTATCTTACTGAAGTCTACATAAAGCTTTAACGGTCTAACGGCAGTGCATTTTGAAGAATTCCGTAATCTTATATTTAGGTATAAAGTCGATTTTCTTGTATATATAGATTTAGCAATCGATATCGAAATGCTTCAGATCATTAGTTTAACATATTTAAGTTAATACACCTCCTTTAACTTACTGAAGTCTACATAAAGCCTTAACGGTATAACGACAGTGCATTTAGAAGAATTCCGTAATCTTATATTTAGGCATAAAGTCGACTTTTTTGTATATACAAATTTAGCAATCGATATCGAAATGCCTCAGATTTACGGTATAACGGCAGCGCATTTGGAAGAATTCCGTAATCTTATATTTCTGTATAAAGTCGATTTTCTTATATACGCACATTAAGCAATCGTATTTTAAATGCTTTAAGTCTTTAGTTTAATATATTTAAGTTAATAAAGCTTCTTTAACGCACTGAAGTTAACATAAAGCCATGGCGGCATAACGGCAGTGCATTTGAAAGAATTCCGTAATCTTATATTTAGGTATAAAGTCAATTTTCTTGTATATACACATTTAGCTATCGATATCGAAAATCTTCAAATCATTAGCTTAAAATATTTAAGTTAATAAAACTTCTTTGACGAACTGAGTTTTATATAAAGCCATGGCGGCATAACGGCAGTGCATTTAGAAGAATTCCGTAGTCTTATATTTAGGTATAAAGTCGATTTTTTTATATATATATTAAGCAATTGATATCGAAATGCTTCAAATCATTAGTTTATCATATTTAAGTTAATTAACCTTATTTATCTTACTGAAGTTTACATAAAGCCATGGCGGCATAACGGCAGTGCATTTGGAAGAATTCCATAATCTTATATTTGGGTATAAAGCCGATTTTCTTGCATATAAACATTTAGCAATCGATATCGAAATGCTTCAAATCTTTAGTTAACATATTTAAGTTAATAAAACTTGTTTGACGAACTGACGTTAACATAAAGCCATAACGGCAGTGCATTTGGAAGAATTCCGTAATCTTATATTTAGGTATAAAGTCGACTTTCTTGTAAATATACATTCAGCAATCGATATCGAAATGCTTCAAATAACTGGTCTAACATATTTAGGTTAATTAACCTTCTTTATGTTAGTGAAGTTTATACAAAGCCTTAACGGCATAACGGCATAACGGCAGTATATTTGGGTGAATTCCGTAATCTTACATTTAGGTATAAAGTCGATTTTCTTGAATATACACATTTAGCAATCGATATCGAAATGCTTCAGATCATAAGTTTAACATATTTCAGTTAATTAGCATTCTTTATCTTACTGAAGTCTACATAAAGCCTTAACGGTATAACGGCAGTGCATTTTGAAGAATTCCGTAATCTTATATTTAGGGATAAAGTCGATTTTCTTGTATATACACATTTAGCAATCGATATCGAAATGTTGCTAATCATTAGTTTAACATTTTTAAGTTAATTAACTTTCTTTAACTTACTGAAGTGTACATAAAACCAATGCATTTAGAAGAATTTTGTAATTTTATATTTAGGTATAAAGTCGATTTTCTTGTATATACACATTTAGCAATCTATATCGAAATGCTGCAAATCATTAGTTTAACATATTTAATTTAATTAACTTTCTTTAACTTACTGAAGTTTACATAAAGCATTAACGGTATAACGGCAGTGCATTTAGAAGATTTCCATAATTTTATATTTAGATATAAAGTCGACTTTCGTGTACATAAACATTTAGCAATCGATATCGAAAAGCTTCAAATCATTAGTTTAACATATTTAAGTTAACAAAACTTCTTTGACAAACTGAAGTTCACACGAAGCCATGACGACATAACGGCAGTGCATTTAGACGAATTCCGTAATCTTATATTTAGGTATAAAGTCCATTTTTTTGCATATATATATTAAGCAATTGATATCGAAAGGCTTCGAATCATTAGTTTAACATATTAAAGTTAATTAACCTTCCTTATCTTATTGAAGTTTACTTAAAGCCTTAACGGTATAACGGCAGTGCATTTGGAAGAATTCCATAATCTTATATTTAGGTCAAAATCCGATTTTCTTGTATATAAACATTTAGCAATCGATATCGAAATGCTTCAGATCATTAGTTTAACATATTTAAGGTAATAAACTTTCTTTATCTTACTGAAGTTTACATAAAGCCTTAACGGTACAACGGCAGCGCATTTTGAAGAATTCCATAATCTTATATTTACGTATAAAGTCGATTTTCCTGTATATAAACATTTAGCAATCGATACCGAAATGCTTCAAATCATTAGTTTAACATATTTAAGTTAATTAGCCTCCTTTATCTTACAGAAGTTTACATAAAGTGCATTTGGAAGAATTCCGTAATCTTATATTTCGGTATAAATTCGATTATTTTCTCTATACACATTAAGCAATCGACATCGGAATGCCTCAAATCTTTAGTTTAACATATTTAAGTTAATTAGCCTACTTTATCTTACAGAAGTTTACACAAAGTGCATTTAGAAGAATTTCGTAATCTTATATTTAGGTATAAATTCGCTTTTTTTGTCTATACACTTTAAGCAATCGACATCGAAATGCTTTAAATCTTTAGTTTAACATATTTAAGTTAATAAACTGTCTCTATCTTACTGAAGTCTACAAAATCCTTAACGGTATAACGGCAGTGCATTTGGAAGAATTCCGTAATCTTATATTTCTGTATAAAGTCGATTTTCTTATATACACACATTAAGCAATTGCATTTTAAATGCTTTAAATCTTTTGTTTAATATATTTAAGTTAATAAAGCTTCTTTAACGCACTGAAGTTAACATAAAGCCATGGCGGCATAACGGCAGTGCATTTGGAAGAATTCCGTAATCTTATATTTAGGTATAAAGTCGATTTTCTTGTATATATAGATTTAGCAATCGATATCGAAATGCTTCAGGTCATAAGTTTAACATATTTAAGTTAATACACCTCCTTTAACTTACTGAAGTCTACATAAAGCCTTAACGGTATAACGACAGTGCATTTAGAAGAATTCCGTAATCTTATATTTAGGCATAAAGTCGACATTTTTGTATATACAAATTTAGCAATCGATATCAAAATGCCTCAGATCATTAGTTTAACATATTTTAGTTAATTAACTTTCTTTATCTTACTGAAGTCTACATAAAGCCTTAACGGTATAACGGCAGTGCATTTTGAAGAATTCCGTAATCTTATATTTAGGTATAAAGTCGATTTTCTTGTATATACACATTTAGCAATCGATATCAAAATGCTGCAAATCATTAGTTTAACATATTTAATTAAATTAACTTTCTTTATCTTACTGAAGTCTACATAAAGCCTTAACGGTATAACGACAGTGTATTTGGAAGAATTCCGTAATCTTCTATTTAGGTATAAAGTCGATTTTCTTGTACATACACATTTAGCAATCGACATCGAAATGCTACAAATCTTTAGTTTAACATATTTAAGTTATTAACTTTCTTTATCTTACTGAAGTCTACATAAAGCCAAATCATTTAGAAGAATTTCGTAATTTTATTTTTAGGTATAAAGTCGATTTTTTTGAATTTACACATTTAGCAATGGATATCGAAATGCTTCAGATCATTAGTTTAACATATTTAAGTTAACAAAACTTCTTTGACAAACTGAAGTTTACACAAAGCCATGACGCCATAACGGCAGTGCATTTTGAAGAATTCCGTAATCTTATATTTAGGTATAAAGTCGATTTTCTTGTATATATAGATTTAGCAGTCGATATCGGAATGCTTCAGGTCATTAGTTTAACATATTTAAGTTAATACACCTCCTTTAACTTACTGAAGTCTACATAAAGCCTTAACGGTATAACGGCAGTGCATTTGGAAGAATTCCATAATCTTATATTTAGGTATAAATCGATTTTCTTGTAAATATACACTTAGCAATCGATATGGAAATGCTCCAAATCACTGGTATATCAAATTTAGGTTAATTAACCTCCTTTATCTTACTGAAGTTTATATAAAGCCATAACGGCATAACGGCAGTGCATTTAGAAGAATTCCATAATCTTATATTTAGGTATAAAGAAGATTTTCTTGTATATACACATTTTGCAATCGATATCGAAATGCTTCAAATCATTTGTTTAACATATTTAAGTTAATTAGCCTACTTTATCTTACAGAAGTTTACATAAAGTGCATTTAGAAGAATTCCGTAATCTTATATTAAGGTATAAATTCGATTTTTTTTGTCTATACACATTAAGCAACCGACATCGAAATGCTTCAAATCTTTAGTTTAACATATTTAAGTTTATTAACCTTCTTTATCTTACTGAAGTCTACATAAAGCCTTAACGGTATAACGGCAGTGCATTTTGAAAAATTCCATAGTCTTATATTTAGGTATAAATTTGATTTTCTTGTATATACAAATTTAGCAATCGATATCGAAATGCTTCAAATCTTTAGTTTAACATATTTAAGTTAATAAACTTTCTTTATCTTACTGAAGCCTACATAAAGCTTTAACGGTATAACGGCAGTGCATTTGGAAGAATTCCGTAATCTTTTATTTAGGTATAAAGTCGATTTTTTTGAATTTACACATTTAGCAATGGATATCGAAATGCTTCAGATCATTAGTTTAACATATTTAAGTTAATAAACTTTCTTTATCTTACTGAAGTCTACATAGAGCCTTAACGGCAGTGCATTTTGAAGAATTCCATAATCTTATATTTAGGTATAAAGTCGATTTTCTTGTATATACACATTATGCAGTCGATATCGAAATGCTTCAAATCATTAGTTTAACATATTTAAGTTGATAAACTTTCTTTATCTTACTGAAGTCTACATAGAGACTTAACAGTATAACGGCAGTGCATTTTGAAGAATTCGAAAATCCTATATTTAGGTATAAAGTCGATTTTCTTGTATATACAAATTTAGAAATCGATATCGAAATGCTTCAAATCATTAGTTAAACATATTTAAGTTAATTAACCTTCTTCAACGCACTGAAGTTAACATAAAGCCTTAACGGTATAACCGCAGTGCATTTAGAAGATTTCCATTATTTTATATTTAGATATAAAGTCGACTTTCGTGTATATACACATTATGCAATCGATATCGAGATGCTTCAAATCATTAGTTTAACATATTTAAGTTAATTAGCCTTTCTAATCTTACTGAAGTCTACAAAAAATGCATTTAGAAGAATTCCGTAATCTTATATTTAGGTAACGGGTGATTTTTTAAGAGCTTGATAACTTTTTTAAAAAAAAAAACGCATAAAATTTGCAAAATCTCATCGGTTCTTTATTTGAAACGTTAGATTGGTTCATGACATTTACTTTTTGAAGATAATTTCATTTAAATGTTGACCGCGGCTGCGTCTTAGGTGGTCCATTCGGAAAGTCCAATTTTGGGCAACTTTTTCGAGCATTTCGGCCGGAATAGCCCGAATTTCTTCGGAAATGTTGTCTTCCAAAGCTGGAATAGTTGCTGGCTTATTTCTGTAGACTTTAGACTTGACGTAGCCCCACAAAAAATAGTCTAAAGGCGTTAAATCGCATGATCTTGGTGGCCAACTTACGGGTCCATTTCTTGAGATGAATTGTTGTCCGAAGTTTTCCCTCAAAATGGCCATAGAATCGCGAGCTGTGTGGCATGTAGCGCCATCTTGTTGAAACCACATGTCAACCAAGTTCAGTTCTTCCATTTTTGGCAACAAAAAGTTTGTTAGCATCGAACGATAGCGATCGCCATTCACCGTAACGTTGCGTCCAACAGCATCTTTGAAAAAATACGGTCCAATGATTCCACCAGCGTACAAACCACACCAAACAGTGCATTTTTCGGGATGCATGGGCAGTTCTTGAACGGCTTCTGGTTGCTCTTCACCCCAAATGCGGCAATTTTGCTTATTTACGTAGCCATTCAACCAGAAATGAGCCTCATCGCTCATCGGACACGGACGCGAAACACATTTCGAACCGAACACTGATTTTGGTAATAAAATTCAATGATTTGCAAGCGTTGCTCGTTAGTAAGTCTATTCATGATGAAATGTCAAAGCATACTGAGCATCTTTCTCTTTGACACCATGTCTGACATCCCACGTGATCTGTCAAATACTACTGCATGAAAATCCTAACCTCAAAAAAATCACCCGTTATAAACTCGATTTTCTTGTATATACACATTAAGCAATCGATACCGAAATGCTTCAAATCATTAGTTTAACATATTTAAGTTGATAAACTTTCTTTATCTTACTGAAGTCTACATAGAGACTTAACAGTATAACGGCAGTGCATTTTGAAGAATTCCATAGTCTTATTTTTAGGTATAAATTTGATTTTCTTGTATATGCAAATTTAGCAATCGATATCGAAATGCTTCAAATCTTTAGTTTAACATATTTAAGTTAATAAACTTTCTTTATCTTACTGAAGTTTACATAGAGACTTAACGGTATAACGGCAGCGCATTTTGAAGAATTTCATAATCTTATATTTACGTATAAAGTCGATTTTCCTGTATATACAAATTTAGCAATCGATATCGAAATGCTTCAAATCATTAGTTTAACATATTTAAGTTAATTAGCCCCCTTTATCTTACAGAAGTTTACATAAAGTGCATTTGGAAGAATTCCGTAATCTATAATAATAATTCGATTATTTTCTCTATACACATTAAGCAATCGACATCGAAATGCCTCAAATCTTTAGTTTCACATATTTAAGTTGATTAACCTTCTTTATCTTACTGAAGTCTACGTAAAGCCTTAACGGTATAACGGCAGTGCATTTTGAAGAATTCCATAATCTTATATTTAAGTATAAAGTCGATTTTCTTCTCTACACAAATTTACCAATCGATATCGAAGTGCTTCAAGTCTTTAGTTTAACATATTTAAGTTAATAAACTTTCTCTATCTTACTGAAGTCTACAAAGAGCCTTAACGGTATAACGGCAGTGCATTTGGAAGAATTCCGTAATATTATATTTCTGTATTAAGTCGATTTTCTTATATACACACATTAAGCAATTGCATTTTAAATGCTTTAAATCTTTAGTTTAATATATTTAAGTTAATAAAGCTTCTTTAACGCACTGAAGTTAACATAAAGCCATGGCGGCATAACGGCAGTGCATATGGAAGAATTCCGTAAACTTATATTTAGGTATAAAGTCGATTTTCTTGTATATACACATTTAGCTATCGATATCGAAAATCTTCAAATCATTAGTTTAACATATTTAAGTTAATTAACTTTCTTTATCTTACTGAAGTCTACATAAAGCCTTAACGGTATAACGGCAGTGCATTTTGAAGAATTCCGTAATCTTATATTTAGGTATTAAGTCGATTTTCTTGTATATATAGATTTAGCAATCGATATCGAAAAGCTTCAGGTCATTAGTTTAACATATTTAAGTTAATACACCTCCTTTAACTTACTGAAGTCTACATAAAGCCTTAATGGTATAACGACAGTGCATTTAGAAGAATTCCGTAATCTTATATTTAGGCATAAAGTCGACATTTTTGTATATACAAATTTAGCAATCGATATCGAAATGCCTCAGATCATTAGTTTAACATATTTTAGTTAATTAACTTTCTTTATCTTACTGAAGTCTACATAAAGCCTTAACGGTATAACGGCAGTGCATTTTGAAGAATTCCGTAATCTTATATTTAGGTATAAAGTCGATTTTCTTGTATATACACATTTAGCAATCGATGTCGAAATGCTGCAAATCATTAGTTTAACATATTAAGTAAATTAACTTTCTTTATCTTACTGAAGTCTACATAAAGCCTTAACGATATAACGGCAGTGTATTTGGAAGAATTCCGTAATCTTCTATTTAGGTATAAAGTCGATTTTCTTGTACATACACATTTAGCAATCGACATCGA
The DNA here is from genome assembly GCA_027475135.1 of Bactrocera correcta. Lineage (NCBI taxonomy): Eukaryota > Metazoa > Arthropoda > Insecta > Diptera > Tephritidae > Bactrocera > Bactrocera correcta. The sequence goes on along the minus strand of CM050324.1, from coordinate 9,485,593 downwards.
AATGCTACAAATCTTTAGTTTAACATATTTAAGTTAATTAACTTTCTTTATCTTACTGAAGTCTACATAAAGCCAAAGCATTTAGAAGAATTTCGTAATTTTATTTTTAGGTATAAAGTCGATTTTCTTGTATATACACATTTAGCAATCGATATCGAAATGCTGCAAATCATTAGTTTAACATATTTAATTTAATTAGCCTAATTTAACTTACTGAAGTTTACATAATGCATTAACGGTTTAATAGCAGTGCATTTATATGACCTCCGTAATGTTATATTTAGGTTTAAATTCGATTTTCTTGTATATACCCATTTAGCAATCGATATCGAAATGCTTCAAATCTTTAGTTTAACATATTTAAGTTAACAAAACTTCTTTGACAAACTGAAGTTTACACAAAGCCATAACCCCATAACGGCAGTGCATTTAGAAGAATTCCGTAATCTTATATTTAGGTATAAAGTCGATTTTTTTGCATATATATATTAAGCAATTGATATCGAAATGCTTCGAATCATTAGTTTAACATATTTAAGTTAATAAAACTTCTTTATCTTACTGAAGTTTACATAAAGCCTTAACGGTATAACGGCAGTGCATTTAGAAGAATTCCATAATCTTATATTTAGGTATAAAGAAGATTTTCTTGTATATACACATCATGCAATCGATATCGAAATGCTTTAAATCATTTGTTTAACATATTTAAGTTAATTAGCCTACTTTATCCTACAGAAGTTTACATAAAGTGCATTTAGAAGAATTCCGTAATCTTATATTAAGGTATAAATTCGATTTTTTTGTCTATACACATTAAGCAATCGACATCGAAATGCTTCAAATCTTTAGTTTAACATATTTAAGTTTATTAACCTTCTTTATCTTACTGAAGTCTACATAAAGCCTTAACGGTATAACGGCAGTGCATTTTGAAAAATTCCATAGTCTTAATATAATATTAGTATAAATTTGATTTTCATGTATATACAAATTTAGCAATCGGTATCGAAATGCTTCAAATCTTTAGTTTAACATATTTAAGTTAATAAGCTTTCTTTATCTTACTGAAGTCTACATAAAGCTTTAACGGTATAACGGCAGTGCATTTGGAAGAATTCCGTAATCTTTTATTTAGGTATAAAGTCGATTTTTATATATATATATTAAACAATCGACATCGAAATGCTTCAAATCATAAGTTTGACATATTTAAGTTAATTACCCTTCTTTATCTTACTGAAGTCTACATAAAGCCAATGCAGTTAGAAGAATTTCGTTATTTTATATTAAGGTTGATTTTCTTGTACATACACATTGAGCAATCGAAATGCGGTAAATCATTAGTTTGACATATTTAATTTAATTAGCTTAATTTAACTTACTGAAGTTTACATAAAGCATTAACGGTATAACGCCAGTGCATTTAGAAGACCTCCGTAATCTTATAGTTAGGTATAAATTCGATTTTCTTGTATATACACATTTAGAAATCGATATCGAAATGCTTCAAATCATTAGTTTAACATATTTAAGTTGATAAACTTTCTTTATCTTACTGAAGTCTACATAGAGACTTAACAGTATAACGGCAGTGCATTTTGAAGAATTCCATAATCCTATATTTAGGTAAAGTCGATTTTCTTGTATATACAAATTTAGAAATCGATATCGAAATGCTTCAAATCATTAGTTTAACATATTTAAGTTAATTAACCTTCTTCAACGCACTGAAGTTAACATAAAGCCTTAAGGGTATAACCGCAGTGCATTTAGAAGATTTGAATAATTTTATATTTAGATATAAAGTCGATTTTCTTGTATATACACATTATGCAATCGATATCGAGATGCTTCAAATCATTAGTTTAACATATTTAAGTTAATTAGCCTTTTTTATCTTACGGAAGTCTACAAAAAATGCATTTAGAAGAATTCCGTAATCTTATATTTAGGTATAAATTCGATTTTCTTGTATATACACATTAAGCAATCGATATCGAAATGCTTTAAATCTTTAGTTTAACATATTTAAATTAATAAAATTCTTTGACGAACTGAAGTTTACATAAAGCCATATCGGCATAACGGCAGGAAATTTAGAAGAATTCCATAATCTTATATGTAGGGATAAAGTCGATTTTCTTGTATATACACATTTAGCAATCGATATCGAAATGTATCAAACCTTTAGTTTAACATATTTGAGTTAATTAGCCTACTTTATCTTACTGAAGTTTACATAAAGCGAATGCATTTAGAAGAATTTTCTAAAGTTATATTTAGGTATTGAATCTATTTTCTTGTATCTATACATTTAGCAATCGATATCGAAATGCTTCATATCATTAGTTTAACATATTTAATTTAATAAACCTTCGTCAACGCACTGAAGTTAATATAAAGCCTTGTAGGCATAACGGCAGTGCATTTGGAAGAATTCCGTAATCTTATATTTAGGTCTAAAGTCGATTTTCTTGTATATACACATTTAGCAATCGATATCGAAATGCTTCAACTCATTAGTTTATTATGTTTAAGTTAATTAACCTTCTTTATCTTACTTAGGTTTACATAAAGCCTTAAAGGCATAACGGCAGTGCATTTGGAAGAATTACGTAATCTTATATTTAGGTATAAAGTCGATTTTATTGTATATACACATTTAGCAATTGATATCGAAATGCTTCTTATCATTAGTATAACATATTTTAGTTAATAAACCATCTTCAACGCAGTGAGATTAACATAAAGCCTTGTAGGCATAACGGCAGTGCATTTGGAAGAATTACGTAATCTTATATTTAGGTATAAAGTCGATTTTCTTGAATATACACATTTAGCAATCGATATCGAAATGCTTCAACTCATTAGTTTATTATATTTAAGTTAATTAACCTTCTTTATCTTACTTAGGTTTACATAAAGCCTTAAAGGCATAACGGCAGTGCATTTGGAAGAATTACGTTATCTTATATTTAGGTATAAAGTCGATTTTCTTGAATATACACATTTAGCAATCGATATCGAAATGCTTCAAATCTTTAGTTTAACATATTTAAGTTAATAAATTTTCTTTATCTTACTGAACTCTACATACCGCCTTAACGGTATAACGGCAGTGCATTTTGAAGAATTTCATAATCTTATATTTAAGTATAAATTCGTTTTTCTTGTAAACACACATTAAACAATCGATATCGAAATGCTTTAAATCATTAATTTAACATATTTAAATTAATAAGCCTACTATATCTTACAGAAGTTTACACATAGTGCATTTAGAAAAATTCCGTAATCTTATATTTAGGTATAAATTCGATTTTCTTGTATATACACATTAAGCAATCGATATCGAAATGCTTCAAACCTTTAGTTTAACAAATTTAAGTTAATAAACTTTTTTTAACTTACTGTATAACGGCAGTGCATTTGGAATAATTCCATAATCTTGTATTTAAGTATAAATTCGATTTTCTTGTATATACACATTAAAAAGTCGATACTGAAATGCTTCAATTAACTGGTTAAACATACTAAGGTTAATTAACCTTCTTTATCTTACTGAAGTTTACATAAAGCCATAACGGTATAACGGCAGTGAATTTTGAAGAATTCCATTATCTTATATTTAGGTATAAAGTCGATTTTCCTGTATATACACACTTAGCAATCGATATCGAAATGCTTCAAATCATTAGTTTAACATATTTAAGTTAATTAACCTTCTTTATCTTACCGAAGTCTACGTAAAGCTTTAACGGTATAACGGCAGCGCATTTTGAAAAATTCCATAATCTTATATTTAGGCATAAATTCGATTTTCTTTTATATATAAATTTAGCAATCGATATCGAAATGCTTCAAATCTTTAGTTTAACATATTTAAGTTAATAAATTTTCTTTATCTTACTGAAGTCTACATACCGCCTTAACGGTATAACGGCAGTGCATTTTGAAGAATTCCATAATCTTATATTTAGGTATAAAGTCGATTTTCTTGTATATACAAATTAACCAATCCATATCGAAATGCCTCAAATCTGTAGTTTAACATATTTAAATTAATTAACCTTCGATATCGAAGTGCTACAAATCATTAGTTTAACATATTTAAGTTAATAAGCCTACTTTATCTTACAGAAGTTTACATAAAGTGCATTTGGAAGAATTCCGTAATCTTATATTTCGGTATAAATTCGATTTTTTTGTCTATACACATTAAGCAATCGACATCGAAATGCCTCAAATCTTTAGTTTAACATATTTAAGTTAATTAACCTTCTTTATCTTACTCAAGTTTACATAAAGCCTTAACGGTATAACGGCAGTGCATTTGAAAGAATTCCGTAATCTTATATTTAGGTATAAAGTCGAATTTGTTGTATTTACACATTTAGCTATCCATATCTAAATGCTTTAAATCTTTATTTGAACATATTTAAGTTAATTAACCTTCTTTACCTTACTGAAGTTTACATAAAGCCTTAACGGTATAACGGCAGTGCATTTGGAATAATTCCATAATATTATTTTTAGGTATAAAGCCGCTTTTCTTGTATATAAACATTTAGCAATCGATATCGAAATGCTTCAAATCTTTAGATAATATATTTTAGTTAATAAATCTTCTTCGATGAACTGTAGTTTACATAAAGCCATGGCAGCATAACGGCAGAGCATTTAGAAGAATTCCGTAATCTTATATTTAGATGAAAATTCGATTTTCTTGTATTTACACATTTAGCAATCGATATCGAAATGATTCAAATAACTGGTTTGACATGTTTAGGATAATTAACCTTCTTTATCTTACTGAAGTTAACATAAAGCCATAACGGCAGTGCATTTGGAAGATTTCCGTAATCTTATATTTAGGTATAAAATTGATTTTCTTGTATATACGCCTTCAGCAATCGATATCGAAATGCCTCAAATCGTTAGTTTAACATATTTAAGTTAATTAACCTTCTTTATCTTACCGAAGTCTACATAAAGCCTTAACGGTATAACGGCAGTGCATTTAGAAGAATTCCATAATCTTATATTTAGGTATAAAGAAGATTTTCTTGTATATACACATTATGCAATCGATATCGAAATGCTTTAAATCATTTGTTTAACAGTTTTAAGTTAATTAGCCTACTTTATCTTACAGAAGTTTACATAAAGTGCATTTAGAAGAATTCCGTAATCTTATATTAAAGTATAGATTCGATTTTTTTGTCTATACACATAAAGCAATCGACATCGAAATGCTTCAAATCTTTAGTTTAACATATTTAAGTTTATTAACCTTCTTTATCTTACTGAAGTCTACATAAAGCCTTAACGGTACAACGGCAGTGCATTTTGAAAAATTCCATAATCTTATATTTAGGAATAAATTCGATTTTCTTGTATATACAAATTAAGCAATCGATATCGAAATGTTTAAAATCATTAGTTTAACATATTTAAGATACTTAAATTTGTCTGACGAACTGAAGTTAACATAAAGCCATAACGGCAGTGCATTTGGAAGAATTCCGTAATCTTATATTTAGGTATAAATCGATTTTCTTGTAAATATACATTTAGCAATCGATATCGAAATGCTTCAAATAACTGGTATAACATATTTAGGTTAATTAACCTTCTTTATCTTACTGAAGTTTATATAAAGCCACAACGGCAAAACGGCAGTATATTTGGATGAATTCCGTAATCTTACATTTAGGTATAAAGTCGATTTTCTTGAATATACACATTTAGCAATCGATATCGAAATGCTTCTACTCATTAGTTTAACATATTTAAGTTAATTAAACTTCTTTATCTTACTGAAGTCTACATAAAGACTTAACGGTAAAACAACAATGCATTTAGAAGATTTCCATAATCTTGTATTTAGGTATAAATTCGTTTTTCTTGTAAATACACATTAAGCAATCGATATCGAAATGCTTTAAATCATTAATTTAACATATTTAAGTTAATAAGCCTACTATATCTTACAGGAGTTTACATATAGTGCATTTAGAAAAATTCCGTAATCTCTTATTTAGGTATAAATTCGATTTTCTTGTATATACACATTAAGCAATCGATATCGAAATGCTTCAAACCTTTAGTTTAACAAATTTAATTTAATAAACTTTTTTTAACTTACTGTATAACGGCAGTGCATTTGGAATAATTCCATAATCTTATATTTAAGTATAAATTCGATTTTCTTGTATATGCACATTTAAAAGTCGATACCGAAATGCTTCAATTAACTGGTTTAACATATTAAGGTTAATTAACCTTCTTTATCTTACTGAAGTTTACATAAAGCCATAACGGTATAACGGCAGTGCATTTTGAAGAATTCCATAATCTTAAATTTAGGTATAAAGTCGATTTTCCTGTATATGCAAATTTAGCAATCGATATCGAAATGCTTCAAATCATTAGTTTAACATATTTAAGTTAATTAACCTTCTTTATCTTACCGAAGTCTACGTAAAGCCTTAACGGTGTAACGGCAGTGCATTTAGAAGAGTTCCGTAATCTTATATTTAGGTATAAAGTCGATTTTCTTGTATATAAACATTTAGCAATCGATATCGAAATGCTTCAAATCATTAGTTTAACATATTTAAGTTTATTAACCTTCTTTATCTTACTGAAGTCTACATAAAGCCTTAACGGTATAACGGCAGTGCATTTTGAAAAATTCCATAATCTTATATTTAGGCATAAATTCGATTTTCTTCTATATACAAATTTTGCAATCGATATCGAAATGCTTCAAATCTTTAGTTTAACATATTTAAGTTAATAATTTTTCATTATCTTACTGAAGTCTACATAAAGCCTTAACGGTATAACGGCTGTAAATTTGAAAGAATTCCGTAATCTTATATTTAGGTATAAAGTCGAATTCGTTGTATTTACACATTTAGCAATCGATACCGAAATGCTTTAAATCATTAGTTTAACATATTTAAGTTAATTAGCCTTCTATATCTTACTGAAGTTTAAATGAGGCCAATGCATTTAGAAGAATTTCGTAATCTTATATTTCGGTATAAAGTAGATTTTCTTGTATATAAACATTTAGCAGTCGATATCGAAATGCTTTAAATCTTTAGTTTAACATATTATAGTTAATAAACTTTCTGAAACGAATTAAAGTTAAGATAAAGCCTTAACGGTATAAGGGCAGTGCATTTAGAAGAATTCCATAATCTTATATTTAGGAATATATTCGATTTTCTTGTATATACACATTATGCAATCGATATCGAAATGCTACATATCATTAGATTAACCTTTTTAAGTTAATTAAACTTCTTTATCTTACTGAAGTTTATATAGAGCCATAACGGATGAATTCCGTAATCTTTTATTTAGGTATAAAGTCGATTTTCTTGAATATACACATTTAGCAATCGATACCGAAATGCTTTAAATCATTAGTTTAACATATTTAAGTTAATTAGCCTTCTATATCTTACTGAAGTTTACATGAAGCCAATGCATTTAGAAGAATTTCGTAATCTTATATTTAGGTATAAAATAGATTTTCTAGATTTTCTTGTATATAGACATTTAGCAGTCGATAACGAAATGCTTTAAATCTTTAGTTTAACATATTATAGTTAATAAACTTTCTGAAACGAATTAAAGTTAACATAAAGCCTTAACGGTATAAGGGCAGTGCATTTAGAAGAATCCCATAAACTTAAATTTAGGAATAAATTCGATTTTCTTGTAGATACACATTATGCAATCGATATCGAAATGCTACAAATCATTAGTTTAACATATTTAAGTTAATTAAACTTCTTTATCTTACTGAAGTTTATATAAAGCCATAACGGCATAGCGACAGTATATTTGGATGAATTCCGTAATCTTTTATTTAGGTATAAAGTCGATTTTCTTGAATATACACATTTAGCAGTCGATATCGAAATGCTACAAATCATTAGTTTGAAATATTTAAGTTAATTAACCTTCCTTATCTTACTGAAGTTTATATAAAGCCATAACGGCATAAAGACAGTATATTTGGCTGAATTCCGTATTCTTATATTTAGGTATAAAGTCGATTTTCTCGAATATACACATTTAGCAATCAATATCGAAATGCTTCAAATCATTAGTTTAACATATTTAAGTTAATTAAACTTCTTTATCTTACTAAAGTTTACATAAAGCCTTAGCGGTATAACGGCAGTGCATTTGGGAGAATATCGTAATCTTATATTTAGGTATAAAGTCAATTTTCTTGTATATACGCATTTAGCAATCGATATCGAATTGCTTCAAATCATTACTTTAACATATTTAAGTTAATTAACCTTCTTTATCTTACTGAAGTTTACATAAAGCCTTAACGGTATAACGGCAGTGCATTTGGAAGAATTCCATAATCTCATATTTAGGTACAAAGTCGATTTTCTTGTACATAAATATTTGGCAATCGATAAAGATATGCTTCAAATCTTTAGTTTATCATATTTAAGTTAATAAAACTTCTTTGACGAACTGAAGTTTACATAAAGCCGTGGCGGCATAACGGCAGTGCATTTAGAAGAATTCCGTAATCCTATATTTAGGTATAAAGTCGATTTTCTTGTATATAAACATTTAGCAATCGATATCGAAATGCTTCAAATCTTTAGTTTATCATATTTAAGTTAATAAAACTACTTTGACGAACTGAAGTTTACATAAAGCCATGACGTCATAACGGCAGTGCATTTAGAAGAATTCCGTAATCTTATATTTAGGTATAAAGTCGATTTTCTTGAATATACACATTTAGCAATCGATATCGAAATGCTTCAGATCATTAGTTTGACATATTTAAGTTAATAAACTTTCTTTAACTTACTGAAGTCTACATACCGCCTTAACGGTATAACGGCAGTGCATTTTGAAGAAGTCCATAACCTTATATTTAGGAATAAAGTCGATTTTCTTGAATATACAAATTAACCAATCCATATCGAAATGCCTCAAATCTTTAGTTTAACATATTTAAGTTAATTAACCTTCTTTATCTTACTGAATTCTACATTATGCCTTAAAGGTATAACGGCAGCGCATTTTGAAGAATTCCATAATCTTATATTTAGGTAAAAAGTCGATTTTCTTGTATATACACATTATGCAATCGATATCGAAATGCTACAAATCATTAGTTTAACATATTTAAGTTCATTAACCTTCTTTATCTTACTCAAGTTTACATAAAGCCTTAACGGTATAACGGCAGTGCATTTGAAAGTATTCCGTAATCTTAAATTTAGGTATAAAGTCGAATTTGTTGTATTTACACATTTAGCAATCGATATCGAAATGCTTTAAATCTTTGGTTGAACATATTTAAGTTAATTAACTTTCATTATCTTACCGAAGTCTACATAAAGCCTTAACGGTATAACGGCAGTGCATTTAGAAGAATTCCATAATCTTATACTTAGGTATAAAGAAGATTTTCTTGTATATACACATTATGCAATCAATATCGAAATGCTTTTAATCATTTGTTTAACATATTTAAGTTAATTAGCCTACTTTAGCTTACAGAAAATTACATAAAGTGCATTTAGAAGATTCCGTAATCTTATATTAAGGTATAGATTCGATTTTTTTTGTCTATACACATTAAGCAATCGACATCGAAATGCTTCAAGGCATTAGTTTAACACATTTAAGTTAATTAACCCTCTTTATCTTACTGAAGTCTACAAAAGCCTTAACGGCATAACGGCAGTGCATTTAGAAGAATTCCGTAATCTTATATTTAGGTATAAAGTCGATTTTCTTGAATATACACATTTAGCAATCGATATCGAAATGCTTCAAATCATTAGTTTAACATATTTAAGTTAATTAACATTCTTTATCTTACTGAAGTTTATATAAAGCCTTAACGGCATAACGGCAGTGCATTTGGAAGAGTTTCGTAATCTTATATTTATGTATAAAGTCGATTTTCTTGTATATACACATTTAGCAACCGATATCGAAATGCTTTGAATCTTTGGTTTAAAATATTTAAGTTAATAAACCTTCTTTAACGAACTGAACTTAACATAAGGCAATAACGGCATAACGGCAGTGCATTAAGAAGAATTCCGTAATATTGTACTTAGGTATAAAGTCGATTTTCTTGTAACTATACATATAGCAATCGATATCGAAATGCTTCAAATAACTGGTATACAATATTTAGGTTAATTAACCTTCTTTATCTTACTGAAGTTTACATAAATGTCAACGGTATAACGGCAGTATATTTGGATGAATTCCGTAATCTTACATTTAGGTATAAAGTCGATTTTCTTGAATATACACATTTAGCAATCGATATCGAAATGCTTTAAATCTTTAGTTGAACATATTTAAGCTAACTAACCTTCTTTATCTTACTGAAGTCTACATAAAGTGCATTTAGAAGAATTCCGTAATCTTACATTAAGGTATAAAGTAGATTTTCTTGTATATACACATTTAAAAGTCGATACTGAAATGCTTCAATTAACTGGTTAAACATATTAAGGTTAATTAGCCTTCTTTATCTTACTGAAGTTCACATAAAGCCATAACGGTATAACGGCAGTGCATTTTGAAGAATTCCATAATCTTATATTTAGGTATAAAGTCGATTTTCTTGTATATACATACTAAGCGTAAAGGTATAAATCGATTTTCTTGTATATAAACATTTAGCAATCGATATCAAAATGCTTCATATCATTAGTTTAACATATTTAAGTTTATTAACCTTCTTTATCTTACTGAAGTCTACATAAAGCCTTAACGGTATAACGGCAGTGCATTTTGAAAAATTCCATAATCTTATATTTAGGCATAAATTCGATTTTCTTGTATATACAAATTTAGCAATCGATATTTAAATGCTTCAAATCTTTAGTTTTACATATTTAAGTTAATAAACCTTCTTTATCTTACTGAAGTATACATAAAGCTTTAACGATATAACGGCAGTGCATTTGGAAGAATTCCGTAATCTTACATTTTGGTATAAAGTCGATTTTTTTGTATGTACACATTAAGCAATCGTATTTGAAACGCTTTAAATCTTTAGTTTAATATATTTAAGTTAATAAAGCTTCTTTAACGCACTGAAGTTAACATAAAGCCATGGTGGCATAACGGCAGTGCATTTGGAAGAATTCCGTAATCTTATATTTAGGTATAAAGTCGATTTTTTTTATATATATTTTAAACAATCGATATCGAAATGCTTCAAATCATTAGTTTGACATATTTAAGTTAACTAACCTTCTTTATCTTACTGAAGTCTACATAAAGCCAATGCAGTTAGAAGAATTTCGTTATTATATATTAGGGTCGATTTTCTTGTATATACACAATTAGCAATCGAAATGCTGCAAATAATAGTTTAACATATTTAATTTAATTAGCTTAATTTAACTTACTGAAGTTTACATAAAGCGTTAACGGTATAACGGCAGTGCATTAAGAAGACCTCCGTAATCTTATATTTAGGTATAAATTCGATTCTCTTGTATATACACATTTAGCAATCGATATCGAAATGCTTCAAATCTTTAGTTTAACATATTTAAGTTAATAAAACTTCTTTGACAAACTGAAGTTTACATAAAACCATGACGGCATAACGACAGTGCATTTAGAAGAATTCCGTAATCTTATATTTAAGTATAAAGTCGATTTTTTTGTATATATACATTAAGCAATCGATATCGAAATGCTTCATATCATTAGTTTAACATATTTAAGTTGATAAACTTTCTTTATCTTACTGTAGTCTACATAGAGCCTTAACGGCAGTGCATTTTGAAGAATTCCATAATCCTATATTTAGGTATAAAGTCGATTTTCTTGTATATACACATTTAGCAATCGATATCGAAATGCTTCAAATCATTAGTTTAACATATTTAAGTTGATAAACTTTCTTTATCTTACTGAAGTCTACATAGAGACTTAACAGTATAACGGCAGTGCATTTAGAAGATTTCCATAATCCTATATTAAGGTATAAAGTTGATTTTCTTGTATATACAAATTTAGAAATCGATATCGAAATGCTTCAAATCATTAGTTTAACATATTTAAGTTAATTAACCTTCTTTATCTTACTGAAGTTTACATAAAGCCTTAACGGTATAACGGCAGTGCATTTAGAAGATTTCCATAATTTTATATTTAGATATAAAGTCGATTTTCTTGTATATACACATTATGCAATCGATATCGAGATGCTTCAAATCATTGGTTTAACATATTTAAGTTAATTAGCCTTTTTTATCTTACTGAAGTCTACATAAAGTGCATTTAGAAGAATTCCGTAATCTTATATTTAGGTATAAATTCGATTTTTTTGTATAAAAACATTTAGCAGTCGATATCGAAATGCTCTAAATCTTTAGTTTAACATATTATAGTTAATAAACTTTCTGAACCGAATAAAGTTAACAAAAAGCCTTAACGGTATAAGGGCAATGCATTTAGAAAAATCCCATAATCTTAAATTTAGGAATAAATTCGATTTTCTTGTAGATACACATTATGCAATCGATATCGAAATGCTACAAATCATTAGTTTAACATATTTAAGTTAAGTAAACTTCTTTATCTTACTGAAGTTTATATAAAGCCGTAACGGCATAGCGACAGTATATTTGGATGAATTCCGTAATCTTTTATTTAGGTATAAAGTCGATTTTCTTGAATATACACATTTATCAATCGATATCGAAATGCTACAAATCATTGAAATATTTAAGTTAATTAACCTTCCTTATCTTACTGAAGTTTATATAAAGCCATAACAGCATAACGACAGTATATTTAGAAGAATTCCGTAATCTTATATTTAGGTATAAAGTCGATTTTCTTGTATATACACATTTAGCAATCGATATCGAAATGCTTCAAATCATTAGTTTAACATATTTAAGTTAATAACCTTCTTTATCTTACTGAAGTTTACATAAAGCCTTACGGATAACGGCAGTGCATTTGAAGAATTCCATAATCTTATATTTAGGTATAAAGTCGATTTTTTGTATATAAATTTAGCAATCGATATCGAAATGCTTCAGATCATTAGTTTAACATATTTAAGTTAATTAACTCTTCTTTATCTTACTGAAGTTACATAAAGCCTTAACGGTAACGGCAGTGCATTTGGAAGAATTCCGTAATCTTATATTTAGGTATAAAGCGATTTTCTTGTATATAACATTTAGCAATCGATATCGAAATGCTTCAGATCATTAGTTTAACATATTTAAGTTAATAACCTTTTTACTTACTGAAGTTAACTAAAGCCTTAACGGATAACGGCAGTGCATTTGGAAGAATTCCGTAATCTTATATTTAGGTATAAAGTCGATTTTCTTGTATATACACATTTAGCAATCGATATCGAAATGCTTCAGATCATTAGTTATGACATATTTAGTTAATTAACCTTCTTTATCTTACTGAAGTTTACATAAAGCCTTAACGGTATAACGGCAGTGCATATTGAAGAATTCCGTAATCTTATATTTAGGTATAAAGTCGATTTTTTGATATACACATTTAGCAATCGATATCGAAATGCTTCAATCATTAGTTTAACATATTTAAGTTAATTAACTTTCTTATCTTACTGAAGTCTACATAAAGCCTTAACGGTATAACGGCAGTGCATTTGAAGAATTCCGTAATTTATATTTAGGTATAAAGTCGATTTTCTTGTATATAAAATTTAGCAATCGATATCGAAATGCTTCAGATCATTAGTTTAAAATATTTAAGTTAATAACCTTCTTAACTTACTAAAGTCTACATAAAGCCTTAACGGTATAACGGCAGTGCATTTAGAAGAATTCCGTAATCTTATATTTAGGTATAAAGTCGATTTTCTTGTATATACAAATTTAGCAATCGATATCGAAATGCTTCAAATCATTAGTTTAACATATTTAAGTTAATTAACCTCTTTATCTTACTGAAGTCTACATAAAGCCTTAACGGTATAACGGCAGTGCATTTAGAAGAATTCCGTAATCTTATATTTAGGTATAAATCGATTTTCTTGTATATACAAATTTAGCAATCGATATCGAAATGCTTCAATCATTAGTTTAACATATTTAAGTTAATTAACTTCTTTATCTTACTGAAGTTAACATAAAGCCTTAACGGTATAACGGCAGTGCATTTGAAGAATTCCGTAATCTTATATTTAGGTATAAAGTCGATTTTCTTGTATATACACATTTAGCAATCGATATCGAAATGCTTCAGATCATTAGTTTAACATATTTAAGTTAATTAACCTTCTTTACTTACTGAAGTTACATAAAGCCAACGGTATAACGGCAGTGCATTTGAAGAATTCCGTAATCTTATATTTAGGTATAAAGTCGATTTTCTTGTATATACACATTTAGCAATCGATATCGAAATGCTTTAAATCATTAGTTTAACATATTTAAGTTAATAAACCTTCTTACTTACTGAAGTTACATAAAGCCTGCGGATAACGGCAGTGCATTTAGAAGAATTCCGTAATCTTATATTTAGGTATAAAGTCGATTTTCTTGTATATACACATTTAGCAATCGATATCGAAATGCTTCAAATCATTAGTTTAACATATTTAAGTTAATTAGACCTTCTTATCTTACTAAAGTTACATAAAGCCATGGCGGCATAACGGCAGTGCATTTAGAAGAATTCCGTAATCTTATATTTAGGTATAAAGTCGATTTTCTTGTATATACACATTTAGCAATCGATATCGAAATGCTTCAAATAATTAGTTTAACATATTTAAGTTAATTAACCTTCTTTATCTTACTGAAGTTACATAAAGCCATACGGCATAACGGCAGGATTTAGAAGAATTCCGTAATCTTATATTTAGGTATAAAGTCGATTTTCTTGTATATACACATTTAGCAATCGATATCGAAATGCTTCAATCATTGTTTAACATATTTAAGTTAATAAACTTTCTTTATCTTACTGAAGTCTACATAGAGCCATAGCGGTATAACGGCAGTGCATTTTGAAGAATTCATAATCTTATATTTAGGTATAAAGTCGATTTTCTTGTATATACACATTTAGCAATCGATATCGAAATGCTTCAATCATTAGTTTAACATATTTAAGTTAATAAACTTTCTTTATCTTACTGAAGTCTACATAGAGCCGGTATAACGGCAGTGCATTTTGAAGAATTCCATAATCTTATATTTAGGTATAAAGTCGATTTTCTTGTATATACACATTATGCAATCGATATCGAGAATGCTTCAAATCATTAGTTTAACATATTTAAGTTGATAAACTTTCTTTATCTTACTGAAGTCTACATAGAGCCTTAGGATAACGGCAGTGCATTTTGAAGAATTCCATAATCTTTATTTAGGTATAAAGTCGATTTTCTTGTATATACAAATTTAGCAATCGATATCGAAATGCTTCAAATCATTAGTTTAACATATTTAAGTTAATTAACCTTCTTTATCTTACTGAAGTTTACATAAAGCCTTAACGGTATAACGGCAGTGCATTTTGAAGAATTCCATAATCCTGTATTTAGGTATAAAGTCGATTTTCTTGATATACACATTTAGCAATCGATATCGAAATGCTCAGATCATTAGTTTAACATATTTAAGTTAAGTTAACCTTCTTTATCTTACTGAAGTTTACATAAAGCCTTAACGGTATAACGCAGTGCATTTGGATAGAATTCCGTAATCTTATATTTAGGTATAAAGTCGATTTTCTTGAATATACACATTTAGCAATCGATATCGAAATGCTTCAGATCATTAGTTTAACATATTTAAGTTAATAAACTTCTTTATCTTACTGAAGTTTACATAAGCCTTAACGGTATAACGGCAGTGCATTTGGAAGAATTCCTAATCTTATATTTAGGTATAAAGTCGATTTTCTTGATATAAACATTTAGCAATCGATATCGAAATGCTTCAAATCCATTAGTTAACATATTTAAGTTAATAAACTTTTTGACGAACTGAAGTTTACATAAAGCCAGCGGATAACGGCAGTGCATTTAGAAGAATTCCGTAATCTTATATTTAGGTATAAATTCATTTTCTTGTATTACACATTTAGCAATCGATATCGAAATGCTACAAATCATTAGTTTAACATATTTAAATTAATTAACCTTCCTTATCTTACTGAAGTTTATATAAAGCCATAACGGCATAACGACAGTATATTTGGATGAATTCCGTATTCTTATATTTAGGTATAAATTCGATTTTCTTGAATATACACATTTTGCTATCAATATCGAAATGCTTCATATCATTAGTTTAACATATTTAAGTTAATAAACCTTCTTCAACACACTGAAGTTAACATAAAGCCTTAAAGGATTTGGAAGAATTCCGTAATCTTATATTTAGGTATAAAGTCGATTTCCTTGTATATGCACATTTAGCAATCTATATCGAAATGCCTCAAATCATTAGTTTAAAAAATTTAAGTTAATTAAACTACTTTAACTTACTGAAGTTCACATAAATCTCAACGGTATAATGGCAGTGCATTTGGGAGAATTCCGTATTCTTATATTCAGGTATAAAGTCGATTTTCTTGTATATACACATTTAGCAATCGATGTCGAAATGCTTCAAATCATTAGTTTAACATATTTAAGTTAATTAAACTTCTTTATCTTACTGAAGTTTACATAAAGCCTTAACGGTATAACGGCAGTGCATTTGGAAAAATTCCGTAATCTTATATTTAGGTACAAAGTCGATTTTGTTGTATATACACATTAAGCAATCGATATCGAAATGCTTCAAATCATTAGTTTAAAAAGTTTAAGTTAATTAATCTTCTTTATCTTACTGAAGTTTACATAAAGCCTTAACGGCATAACGGCAGTGCATTTGGAAGAATTAGGTAATTTTATATTTAGGTTTAAAATCGATTTTCATGTATATACACATTTAGCAATCGATATCGAAATGCTTCAAATCATTAGTTTAACATATTTAAATTAATTAACCTTCTTTAACTTTTTGAAGTTTTTATAAAGCCTTAACGGTATAACGGCAGTGCATTTGGAAGAATTACGTAACCTTATATTTCGGTATAAAGTCGATTTTGTTGTATATATACATTAAGCAATCGATATCAAAACGCTTCAGATCATTTGTTTAACATGTTTAAGTTAATAAAAGTTCTTTATCTTACTGAAGTCTACATAAAGCCTTAACGGCATAACGGCAGTGCATAAAGAAGAATTACGCAACTTTATATTTAGGTCTAAAGTCGATTTTCTCGTATATACACATTTAGCAATAGATACCGAAATGCTTCAAATAACTAGTTTAACATATTTAAGTTAATAAACCTTCTTTAACGAACTGAAGTTAACATAAAGCCTTGTCGGTATAACGGAACTGCATTAAGAAGAATTTCGTAATCTTATATTTAGGTATAAAGTCGATTTTTCTGTATATATATATAATTAGCAATGGATATCGAAATGCTTAAAATAACTGGTTTAACATATTTAAGATAAAAAAACCTTCTTTAACGAACTTATATTAACATAAAGCCATAACGGCAGTGCATTTGGAAGAATTCCGTAGTCTAATATTTTGGTATAAAGGCGATATTCTTGTATATACACATTTAGCAATTGATATCGAAATGCTCCAAATAACTGGTTTAACATATTAAGGTTAATTAACCTTTTTTATCTTACTGAAGTTTACATAAAGCCATACCGGTATAACGGCAGTATACTTGGATGAATTCCGTAACCTTATATTTATGTATAAAGTCGATTTTCTTGTATATACATATTTAGCAATCGATTTCGAAATGCTTCAGATCATTTGTTTAACATGTTTAAGTTAATAAAATTTCTTTATCTTACTGAAGTCTACATAAAGCCTTAACAGTATAACGGCAGTGCATTTAGCAGAATTCCACATTCTTATATTTGGTATAAAGGCGTTTTTCTTGTATATACACATTTAGCAATGGATATTGAAATTTCTCAAATCATCAATTTAACATATTTAAGTTAATAAACCTTCTTTAATGAACTGAAGTTAACATAAAGCCATGCCGGCAAAACGGCTGTGCATTCAGAAGAATTCCGTAATCTTATATTTAGGTATAAAGTCGATTTTCTTGTATATACACATTTAGCAATCGAAATCAAAATGCTTCAAAACATTAGTTTAACATATTTTAGTTAATAAACTTTTTTAACTTACAGAAGTCTACATAAAACCTTAACGGTATAACGGCAGTGCTTTTAAAAGAATTCCATAGTTTTATATTTAGGTATAAAGTCGATTTTCTTGTATATATACATTTAGCAATCGATATCGAAATGCTTCAAATAACTGGTTTAACATATTTAAGTTAATTAGCCTAGTTTATCTTACTGAAGCTTACATTAAGCCAATGCATTTAGTAGAATTTTATAATCTTATATTTAGGTATAAAGTCAATTTTCTTGTATACACACATTTAGCAAACGATATCGAAATGCTTCCAATCATTGGTTTAAAATATCTAAGTTAATACACCTCCTTCAACTTACTAAAGTCTACATAAAGCCTTAACGGTATAACGACAGTGCATTTAGAAGAATTCCGTAATCTTATAATTAGGTATAAAGTCGATTTTCTCGTATATATACATTTAGCAATCGATATCGAAATGCCTGAAATAACTGGTTTAATATATTTAAGTTAATTAACCTTCTTTATCTTACTGAAGACGGTATAACGGCAGTGCATTTGGAAGAATTACGTAATCTTATATTTCGGTATAAAGTCGATTTTGTTGTATATATATATTAAGCAATCGATATCAAAACGCTTCAGATCATTTGGTTAACATGTTTAAGTTAATAAAATTTCTTTATCTTACTGAAGTCTACATAAAGCCTTAACGGTATAAGGGGAGTGCATAAAGAAGAATTACGCAACTTTATATTTAATTATAAAGTCGATTTTCTTGTATTTACACATTTAGCAAACGAAATCAAAATGCTTCACATCATTAGTTTAACATATTTTAGTTAATAACCTTTTTTTAACTTACTGAAGTCTACATAAAACCTTAACGGTATAAATGCAGTGCATTTAAAAGAATTCCGTAGACTTATATTTAGGTATAAAGTCGACTTTGTTGTATATACACATTTAGCAATCGATATCGAAATGTTTCAAATAACTAGTTTAACATATTTAAGTTAATAAACCTTAGTTAACGAACTGAAGGTAACATAAAGCTTTTAGGGTATAACGGCAGTGCATTTAGAAGAATTCCGTAATCTTATAATTAGGTATAAAGTCGATTTTCTTGTATATATAAATTTAGCAATCGATACCGAAATGCTTCAGATCATTAGTTTAAAATATTTAAGTTAATACACCTCCTTCAACTTACTAAAGTCTACATAAAGCCTTAACGGTATAACGACAGTGCATTTAGAAGAATTCCGTAATCTTATAATTAGGTATAAAGTCGATTTTCTCGTATATATACATTTAGCAATCGATATCGAAATGCCTGAAATAACTGGTTTAATATATTTAAGTTAATTAACCTTCTTTATCTTACTGAAGTTTATATAAAGCCAAAACGTTATAACGGCAGCATATTTATATGAATTCCGTAATCTTATATTTAGGTATAAAGTCGTTTTTCTTGTATATACACAT
>CM050324.1:9440351-9465351 GCA_027475135.1 Bactrocera correcta | reverse complement strand
TCCCTCTTATTCCATTCGTCCGTTTTTCGGGAACGTCAATTTCTTCCTCTAAATCTAAGTTATTACATATTTGTAAGAAACATCATTGTAATACACTCACACTTACCGTTAATAATATAAATTTATTCTGTACTGATAGTTTTAAGTTCCTAGGCTTAAAATTAGACTCTAAGTATTCATTTAAGGGCACAATTCCGATTTCTTTGGCGCCGCGATTTGAAGGTACCGTTGGAAAGAGGAAGTGATTAAAAAACATATAGGGTTATAGGGTCCGCAAACGCTTAGTTTAGGAGATATTCGGCTGTAAAGTTCAAAAATTCGCAAAATTGGACCATTTCAAGGAGCTATTTCACCACATTAAACACACTTTTTTCAAATTTTTCACTTCAAATTAATTAAATTGCACTATAATCTTTTAAATAAATCAACATTTTACTCTTTTAGCAGGTTTTTTACCTAAAAAATCTTCATTTTAAAAATTACATTTTACACTTATTTCTAAAAATTACGACGAAATGGAGCGCTGCCATGTGATGTTAAGGCAATTCGCTGAAATTCCTCTTTTTCCCAAAAATTCCTCTATTCATGCATATGGATATTTTCCTTTTTAAAATTATTAAGCAAATAAGTAATACAGGGTAGGCCATTTAAAGTTGACCCATTTGTTTGCTTGCCAAAATTAAGGCGCCGCGGATAATCAGCTGGGTTTAGTTTTTGTACCATTTGAATTTTATATGGAAACATCTTCAAATCTTTATGAATTATGCGTCGGAGAGTGGTGCGAGAGATGTCTAATTCCTGAGAGCGGCGATAACTCGATGTCGATGGAGTCTCCTCAATACTGGCTCGTACAGCTTCGATATTTTCATCAGAACGTCTTGTGCGTTGTCTGGATGCACGACTGGCATTACTGAGATTACCGGTGTTCACAAATTTTGCGTATAAAGACTTAATTGTGTTCTTAACTGGAGCACTTTTCACTTTATTTTTTTTGCGAAACGCACGTTGAGTTAACACAATTGAAAAGTTATTTTGAATATAAAGCTGAACAATTTCAGCGCGTTCTTTTGGAGTGTACTGTTCCATGGTATAAATTGTCTTCGAATGACGCTTCTAACGCGATATGACATTAGACGATTTGTCAGCGCTGTTAAAAGTTACAGCGTTGCCAGATGGGTCAACTTTAAATGGCCTACCCTGTATTAAGTACATATATTAGTAATATTATATATACATATGTATAAGTAATATTGTATAATAATATTACGTAATAAAGTGTACAGTACATGGGTACAGTACGAAAACTCAAATTTTGTTTCAATATGAGTGCATGATAACCGAAAAATATAACCACTTCATACCCAAAACTCATATTATAAATATAATAATATATATATTGTCGTCTAAAATACAAACCAATGTATCATCAAAAATAAATGGAAATCGCTGACAGATATAATAAACAAAATTTATCCATTTTATAACGAAAACTTAAATTTTATTTCAATATTGGATATAAAGTGGTTATATTTTTTGGTTATTACGCAGTCATATTGAAACAAAATTTTAGTTTTGGATATAAAGTAGTTATATTTTTTGGTTATTATGCACTCAAACTCATGTTTTAAATATAATAATATATGTATTGTCACCTAAAATACAAACCAATGTATCATGAGAAATAAATGGAAATCGCTGACAGATATAATAACCAAAATATACCATTTTATAACGAAAACTTAAATTTTGAGTGCATGATAACCATAAATTATAACCACTTTATACCAAAAAGTCAATATATTTTTTTGCAGAAAGGGTACTATGCGAAAGTACTTCAGTCACACCGGGTATTCGCTCGGCCAGGGTTATTTTTTTAAACGCGGCCGAAGGCCGCCAACGCAGAAAGGAGTACTAGCGAAAGTACTTCAGTCACACCGGGTATTCGCTCGGCCAGGGTTATTTTTTTAAAGCGCGGCCGAAGGCCGCCAACGCCGAAAGGAGTACTATGCGAAAGTACTTCAGTCCCTCCGGGTATTCGCTCGGCCAGGGTTATTTTTTTAAACCGCTGCCGAAGGCCGCCAACGCAGAAAGGAGTAGTATGCGAAAGTACTTCAGTCACTCCAAGTATTCGCTCGGCCAGGTTTTTTTTTTTTAAACAGCGGCCGAAGGCCGCCAACACAGAAAGGAGTACTACGCAAAAGTACTTCAGTCAACCTGGGTATTCGCTCGGCCAGGGTTATTTTTTTAAAGCGCGGCCGAAGGCCGCCAACGCAGAAAGGAGTACTATGCGAAAGTACTTCAGCCACCCCGGGTATTCGCTCGTAATATTATAATATTATCACACGATTTTACTTATCTGTGTTTATTAAATATACATCACATATTATTCATATATTCATATATGTATGTATGTATAATATGTATGTATATGCAAAAGTGTTCACATATTCAATTTTAGCTTGAAAAATCTTCTTTATAGTTTTATATAGTTAATAAAGAAAAAAGAATCACTCGAAAGTACAAACAAAGAAAACGCTGTGAAACGCTAAAAAATTCTTCACTTTTGGTTTTTAAGGTGTGGCAACGCTGGTTTTCCTCGTAAATATAAACACTCTAAACTTTGCAGCCATAAATTTGATAAGTGATTTTAAATTACTAAATTTGGCTGAAAAATTACAAAATAAAAGTGAAAAGTGAACTTATTTCAATATTAAGAGTGTATATTTCAATATAGTGAGTGAAAAACGTGAAAATATTCTGTGAAACATGGAGAAATAACATGTTTTCTTAGGGCAATTTTGGAATTTTTAAACGTGAATATTTCAAAAAATATTAGTTATTTTTATGTTATTTTTGGATATTCCTCCTCTGGAGAAGCTCCCCTATCCGTACATACCCCATTTATACGGAAATTCGGTTTTTTTACCCCTCCGCCAAAGTAATCGGAATCGTGCCCATTTAAGCAACATTGTCAATATGTAAGAAAAAGACTATTTGTTACCAACATCTCCGATAAAAAACATATTGCTTGAATCTAGACTGCCTTTTTAAAAGACAATATGGAAGACAGCTTATATAAACTCTATCAACAATGACGGTCCTGTTCAGCTTTTAATGAACCCAACTATTGTCCCACCAGTCAGCCGAAAGCCTATGATGCTAGTACTGCGTACTTTAGTTTATATAATAATTTGTTTATTATGTAAGCTTTAATAAAATAAAATAAAATCAACGAAAATATTTTTAATGAACGCCCTTCGCCTATTGCGAATAATAAGAAAGAAAATTCAATTGTTCTGATTTTGTGTTTAAAATAATCGAAAAAACACGCACATTAAATAGTTGAATTTTTTACTTTAAATAATTATATTTCAAATGTCAGCGGCAACTAGATACAAATGTATTTTCTTAATCTGAAATTTCTTCATGCGTACCAACCTTTTCGGACGGAATTCTGTGGCTTAAAAAATTTTCCAAGTTTTGACAAGTGTTGGTCAGCTTTATGTTTATTTAGAATAAGAAACGTCCACTATCAGTCCATACTCATTTTTCTATTGTAAAATTTACCCGGCTTTCTTATTCAAAAATAATTTTACTCTATTGAGCTGTTTATTATTTAATTATTAATCAACACCAGCAAGACATTATGAGTCTTCTAGTATATATTATTATGAACATACTAAATGTACATACAATATAATATTTTCTACTTACATGCTCAAAATTATTATTGGCATTCGGCGTAGGAATTATTGGTGGAAATATCCGCTTATTGTTGATACATATTATTTCTTTCGGGGGATTAACATTATTTGTAATACCAGTAGTTCTTATAAACGAGACACGCTTGTTCTCGAGGAATTTGCTTTTCCCAGAAGTGTATTCGCAAGAAATACGTATGTTGGACATATTCATTATATTATTTTGAATATTTTCATCCCGATTAAACATAATTACTGTTTAGTTGATCAGTTTCTTCCAATTTATAATACTTTTCGGTAACTGCAGCAAACGGTAGCTCATGTTTATATAACAATTTATTGTAATTCTATATCGTCATAATTTTACAAATCTCACCATTTCAAACACCTCTTAAAACATTTGTATATATACTACATCTATACATAAGTACCATACTCTGGTTCATATGAAATATGCCTACCACCATACTTTATTACATTATTTGGGTAAAATTTAGAATAGTATCCCCGGATTTCGGGGATAAAATGGGTATCGCTGGAAAGGTGACGTTCTCCAGATCACAAAAATATGCATATAGTTGCCGCTTATAGTTTTAGAGATATTTGCGTTTAAAGTTGAAAAATTGACTACGTTTACAGTGATAATTTGTACATTGTGAATAAATTTTTCACTTATATTATGCACTTTTCACTTACTAACACTTCTAATTTTATTCCCGAAATGCTATTCTAAATCCCAGCCCATTATTTTATTTGTCAGATGCTTTTATTCATTATCTTCTCAGTATAGCAATGGAAAATTACATGGCAGTATTTTTCTGTTGGTTAATTAAACGTTAGTTTAGTAACTCAATGCCACGAAGTAATAGAGCTATGTTCACATATTCCGGATTTGTTAAACATATACACTAACAACACAACTAATTCAAATGTTTTAAAATTCAAAAGAAAGTGTTTACAGAAGTGTCCCTAAATTAACTTCTACTAAAAAGCATTTGACGCAAATTAGATACCTAATAGAAATATTTAACTTTTATCGACTTTTAACATAAAATCACTGCAATCTATCTGACAACCGATTAGTTATCAGTAATTAATGCATTAGTTATCCGATAGGCTAGTTTAATTTTAGCCTCGGGTAAAAATTAAATATTTCTCTTTTTCCGTAAACTTCGCTCTAATTTGCGAACTATATTGGAAAACTACCCGTTACTCTTCAGTTTTCATTGGCTATTTATTTAATTAGCCATCTCCAATTGAAAATAATTTGCTCCGTTATTGTTATGGTTACCTATGGGTTAAAGAAAACTGTTTCATTGTGTATTTATACCGCACTCACCCTTTAGAACACAACTAATTTTCCAAATTAAAAAAAATTGGGGGATGCCCCAATGGGGTTTTATTAAAAAAATGTTTAACAAGCGAAACGTGAAGTGTGAAGTTGGTGAAAATGCGCACCGCTCGATGATGAGATCGAAGAAAAAAAATATTGCTGCACACGCGTACGAGTCGCTGTTGAGGTCAAAAGCGAAGTGATGTGCTAAACACAATGATCGCGACAGACTGCAGTAGCACGACAGTGAACTGAAAATTGCGTTGTGAATCTTTACTACATTTGTGAGAAGGCAGCAACATCACAATGGTCGGCATGTACACAAGACAACACAGCTCTCCATTTTGCATCTACGCGCGATTTAGTAAGCAGTATAGTGACATTACATGCCAAAATGGAAAAACTGGGAAATCAAGCGAGAAGAGTTATGATAGGGAAACCATCGCAAGTACCGACCATTGGAAGAGATGATAATACCCCTAAAAGAATGCGAGAAGCACCAGGGTATTTACCACCCACTAAAAAGCAAAAAAATGTAAACGAAGAGCCGTAATTGTCGTACAGTGGAGCAGCAAAATTAACCCAAGAGGATAATACGACTAGATGGGTAGACGTTGTAAAAAAGAAGAAACTTTTGGAAAGGAAAATCAAAACAAAACCAGATGCCATAATCATAACAAAGAAGGATTGTGCGACGTATGCAGATATTCTGCGGAAAATAAAAAGCAACAGCGGGCTTGAAGTACTGGGTTCAAATGTGACCCATATTCGTAAAACGTTAAAAGGAGATTTACTTATTGAACTTAAAAATCGAGCAGAGACGAAAGCCGAGTCTTTCCAAAGCGCCCTGGAGGGGGTGGTTGGCGAAATGGCTAAGATTCAGCCCAAGACCCACAACGTCACGATCGCGTGCAAGGACCTCGATGAAATTACAACCCCGAAGAAATCTGCGCAGCACTAAAAAGAGAGTGCGGAATCGAAAATCTGGAGATATCGAGTGTGAAAAGTCTGCGGAAAACGCGTAGTGGCACGCAAATAGCGCTTATAAGCATGCGTGCTCAAGGCAGCACTTAAAATAGGGAAAATAAAAATTGGGTGGTCGATCTGTCGCCTTCGAGAATTTTCGGCTCACATGGCGCGAAATTGCTGCAGATCGACAGACAGATCTTCCCATTGTACACGCTGTGGAACCGCGGGACATTTAGCGAAGGTATGCACAAACGTTCCGAGCTGCATGCTCTGCAAAGGAGAGCACTCAGTATTGAGCACGACTTGCCCAAAGTATATCGAGGTGATGAAGTCTCTAAATAAATGAGGATACTACAGTTAAACCTTAACCACTGTGCAGCGGCTCAAGATTTGCTAGAACAGACAGTCATAGAAGAGAACATAGATGTCACTATATTAAGTGAACAATACTCCCAGTGTCCGGAAAGCACATGGATTGCAGACAAATCTGGTAAGGCAGCCATATGGTCCTGCAAAGGTCAATCTTTTAAGACCTGCTCCAGAGAAGCTCATAACTGCTTCATATGGGCGAATATAAATGGAATATATTTCGTAAGGAATTCGAGGAGATCCTTTTAAAACTTTCATTAGAAACCAGAGGCAAAACACCGATTATAATAGCGGGTGATTTTAATGCTTGGTCAACTGCTTGGGGCAGCAGATGTACAAACCACCGAGGGCGGCTAATTCAAGAATACCTGAGTCAAACGCACCTATCAATATTGAACACCGGAACACAAAATACGTACCAAAAAGGAAATAAAGGACCCATAATTGACATTATGTTTGCAAACGATTCGCTGAGCAGGCACATTAAGTGGGCAGTGTCCGACATATACACAAACAGTGATCACATGGCAATTATAGCGCAAATTTCGTACTCCCGAGAGCAGGAGCTTCTAAGCAGAAAACCATAAAATATGCATGTCCAGATTTAAAAACAAGCAGCAGCAACCTAGAGATGCCTCTTTTATGGGAAAGGTCGTCGAAACACTACTCCCGAAACACGACCCGATTTTATATGCCAAGCGACGAAACGAAGCTGCAGAGTCACCCCCGTTAGTCACGGAAGACGAACTATTGGCAATAGCAAGGAAAATCAAAAACACCAAAGCGCCTGGATTGGATGGCATACCAAACAGAGCGCTGAAGGAACCCATAAGCTTAAAACCCCGAGTTTTCGCTAAAATGTACAACGCTTGTTTAAAGGAAGAGATATTCCCCGACTCCTGGAAAGTAAAACGTCTGGTTCTGCTCCCAAAACCAAAGAAACCACCTGAAGAACCTTCATCGTACCGACCTCTGTGTATGCTCGACACAATGGGTAAAGTGTACGAAAGTATAATACGAAACCGCTTGGAGTTAGCAATCCAGAAAGCCGGCGGATTATCTGAGAGACAATACGGCTTTATAAAGAAAAGATCCAAGATTGATACTGCGAAATGTGCAGTAAGTGGCAAAAGATGGAAAGGTGGCACAAAAAAGTACTGCGCGCTGATTACCCTGGATGTCAAGAACGCGTTCAACTCAGCAAAATGGGCACACATAATCGAAGCCCTGGATGAAATACACGCCCCTGAATACCTCATAAACATTATATTGAGCTATTTTAAAAACAGAAGGCTACTTTTTGATACAGACGAAGGTACCAAGAGCTACTCTATCTCGAGTGGAGTACCCCAAGGGTCAGTGTTAGGCCCACTATTATGGAACCTCATGTATGACGGGGTGTTAAAAAGACAGCAACCAACAGACGTGAAACTAATAGCGTATGCGGACGATCTCATGGTGGTAGCAGTGGCCAAACAATTAACTGACCTAAGAAACAAATGCAATGAGTGCTTAAATGGTCTACGCCATTGGTTCTCATCAGTGAGTCTGGAACTGGCGGAGCAAAAAACTGAAGTTTTGCTCATAAGCACTAGGAAGGTAGAAGAACAAATACAGGTTTCTATAGGGGAGTGCGAGATTACTTCGCAGCCGCAACTGAAGTATCTGGGAGTAATATTAGATTCTAAATTAAAATTTAAAGAACACCTGGAGTATTCATCCAGTAAAGCAAACAAAATTTACAATGCACTATCGAGAATGATGACCAATACAGGCTGTGTGCGTTCCAGCCGGCGACTCCTGATAGCGAAAGCAATGAGCTCGGTCATACTGTATGCAGCACCAGTATGGATACAGGCAATGGATATAAAAGCATGTGCTAAACAAATAATTGCAGTACATAGGCTTTCTGCAATTCGAGTAATAAGTGCTTTCCGGACTACATCTACCGACGCTGCTGAAGTATTAGCCAGCATGCCGCCCATTGACATCCAGGGAGATGAACTCGAGCGTTTATATCATCTATGTATCAGCGCCTAAAACAGTATCGGCAAAGACAGAGGAGAGGAATAAAAGCATTAAAATGTGGCAGGAGCGGTGGAATTCCTCATCCAAAGGGCGTTGGACCCACCGACTGATACCGGACATCCACTCGTGGATAGATAGACGACATGTGGACCTAGACTTTAATCTGACCCAAATACTTAGTGGACATGGGTGCTTTAGAAGCTACCTTTTCAGATTCCACAATGACATTAGTCCGAACTGTCCGACATGTACAGAGCATATAGAAGACTCTGAGCATGTATTATTTAATTGCCCTAGATTTTCAAATACAAGGGAATAACTAAAAACCACACTCGGTGGTAGTTTTACGGTCTATAATCTAACGACACTCATGTGTCAGTCGGCTGATAATTGGAAAGCGGTCAGCGAAGCGTCAGCATCCATAATGACAAAATTGAGACTTTTTGAACAAGTTAGGCGTCCGTCAGTCAATAGAGGAGACTTAAATGTCCTGTCCCTCCCACGAAGTAATCCTTAATCGGTGGTTCCGTGGGAGAGTCCTGAATTGGGAGTAGGTTAGGTTTAGCGGATTAAAGTTCCGCACTCCGGCTTTCGATGCTTCCCTCTACTATAAAAAAAAAAAAAAGAAATCTGCACAATTTCGTTGTGGCCATACTAATACGTTGCACTTCTATGAAATTTTAATATTTTGTTCAAAGTGAAACTTTTTATGCAAAAAATAAGTAAATAGGTAAATTTAATTGTTTTAAATTATTAATTCTTATTACAAATGATACAGTACAGCTATTTTAAATTTTTATTTGTAAAGTAACGCCAGGTTTGTTAGAGCTTTGAATAATTTTACAGTTTACATATTAGTGGCATCACCACTCTACCTCATCTCTCTACTGTCAACTGTCGTCCTACCTGTCGTTGGCAAATATAATATGCTGAATACAATGCTTGCGACACAACATTGCATCACGACAGTGAACTGAAAACGGCGTTGTGCATCCTACTACATGAACGCATGTACACAAGACAACACAGCTCTCCATTTTGCATGTACACAATTTCGTTGTGGCCATACTAATACCTTGCACTTCAATGAAATTTTAGTATTTTGTTCAAAGTGAAATTTTTTATGCAAAAAATAAGTAAATAGGTATATATTTTTGTTTTAAATTATTAATTGTTATTACAAATGATATAATAGAGCTATTTTATGCTTTTATTTGTAAAATAACGTCAAGTTTCTAAGAGCTGTGAATAATTTTACATTTTACATATTAGAGGCATCACCACTCTTCCTCATCTCTCTATCTTCCATTCTACTGTCAACTCTACTGTCGTTGGCAAATATAGGAGAATATTGAAGTTAGCGAGAACGACAACTGTCGGCCTACCGTCGTGTGGTCGTGCAGCTGTCAAAATAACAGTGTCCATAAGAACGTGAGTATTTTAATATTTGACAGATGTTGTTTGTCGTCTGTCGCAACCATTGTGTTCAGCGTATAAATATATATATTTAAGTTAGCGAAAGCGACAACTGTCGGCCCGCAGTCGTGTAGTCGTGCAGCTGTCAAAATAATTCTGTCCGTAAGAACTTGTGTATTTTAATATTTGACAGATGTCGTTTACAGTCTGTCGCTGTCATTGTGTTCAGCACATGAAGTGTCATCTTCTTGTTGGTTCCTTTCGTGTGTGGGATCAGAAGTTATGATGTGGTTGGATGGTGTACGTGTATTTGAGTCTCGATGTGTGGTGCTCTCATGAGTAGTGTGGAATGTGGGTTGTTAGTGCGTGTAACTACGCGGAGCTGTTGGAACTTCTCGGAGCTGCGGTAGCGATGGTTGTTCTCGGCGCCGCTACTGGGGTAACTTTAGAGCGCGAAATCGTGACGGCCGAACACACAGTGGACGTAGGTACATTTGGAATCTCGGCATCTCTATTTATTTGTTAACAAATAGTATTATTTATTATCATATATATATGTGTATATAATCATATGTTCGTTGGTAATGTGGCACGAATGAGTCGTCATGTGGATCGACCTTGTTTTGTTTTTGTCTTCTGTTGTTGCTTATTACTAGTTGATGATTTTGTTATTATTTATTTTTTTGTTTCTTTGTTATTAGTTTCGATTCTATCGGCGGTTGGCAAAAAGCATAATTTGACGAGGGGTCTGGTTAGTGTTCCCGATTGTGTACGGAGATCGACTATGCGAATGTGACCCTCGGAGCCGTAGTAGAGCTTCTTTATGCGGCCAAGCCGCCTTTCGGTGGGAGGGAGACAATCGTCATTGATTAAGACACAATCTCCAAGCTGAGGCGCATTTTCTGTTATTTTCCATCGGTACCTTCTGTGGAGGTTCTTTAAAAAATCATCTTTCCATCGGCGACTAAAGTCTTCTTCCTCTTAATTGGCGTATACACCGCTTACGCGGTTATAGCCGAGTTAACAACAGCGCGCCCGTCGTTTCATCCTTTCGCTACGTGGCGCCAATTGAATAATTCGAGCGTAGCCAGGTCCTTCTCCACCCGGTTCTTTCAACGGAGGGGAGGTCTTCCTCTTCCTCTGCTTCACCTGGCGAGTACTGCGTCGAATACTTTCAGAGCTGGAGTGCTTTCGTCCATTCGGACAACATGCCTTAGCCAGCGTAATTCGTTGAACTATGTCAATGTCATCATATATCTCATACTGTTTACTCACTTGTTTTCGTAGCTTCTTCCAGACGTCCAATTATTCCGACACCTTTGATTTGAACGTATGTATATGCCAATGAGAATTTATTTATTTTATTTTATTTTATTTAAAAGAGAAATAATTATAAATAATCGTTCCACTTATAGATATAAAGCACTGGCTGCCAGGGCCTTCAGCTTATATATTAAAATCTTAGTCTATTATATTCACATTTGAGATCGATTTATATATGTAACGTGAATTTAGATACAATAAAAAGATAAATTTCAAAGCAAAAGTAAATTGGTACATGTACATACATATGTAACTAAACTAAATATTTAATTTGCAAAGCGAAATATATTTAGATATAATTTCTATGTTACTGTCATCAGTCCGTTCTAGATATGAAGAAGGTTTTTTGTTAGAGAAAACATTAGCTCTGATTTGTTGAAGTGCCGGGCAGGTATCGAGGAGGTGTATAACTGTGACATCGTTTGATCCGCAGAACACGCAATTTGGTTTATTTACGCCATTTAAGATGTGAGCATGTGTAGCAGTTGTGTGTCCTATTCGAAGTCTTATAAATGTCCTTATATTTTTACAAGTCGCTTTTCCTGGGTATAAAGGCTTTGTTCCCGCAGGATTAAATTTTTTGTAGTGGTGATCGTGATCACTCCATTCTCTTACTTGGATTTCATTTACGTATGTTTCAACAAGTCTGCGTATATCTTTATCGGTGAAATAGTCAAAGAAGTGAAGTGGTTGTTTGGAAGCTTCTTTAGCTTTTTTATCGGCAATTTCGTTGCCATGAATTCCGATATGGCTAGGCACCCACATTATTTTTATACAGTTATTGCTTTGCAATAGCATGCTACGAATATTGGATATTAACGATGCATTATTGGTATCAAATATAGCTTCAATTGCAGATCTACTGTCGGTACATATAATGCATTTATTTCCCATTCGGGAAGCAAATTGTACTGCCTCAAATATTGCGGCTGCTTCGGCAGTAAATACCGAGCAGTAAGATGGCAAGGAACCGACCATAATAGTAACACCTAGCTGGTTTGTCACAGCAAACGTTGTGATGGTGTCTGACTTGGATCCGTCCGTATAATACAAGTTCCAATCATCATTTAAGGACTCTAATACCGCATTAAACATTTGTTTGTATTCATTACTGCTGGTAGAATATTTTGGATACTTAAGTAGGATGTTGATGAGTGATGAATTTGGAAGCGCACTTAGAGGATACTCTGAGGTTTTAAGAAGTGATGGAGTGGTTACGATGTTCAGCTGTTGAGCTAGACTTAAGCAACGCATAATAGTAGACGGCTTACGACTAGTCTTAAGATTTCGTATAGAACGATTGATTTGCGAAAAAATTAATTCATTTCTGCAGTGAAG
This sequence comes from Bactrocera correcta, assembly GCA_027475135.1. Taxonomy (NCBI): domain Eukaryota; kingdom Metazoa; phylum Arthropoda; class Insecta; order Diptera; family Tephritidae; genus Bactrocera; species Bactrocera correcta. The sequence continues at coordinate 9,452,874 of CM050324.1, read as the reverse complement.
TAGCCTCGGTATAAGCATCATGGTGTTACGCATGGTCCGGTAGTTTATATGTGGTAATCCAGCTTCAGATAGAATTGCCTTAATTGGTGACGTTGGGAAGGCGCGGATGCTTCTTCTGACTGCTGCGTGGTAGGGTGCGTTCAAGAGCTTAATGTGTGTATTAGCGCAATGTCCGTAAATACAAAGTCCGAAGTCGATTTTAGATAATATTAAAGCTTTTGTTATATTGACAAGAGTATTTGTATGTACTAAGCAGTATTTAGAAGATAAGAATTTAATTATATTCAGTCTAGAAAAAAGACTTACTCTAACATATTTACAATGCTCTTTGAAAGTTAATTTGTTGTCGAATATAAGTCCTAAGATTCTTAATTTATTAGTATGTGGGAGATCAACGTTTGAAAAGGATATCTTAGGAAAGGAGCACTTATGTTTCCGACATATGTGAAAAGTTTTACATTTGCTAGGCGATATATTAGCGCCTGAAATTTTTGACCAATTACTTATTTTATTCAATATATTTAAAAATATGTGTTTAATTTGGTTTAGATCATGAGTTTGAGAGAATATTAAAACATCATCGGCATAGATGCAGTGTTTGACATCTCCACTAGAACTTATAATTGTACTTATTTCATTGAACGCAATGGTAAATAACGCAACAGAAAGAGGTGATCCCTGTAGAATACCATTAAACAGATCGTGTAGGCCGGATTTATGCTTATTGGCAATAACAAAAAATTTGCGGTGGTTCAAAAACGATTTTATTATATTATATAGTTTTTCGCCAACATTCCATTTTTTAAGTTCCCTGAGTACCATGTGAGGTCCAATCCTGTCAAATGCTTTTTCAAAGTCTAAACTTAGCACAGAAACGTGATTTCGGTTTGACAAAGCCGTAGAGGCATAGTGTTCGAAAAATAACAGAGCGTCAGTTACTCCTAAACCTTTTTGGAACCCAAATTGTTGGGGTTTTATAAAAGAGTTTGCTTTGGCAAACCACATAACTCTTACAGATATTATTTTCTCCAGAATTTTGGACATGCAAGGAAGTAAGGATATGGGTCTATAATTTTCTATTTGAGAAGTAGGTTTATTGGGCTTGGGGATGGGAAGGATGGAAGCTGTCTTCCACTCCTGTGGATATATTCCCTCGTTGAGGATTTTATTGTAGAGAGAAATTATACGAGTTTTAAGGGATCGAGGGAGATTTTTAAGGATGGGATAGGAAATTTTGTCCAATCCTGGAGTTTTACCAGTCAGCGATGCAATTGTTGCATCGAATTCACTTAATGTGATGGGAGCATCTGCTTGGACGGCTCTGGGTGAGGGAAATGGGTTATTGTAGTTTTCAGAGATTGTTTGGCTTTTTAAGGTGTTGAAGTCAGTATGAAAATTATGACTGTTGGAATTATCTGACCATGTGTCCGCAAACTTCTGAGCAATGTCTTGAGGGTTATAAATAGGACCTTGGGCTGAATGTATAAACGGTATACTGGATCGTTGTGAGGAGCCTGTAAGAATTTTGATGTCTGACCAAATTTTTTTTGTGCTCGAAAATGGGTTGATATTGGCGGTGAGTGTTTCTAAAGCTTTTCGTTTGGCAGATTTTAATTCTTTTCTAAACACCGCGTTCGCTTTTTTATAGCTTATGAAATTATTGTCAGTTCTGGAATGTTTGTATTTGGACCATAATGTTTGTTTATTTTTCCTTAAAATTGTTAGGAGATTTGACCAATAAGGCAATTTAGCATGGAAATGCTTGGTACTGGACTGGGGTATCGAGTAATGTGCTGCTGAGCGGATGATTGTTTTAATAGCGGAAGCTTCAGCATTTATGTTTTTAGCCTGGGGTTTGTTGTCCGAAAATAAAACAGAAAGACGATGAAAGTTTGCCCAATCTGCCTTCTCCGTTAAGAATTTTGATGTGGGTCTTACTTTATACCAATTAGGGATGGAAATGGAGGTTATAATCGGAAAATGGTCACTATTATGGAGGTCTTGAAGTGTATAGCAGGAAAGTTTGGGTGCAATTGGTGTGGAGGCAAGGGTGATGTCGGGATGGGTAAACGTTTTATGAGTGGAGAAGTGAGTGGGTGATCCATCGTTAAGGACGACCAGGTTGTGAGAAAGTATTATATCCTCGATGATTTCTCCTCTTTTATTACTAGCAGGAGAACCCCACAGCGGGCTCCAAGCATTAAAATCTCCTAACAAAACAATTGGGGCAGAAACAGTGTTGATGATATTACTAAGGTCCCTATTAGTAAAGTTCTGATGAGGCGGGATGTAGCAATTGACAATAGTGATTTTGAAGCCTATGTCTATTTCCAACGCCAAGCAGGAAATGCCAGAAGTGACCGGGATGAGTTTATGGTTGATGGAGTTTTTAACGAGAATTGAAATGCCTTGCTTACAGGAAGTGTTTTGACTGCTATTAGAAAAGTAACCTGTGTAGTTTTTAGGAGAATACGCTTTCTTATTAGCGGGGAGATGCGTCTCTTGTAAAGCAACAATTTCAGGAGAAAATTCATTGATTAAAATATTTAAATCAGGGTAATTATTAAATAGTCCGTTTATATTCCATTGTAATATTTTAATCATAATTCATTTGTATTTGGAAGTCTGTAGGGAGGTAAGATAAGGGGGGAAAATGGAAGCGGGAGTATCAGAAGAGGTAAGTTGGGTAATAAAATTTGAGACAGTTGTTGTTGTTGTTGAGTCATCGACTGGAAAAGTGGTTTGACTAGTATTTAAATTGTTTGTTTGACTTGCGTTGTTTTCTTTTGCTTCGTCATTCGTTATATTAATATCGGTGTTGTTGTTGCTCGAACGTATTAGTTCTGCTTGGGTTTCATTATTGTTTTGTTTTGGTTGTGTATTGTTTGATTTTTTGATAACATTAGAAAAGGAAAGAGGGGTCTCGTTAAGAGGTGATGGTATTTGCATTTTTTGCATTTTGATCGCTTCGCGCATAGAGCACTTATTGTCTGTTTTAATCTTTATTACTTGTTTCAATTGAACAAACTTTGGGCAAGATTTACTGGAAGCGGGGTGGCTGCCAGAGCAGTTTGCGCACAAAGTGCGAGAGCATACTTCTGGAGAGTGAGGGGGGAGTGCGCATGAGTCGCAGGTGGATGTTTTATTACATCGCTTTGCTGTGTGGCCGAACAATTGGCAATTTTTACACCTCATGGGATTTGGGTAGTATGGGCGTACTTTAGTTGTATACCATGAAACTTCCAATTTCTCAGGCAATTGATATATATCAAAAGTGAGTAAAACTACTCCGCTAGGTACTTGTTTGCCATCCACATATTTAGGAAATTTGTAAACTGACACAACACCCTGGGCTTTTAGATTTTCAATAATTTCATTTTCTGAAATATCATTAAGACATGGTGCGTAGATTGTGCCTTTGGAGTAATTCAGGTTGTTATGCAGCTCAATTTTTACATTACATATCCCATGTAAAGTGGTTGTTTTACAAAACTTGTTTGCGATATTATCGTTTTTAACAAAGATTAATAAATTTCCGTCTTTTAGTTCGGATATATTGATGATTTCTGAACTAATAGCTTTTAAAGCTTTATGCACAGCAAAGCAAGAATACTTGTTTAAAGGTTTTATTGAGTTTGATGCACTTGCCACTAAAAATCTTGGGTTTTCTTTCTTAATTAATGGTAAAGCGGGAAACAATTCTTTAGTTATAGATTGAGGTTTTTTTCTTTTTGCTTTTGGGCTTGATAACAGGGCGAACCTGTTTTGCCCGAGAGGGGGCCCCTCAAGGGGCATTTTTGCTTATGAAATATACACAATTAGTAGAAGCACACGTGGCTTACCAATGGAAAAAAATTTGTTATTGACTTTGCTGTAAACACAGGAGAGAAAATAACTCAAAAAAGACTGCGAAACACTGAGATCACTTTAAGCACAACCGTACGCGTTGAGTATCAGTCGATGACTGCCAATGAGAATTTCGCAGCGACCACTTTGAATGTATGTATGTGAAAATGAGAATTTAGCAGCGACCACACTTTTGATGTATGTATTGAAAATTGGAAAACACTTTTGAACGTATATATATGGGGTTAGGAAATTATCCGCACGCACTTTGAACGTGTGTATATGAAAAATGCGAATTTAGCAGCGACCACTTTGAATGTATGTATGTGAAAATGAGAATTTAGCAGCGACCACACTTTTGATGTATGTATTGAAAATTGGAAAACACTTTTGAACGCTTGTGCGTGGAACTCTGAAGACACTTTTATACACTTGTGCGTGGAAATTGGAAGACACTTTTTATACACTTGTGCGTGGAAATCGGAAAACACTTTTATACACTTGTGCGTGGAAATCGGAAAACACTTTTATACACTTGTGCGTGGAAATCCGAAAACACTTTTATGCGCTTTTATTTAAAAAGGGTTCACTTGTATAAAAAACGCCATCCCGGCCCCCCTAGGCGAATATTAGCCTAGCAGTCCCTGTAGTTGTTGCAGCGTGGCAACAACACTGCTGAGGCCAGTGGAGCGGGGATAGGACGACCGAGGCTGTCGACGCCGCACAATGGGTAATCGGCGGCAAAAATATGTAATTTTTAACTATCTAATTTTAACAAAATCTCATTCCAGTAGTCTTTCTAGACAATGAATATAGTTTAATTTATCACTTATTTGCGAATTGCCATTTCACTGACATAACAACGTATTTTTAAAGTCAAATAAACAAAAAAATCTCTTGAAAATTGTGAAAAATATTGAGAAATATATGAGTACAGAAGTAAGGGATTTCGACGTTTTATGCAATAAGAAGTGACTTTAAAGTGTAGCCTAATATATATTATAATATATTATAAAATAATTATTTTCATTTCATAGGCCTAATTCATGTCAATTTTGACAAAGTTTTAAAATAAAACCATTTTTTAAACACTTTTACATAAAAATTATAGATTTGACAATTAGCTACATGTACCTACATGGTCTAGTTAGTCCTAATATTTGATGTACACTTTAAGGAATATGATAACGAAAAAAAAAACTGCGCATATGTGCGGATACGTGCGGATAAGGATCAAAGATAGCTATAACCTTGTCTGTTGGAATTTTTTTTTTTCGTTGTTTTGTTTTTTTTTTTTTTTTATTGTTCGGTTTGTTGCTTTGTTGTTATTTTTTGGAGTTGTCTCTCGTTATACAACAACAACAAAATACTAGTTTAGATGCCTTATATTATTTGAACTAATTACACAGTACAACAGCTAATCTGGGGGGTGAGAAATTCCAGGTCGGGGTGATGGTACTAGGTCAGTATAGTAAAACCCTCAAAGGGTTTGGTGTTCGTATGTGTCGTATGTGATACCGAGAGAAGTGCAAACGGGTGAAAAAAAATTAACAAAACACGAAATTTTGAAATGGCAAAAGAAATAAAATATTGTGATATTGCAGAAATTTAAAATAATATTAAATACAATCAATAGTCAAGCAGCAATAGATCCTCAAAAATTTGAAATTTATTGCATGAAAACTGCGAGGTTATATGTCAGCCTTTATGAATTTTACTATATGCCAATGACGATACATAAAGTAAAGATTACAAGAAATATAGGCTTAATCATTCTAGAAAATGCGACAGAATTTCTACAAATCAAGATGTAATGCACTTGCTTTTAGCTTCATCACCTTTGTGCCAAATTTCACTCTAATATCTTTATTTATGGCTTAGTTATGGCACTTTATAGGATTTCGGTTTCCGCCATTTTGTGGGCGTGGCAGTGGGGCTTACTGAAGAATTTATTCGTTGCGGGCGAAAAAGTGATATGTTGACGCAGTTTTTGAGGGATAAATTCCCTTCTTTTAGTGAAGATAAGGTGAAGTTGATTTTAGAACAAATTAAAAAAAGGTACATAACTTCATTCAATTCAAAATGGAACCAGTGCCAGAGGAAAAAAAACCTACTATTTAAAAATCATTCTGTATGGCTGGATAAGAATTTTACTATCGAGATGGTTGATAAATTATTACCCGGGACTTCAAATAAACGTAGTTTAATTGCTGGACGACCGGTAAAGAAATTTGAAGACTGTAGTCAACGGGCTAAACGTTACAAGGTCCAACAACTTCGAGATACGTACTCTCAAGAAGAATTAAAGGCCGCGGCTGGATCAGCAGCTATTAAGAAGACAAACTTAGATTCTCAAAAAGCGTTGGCGATGTTAGTTGATGCACAGTTATCAAAGCATCAGTATGAAGTTGTTCGAAATGTGCTTAAAGATTTCGGATGTGATGTGTTGCCACCGTATTATAGAGTTCGGGAGGAAAAAAAGCATTGTTACCCGGAAAATATTACTATTACACCAATATCTGCACAAGTTGATTTGCAAAGTTTACTTGATCACACAGCTAAAAGAATTATTTTGGCCGCCGGGAACTTCACAAATCTAGCTCATGTTCCAGAAATAATGACTCTAACATCGAAATGGGGTTGTGACGGTTCGTCAAATCAAAGTCAATACAACCAGTTCATACCTAACGAATTTGATGGTATATCTGATGCAAATTTATTTATGGTATCTATGGTGCCTTTAGTGCTTAAAACTATAGACAAAACAGACACGTTATGGAAGAACTTTAGACCTTCTTCCACAAAGTTTTGTCGGCCGATTCAATTTGAATATGCCAAGGAAACCGCAAACCATACCAAAGAAATTGTCGAAAAGATGCAGGAAACCATAAGCAACATATTGCCAACATTTGTGACTATAAAGGACAAGGTTATTGAAATACGTCACAATCTTTTATTTACCATGATAGACACAAAAATAGCTCAAGCAGCAACTGGTTGTAAAGCATCATCTGTCTGTTACATATGTAATGCAAGCCCTAAAGAAATGAACAACCTAGAATCCGTCGTCAAAAAATCATGCAATCAGGAAGCAGTTAAGTTGGGAATTTCTCCCTTACATGCTAGAATAAAAACAATGGAATTTATTTTACATATTGGGTATAATTTAACTTTTAAAAGGTGGTCTACTAATGCGGAAACCAAGCCACTTAAAGAAGAAAACAAGAAAAGGATTCAGACAGAATTACGCCAAAGATTGGGTATTAGGGTTGACCATGTTCAACAGGGTTTAGGCACAACAAATACTGGAAATACGTCTAGAAAATTTTTTAAAAATCCCGAGGTAGTTTCAGAGGTAACTGGGGTTGACCTGGAATTAATCAAACGACTGGCTACAATACTTGAAGTAATTACTTGTGGTGAGAGCATAGACCCAGTAAAATATGGAAAGTATGCTTTAGATACGGCTAGACTATTTGTTGGGACGTATAACTGGTATTATATGCCAGTGACAATACATAAGATGCTGGTACATGGCGAAAGCATAATTAGAAGTTCTTTTCTCCCTATCGGTAATCTTTCTGAAGAGGCGCAGGAGGCTCGTAACAAGGATTATAGAAACTATCGCCTTCGTTACGCAAGGAAATGCAGTCGAACTTCAACTAATGAAGATATTTTAAAGAGACTCTTAGTTACTTCTGATCCACTTTTATCAAGTGTAAGAGTTACAACTGTAATAAAACACATAGATCTATTAGAAGATGCAAAAGGACTACTTTTAAATTAAATCTCAAACTTAGTAAATGAGAACGTATTTATAATCTTAATTTTTTTTTTTTTAATTTAATTTTTTTTATTTGCTTTATTTTTTCTGGACAAGCTTATATTTACAAAATATTACACTGTAGAAAATTTCGTTACTGTAGGATGATTTTTGATTTTTGTGTTATATGGGAGGTGGGCGTGGTTGTGGGCGGATTTTAACAAAATTTTTTTTTTAATCTAATTTGGCAATATGAGAGATGTGTGCCAAATTTCAAAGCCCTACCTCGATTCCTTCTATTTTTTGCCGCGGCTTGTATGAAGCGGCCCCACTGTGCGCCGTGATGATACCTCATTTCGCCTCGATATGGTTGGAGGAGGGGCTATTAGTCTCCTTTGCCGACCCGGACGACTCGTCTGCTGCGATCTACCCGCGGAGCGTTGGCGCATAACGGCTCGTTTTGGGGCACGATGCAGCATAATATGGTGTGCCCGGTTGCACAGTTGGCAGAGGGTGACTGACGTACATTCTCGTGTGTGGTGTGCCGTCGCCAAACAATTCAGGCAGTGGCCGTGAGCCAGAGCAACCTTCTGGCGTTGTAAGGGCTGCATGCCACGGAAAATGCTGCAATGTTGTAGCCGATGAGAGCGCCGACACAGGGGACATCGGTTGCGTGGAGGCTCCGCGGCTGGTGTCGAGGGGGGTGGTAGCGGTCGCGTACCACTACGAGGAGCGGTTGCAGGAGGCCTTGCCGCTGGGCTTCGTGGCGCTGAAGCTGCCCCAGGGCGTGGCGCAGTAACGGTGGACCTCACTGTTGGCGTTGGCACGCTGCGTAAAGAAGTTATAATAATTACAAATGTGCTGCATGCAATTTATATGGCGATTGTGCCACGGTATGTGGCAAGAATGGGTCGTCATGTAGATCGACCATTGCGGTTAGATTCATTAGTAGTTTCGATTAGGGATTATTTGCGGGTTCATCGATTAATTATTTGATTTTATTTTTTTTTTTTTTAAAATCTTATTTGCGGGATTATCGACAGTTTTCTCATTATATGCGATTTCGTTACTATATGGCAGAAAACATAGTTTCACGAGCGGCCGTGTTAACATACCGCTTTGAGTGCGGAGATCAACAACTCGCACATGACCGTCAGAACCGTAGTGTAGGTTCCCTATGCGTGCAAGCCGCCATTCGGTAGGGGGCAGACACTCATCATGGATGATGAGCAATCTCCAAGCTTTGGTGCCTTTTCTGGACTCTTCCACCTGTACCTTTTATGAAGGTCCTTTATATATTCTTCCTTCCATCGGCGGCTGAAATCGTGATGGAGACTTTTTATTCTCTCCCATTGATTTAATAAGGATAGCGACCCCACGCCTGGCTCAGGTGTGGCCAGAATGGGTGCTCCTTTGAGAAAATGCCCTGGTGTTAGGGCTGTGAAGTCCGAGGGATCTTGCGAGAGGGTTGTGAGTGGCCGTGAATTGAGAACGGCTTCAATTCTCACTAACAGTGTGGTGAACTGTTCATAATTAAATTTGTAGTTTCCAGCTACTTTTTTGAAATGGGATTTAAAGCTCTTTACTGCTGATTCCCATAAACCACCCATGTGAGGAGCGCTTGGGGGGGATAAATTGCCAGTTAATACCTTGGGAAGCATACCTTTGTACAATCTCTGGTGAGACTTGTTTGATAAAATCCACAAACTTTTTTTCAGTGGCTCTTTGGGCTCCAATGAAGGTCTTACCATTATCGCTCATCATTTTTTGATGGGAAGCCGCGTCGTCCGACGAAGCGCGCGAATGCCGCGAAAAAAGCCTCCTTTATCAGATTCGTACACAGCTCTAGGTGCACTGCTTTTGTCGAAAAAACAGACAAAGACAGCCACATAACCTTTCATTAAGGTGGGGGACCTTAGCATGGACCCCTTTTATCTGAAAAGGCCCAGCAAAGTCGACACCTGTAACTGTGAAAGGTAGAGCGAAGTTGCAGCGTTCTGGGGGAAAGGGTGCTGCCATAATCTGTGTTCGCAACTTCTGCTTGTGCATAGTGCAGATCTTTCACATGAAAATGCATTTCTTTATTTGGGGCTTCAGACGGGGAATATAAAACTCTTGACGGACTATATGCTGCATTAGGCGATGTTCAGCGTGAAGCATGAGTAAGTGGATATAGTTGAGGAGTAATGTGGCAAGTTGGGATTTCTCTGCTATAATTAGCGGGTGGCGTTCGTTATACGTCAGGCTTGAGTTAGCAAGCCTCCCATTGGCACGAAGCAGACCTTTCGTGTCCAAGAATGGGTTAAGAACCAAGATTGAACTCCTTTTATCAATGGGTTTTGATTCTCTTAGTAATGAGATATCGCGGCTGAAGTAGCGCATTTGAGTGGATGCGATGAGTGCGACCTTTGCCTTTTGGAGTTCTAGGTGCGTCAACGTATCGCATTGGTTAGCTTCTGGGTGAATTCCTTTAATTTTATTTTTGAGTCGCTCTACGAATTTTAGCATGTAGGCAATAACTCGAAGGGCACGAGGGAACGATGAAAATCGCTCAAGGATGTCATTATCATCCAATGTTGCGTGAAAGCAGTCGATTTTTCGACTTTCTGGGGCAATTATATTGCGCATGGGCGATTTTGGCCAGGAATGGGGAGATTCTGTTAACCATCGGGGGCCATTCCACCAGAGAGAGGTGGTGGCAAGGTGCAGCGGCTTACACCCTCTTGTACCTAAATCGGCAGGATTGTCAGCACTGGCTACGTGTCGCCAAGTGGCTGACTCCACTAGGTCAAGTATTTGTGACGTACGATTAGAAATGTACGTTTTCCATGCGTGTGGTGGTCAGAATCGGCCCAGAGATGCAATCGGTTTTTTTTCATTTTTAAGTGGGTCTGCACCATGGAAACCAATTTTGCGAGCAGTGGGGGCGCCACAAAGCTCTAGTCGAGGTAGACTTAGCGTTTTCAGAGGAGCCACCTTAGCTTTAGCTACTAATAAGTGGCTTGTGGTCGCGTTATCGCTTTGGGTACGCACATATAAAGTGGCACAGTATGCCTTCTCAGAGGCGTCACAGAAGCCGTGTAATTCGACTTTGTGTTCGGGGGAGTAGTTGACCCACCGTGGGATTTGTATCTGTGAGATATCTTTTAGACTGCTCGCGAACTGTGACCACTTTTCTAAACGAAGTGGTTTTACTTGTTCGTCCCAATCGGTCCCATCTAGCCATAATTCTTGTATCAGGATTTTAGCTTGTATCATAATTGGTGAAAGCCATCCTGCGGGGTCGAAAAGTTTTGCCACAGAGGAGAGAATTCGGCGTTTTGTACTGGGGGATAGTGCGGATATGGACTCAGTCGTGTATGAGAACTGGTCCGATATCGCATTCCATTGGATCCCCAGATTTTTTTGTTGTACTTTCCTTTTCGAAAATAAGGAAATTAGTGTCCAACAAATTTTCTTAAGGTATATTTTTTAATATAGTTGAGTGATTTGCCGTAATTTTTTTTAATGGAAACCCTGCGGATTTGAGGGCTTGGATTACTTGTGATAATGATTCGTATGCTTGTGGAAGACTGTGACTTCCAGACAGAATATCGTCTACATACGTTTGGGTTTTTAACACTTGGGTCGCCAGAGGAAACTCTGACTTGGTGTTTTCAGCCAATTCATGGAGTGTTCGAATGGCTAAGTATGGGGCACAGTTAACGCCGAAGGTAACTGTTTTTAACTTAAAGTCGCGTAGTGGACTAGTGGGTGATTTTCTGAAAATAATTCGTTGAAAATCCTGATCGTCTTGATGTACGACTATTTGTCTATACATTTTCTCGACGCCCCCGTTGAATACGTATTTGAAGATACGCCAATTTGGGGATAAGCAGCATTAGGTCTGGCTGAAGCGTGGGTCCCGTAAATAAAATGTCATTTAGGGAATTTCCCGAACTAGTGGACTTTGACGCATTGAAGACAACTCTCACCTTTGGGGTTTTTCTTGTCTGGCTTTATTACTGCATGATGCGGCAGGTAAAATGAATAGTATTTATCTTTTATGATTTTTTCGCCAGGGCTGATTTTCCTCCATGTGGTCTAAATGGAGGTATTCCTCTAAAACCCTATCGTATTCTGGCTTTAGCTCCCCTTTTTTTAAGTAGGTTTTTCTCCATACTTAAAAACTGTTGTATAGCAGAGGTGCGGGAATGACCTAAGGCGGGGTGTGCGGGGAAATTCTGGCTTTAGTGGTAGTCGTACGACGTACTGGCCATTATCTAATCGAGTAGTTGTGGATTTGTAAAAATCCTCACAATACCGATCTTCAGGAGTTGTGATTGATACGGGGGGGAGCTCTTCAAATTTCCCCAAAATTTTCTCAATTGTGAGTTGAGGTACTCGTTTGAGACCTCCTCAACTTGAGCTGTCAATGCTGTGACTGGTTCCGCAACTAGTCCACTTAGGACCCATCCGAAAATGGTATTTTGCGCCCGAAGTGTATTTGTGTTTTTCTCAATACCTTCGAGTATTATCTGTGGTATGAGATCGCTACCTAATAGAAGATCTATTTGAGCGGGAGTGTTGCAGTTGGGGTCTGCTAACTTAAAGTGTGAAACCTTTTGCCAATGCTCGCTTTTTATATGATAGCTTGGAAGCATGTTTGTTAATTGCGGTAAGACAATAGCTTCTGCTTAAATGCGCTTATCCGCTTGGGGGGAAATTAGGGTAATGGGGCAGATTTTATTGGAGTTTTGAACTACTCTTCCGCCCTTTCCCCGTAATTTCAAAATTGGCTAATTTTGTAGGCAGTTGTAGCCTATTTTGTGCCCTAGACGCAATAAATGATCGTTGTGATCCTTGGTCTATTAAGGCCCTGAGTTTAAACAGCTCTCCTCGATGCTCGATGGAGACGACTGCTGTAGGTAGTAG
>CM050324.1:9381923-9439351 GCA_027475135.1 Bactrocera correcta | reverse complement strand
TACAAATTCAGCATTCGATTTCAAAGAGCTTCAAATCATTAGTTTAACATATTTAAGTTAGTTAACCTTCTTTAACGTTCTGAAGGTGACACAAAGCCATGGCAGAATAACGGCAGTGCATTTGGAAGAATTCTGTAATCTTATATTTAGGTATAAAGTCGATTTTCTTGAATAAACACATTTAACAATCGATATCGAAATGCTTCAAAGCATTAGTTTAACATATTTAGTTTAATTGACCTTCTAACGGCATAACGGCAGTGCATTTAGAAGAATTCCGTAATTTTATATTTAGGTATAAGGTCGATTTTCTTGTATATACACATTAAGCAATCGATGTCGAAATGCTTCACATAACTGGTTTAGCATATTTAAGTTAATTAACCTCTCTATCTTACTGAAGTCTACATAAAGCCTTAGCGGTATAACGGCAGTGCATTTGGTAGAATTCGTAATCATATATTTAGGTATAAAGTCGATTTTGTTGTATATACAAATTCAGCATTCGATTTCAAAGAGCTTCAAATCATTAGTTTAACATATTTAAGTTAGTTAACCTTCTTTAACGTTCTGAAGTGACATAAAGCCATGGCGGAATAACGGCAGTGCATTTGGAAGAATTCTGTAATCTTATATTTAGGTATAAAGTCATTTTCTTGTTATACACATTTAGCAATCGATATCGAAATGCTTCAAATCATTAGTTTAACATATTTAAGTTAATTAACCTTCTTTATCCTGAAGTCTAATAAAGCCTAACGGCATAACGGCAGTGCATGTAGAAGAATTCCGTAATCTTATGTTTAGGTATAAAGTCGATTTTCTTGTATATACACATTTAGCAATCGATATCGAAATGCTTCAAATCATTAGTTTAACATATTTAAGTTAATTAACCTTCTTTATCTTACTGAAGTCTACATAAAGCCTTAACGGTATAACGGCAGTGCATTTAGAAGAATTCCGTATCTTATATTTAGGTATAAAGTCGATTTTGTTGAATATACACATTTAGCAATCGATATCAAGATGCTTCAAATCATTAGTTTAACATATTTAAGTTAATTAACCTTCTTTAGCGTACTGAAGTTGACATAAAGCCATGGCGGATAATGGCAGTGCATTTGGAAGAATTCTGTAATCTTATATTTAGGTATAAAGTCATTTTCTTGTATATACACATTTGCAATCGATATCGAAATGCTTCAAATCATTAGTTTAACATATTTAAGTTTATTAACCTTCTTTATCACTGAAGTTAATAAAGCCTAAACGGCATAACGGCAGTGCATGTGGAAGAATTCCGTAATCTTATGTTTAGGTATAAAGTCGATTTTCTTGTATATACACATTTAGCAATCGATAGGAAATGCTTCAAATCATTAGTTTAACATATTTAAGTTAATTAACCTTCTTTATCTTACTGAAGTCTACATAAAGCCTTAACGGCATAACGGCAGTGCATTTAGAAGAATTCCGTAATCTTATATTTAGGTATAAAGTCGATTTTGTTATACATACACATTTAGCAATCGATATCGAAATGCGTCAAATCATTAGTTTAACATATTAAAGTTAATTAACCTTCTTTAGCGTACTGAAGTTGACATAAAGCCATGGCGGTATTATGAAGTGCATTTGGCGAATTCTGCAATCTTATATTTAGGTATAAAGTCGATTTTCTTGTATATACACATTTTGCAATCGATATCGAAATGCTTCAAATCATTAGTTTAACATATTAAAGTTAATAAATTTTCGGCATAACGGCAGTGCATTTGGAAGAATTCCGTAATCATATATTTAGGTATAAAGTCGATTTTCTTGCATTTACATCTCATTTAGAAATCGATATCAAAATGCTTCAAATCATAAGTTTAACATAGTTGATTAACCTTTTTTAAAGAAACTGAAAATGACATAAAGCCATGGTGGCATAACGGCAGTGCATTTGGAACAATTCCGTAACCTTTCATTTGGATATAAAGTCGATTTGGTAGTATATACACGTTTAGCAATCGATATCGAAATGCTTCAAATCATTAGTTTAACATATTTAAGTTAATTAACCTTCTTTATCTTACTAAAGTCTACATAAAGCCTTAACGGCATAACGACAGTGCATTTGGAAGAATTCCATAATCTTACATTTAGGTATAAAGTTGATTTTGTTGTATATACACATTTAGCAATCGATATCGAAATGCTTCAAATCATTAGTTTAACATATTTAAGTTAATTAACCTTCTTTATCTTACTGAAGTCTACATAAAGCCTTAACGGTGTAACGGCAGTGCATTTAGAAGAATTCCGTAATCTTATATTTAGGTATAAAGTCGATTTTGTTGTATGTACACATTTCGCAATCGATATCGAAATGCTTTAAATCATTAGTTTAACATATTTAAGTTAATTATCCTTCTTTAGCGTACTGAAGTTGACATAAAGCCATGGCGGCATAATGAAGTGCATTTGTCGATTTACGTAATCATATATTTAGTTATAAAGTCGATTGTGGCGTTTATACACATTTCGCAATCGATATCGAAATGCTTCAAATCATTAGTTTAACATATTTAAGTTAATTAACCTTCTTTAAGGTATAAAGTCGATTTTGTTGTATATACACATTTAGCAATCGATATCGAAATGCTTCAAATCATTAGTTTAACATATTTAAGTTAATTAATCTTCTTTATCTTACTGAAGTCTACATAAAGCCTTAGCGGTATAACGGCAGAGCATGTAGAAAAATTCCGTAATCTTATTTTTAGGTATAAAGTCGAATTTGTTGTATACACACATTTAGCAATCGATATCGAAATGTTTCAAATCATTAGTTTAACATATTTAAGTTAATTAACTTTCTTTATCTTACTGAAGTTTACATAAAGCCTTAACGGTATAACGGCAATGCATTTAGAAGAATTCCGTAATCCTTTTCTTGTACATACACATTTAGCAATCGATATCGAAATGCTTCAAATCATTAAATTAACTTATTAAAGTTAATAAATTTTCGGCATAACGGCAGTGCATTTGGAAGAATTCCGTAATCATATATTTAGGTATAAAGTCGATTTTCTTGCATTTACAACTCATTTAGAAATCGATATCGGAATGCTTCAAATCATAAGTTTAACATAGTTAATTAACCTTTTTTAAAGGTACTGAAGGTGACTTAAAGCCATGGTGGCATAACGGCAGTGCATGTGGAAGAATTCCGTAAGCTTGTGTTTAGTTATAAAGTCGATTTTCTTATTTATACACATTTAGCAATCGATATCGAAATGCTTCAAATCATTGGTTTAACATAGCTAAGTTAATTAACCTTCTTAAACAAACTGAAGTTTACATAAAGCAATGGCGGCACAGCGGCAGTGCATTTGGATGAATTCCGTAATCTTATATTTAGGTACATAGTCGATTTTGTTGTATATACACATTTAGCAATAGATTTCGAAAAGCTTCAAATCATTAGTTTAACGTATTTAAGTTAATTAATCTTCTTTATCTTACTGAAGTCTACATAAAGCCTTAACGGCATAACGACAGTGCATGTGGAAGAATTCCGTAATCTTATATTTAGGTACAAAGTCGATTTTGTTGTATATACACATTTCGCAATCGATATCGAAATGCTTCAAATCATTAGTTTAACATATCTAAGTTAATTAACCTTCTTTAAAGCACTGAAGTTGACATAAAGCCATGACGGCATAACGGCAGTGCATGTGGAAGAACTCCGTAATCTTATATTTAGGTATAAAGACGATTTTGTTGTATATACACATTTAGCAATAGATATCGAAAAGCTTCAAATCATTAGTTTAACATATTTAAGTTAATTAACCTTCTTTATCTTACTGAAGTATACATAAAGCCTTAACGGCATAACGACAGTGCATGTGGAAGAATTCCGTAATCTTATATTTAGGTACAAAGTCGATTTTGTTGTATATACAAATTTAACAATCGATATCGAAATGCTTCAAATCATTAGTTTAACATATTTAAGTTAATTAACCTTCTTTATCTTACTGAAGTCTACATAAAGCCTTAAGGGTATAACGGCAGTGCATTTAGAAGAATTCCGTAATCTTATATTTAGGTATAAAGTCGATTTTGTTGTATATACACATTTCGCAATCGATATCGAAATGCTTCAAATCATTAGTTCAACATATTTAAGTTAATTATCCTTCTTTAGCGTACTGAAGTTGACATAAAGCCATGGCGGCTTAATGAAGTGCATTTGTCGATTTCCGTAATCATATATTTAGTTATAAAGTCGATTGTGTCGTTTATACACATTTCGCAATCGATATCGAAATGCTTCAAATGATTAGTTTAACATATTTAAGTTAATTAACCTTCTTTAACGCACTGAAGTTGACATAAAGCCATGACGGTATAACGGCAGTGCATGTGGAAGAACTCCGTAATCTTATATTTAGGTACAAAGTCGATTTTGTTGTATATACACATTTCGCAATCGATATCGAAATGCTTCAAATCATTAGTTTAACATATCTAAGTTAATTAACCTTCTTTAAAGCACTGAAGTTGACATAAAGCCATGACGGCATAACGGCAGTGCATGTGGAAGAACTCCGTAATCTTATATTTAGGTAAAGTCGATTTTGTTGTATATACACATTTAGCAATAGATATCGAAAAGCTTCAAATCATTAGTTTAACATATTTAAGTTAATTAACCTTCTTTATCTTACTGAAGTCTACATAAAGCTTTAACGGCATAACGACAGTGCATGTGGAAGAATTCCGTAATCTTATATTTAGGTATAAAGTCGATTTTGTTGTATATACACATTTAGCAATCGATATCGAAATGCTTCAAATCATTAGTTTAACATATTTAAGTTAATTAACCTTCTTTATCTTACTGAAGTTACATAAAGCCTTAACGGCATAACGGCAGTGCATTTGGAAGAATTCCGTAATCTTATATTTAGGTATAAAGTCGATTTTGTTGTATATACACATTTCGCAATCGATATCGAAATGCTTCAATCATTATAACATATTTAAGTAATTAACCTTCTTTAACGTATTGAAGTTACAGAGCCTTGGGGCATAACGGCAGTGCATTTAGAAGAATTCCGTAATTTTTATATTTAGGTATAAAGTCGATTTTCTTGTATATACACATTTAGCAATCGATATCGAAATGCTTCAATCATTAGTTTAACATATTTAAGTTAATTAACCTTCTTTATCAACCTTCTTAAACGTTCTGAAGATGACATAAGGCCATGGCGGAATAACGGCAGTGCATTTGGAAGAATTCTGTAAACTTATATTTAGGTATAAGGTCAATTTTCTTGTGTATACACATTTAGCAGTCGATATCGAAATGCTTCAAATCATTAGTTTAACATATTTAAGTTAATTAACCTTCTTTATCTTCCTGAAGTCTACATAAAGCCTTAACGGTATAACGGCAGTGCATGTAGAAGAATTCTGTAATCTCATGTTTAGGTATAAAGTCGAATTTGTTCTATATACACATTTAGCAGTCGATATCGAAATGCTGCAAATCATTAGTTTAACATATTTAAGTTAATTAACTTTCTTTATCTTACTGAAGTCTACATAAAGCCTTAACGGTATAACGGCAGTGCATTTAGAAGAATTCCGTAATCTTATATTTAGGTAGAAAGTCGATTTTCTTGAATATACACATTTAGCAATCGATATCGAGATGCTTCAAATCATTAGTTTAACATATTTAAGTTAATTATCCTTCTTTAGCGTACTGAAGTTGGCATAAAGCCATGGCGGCATAATGAAGTGCATTTGTCGAATTACGTAATCATACATTAAGTTTTAAAGTCTATTGTGTTGTTTATACAGATTTCGCAATCGATATCGAAATGCTTAAAATCATTAGTTTAACATATTTAAGTTTATTAACCTTCTTTAATGCACTGAAGTTAATATAAAGCCAAGACGGCATAACGGCAGTTCATGTGGAAGAATTCCTTATGCCTGTGTTTAGGTATAAAGTCGATTTTCTTGTATATACACATTTAGCAATCGATATCGAAATGCTTCAAATCATTAGTTTAACATATTTAAGTTAATTAACCTTCTTTAACGCACTGAAGTTGACATAAAGCCAT
Organism: Bactrocera correcta; assembly: GCA_027475135.1. Lineage (NCBI taxonomy): Eukaryota > Metazoa > Arthropoda > Insecta > Diptera > Tephritidae > Bactrocera > Bactrocera correcta. The sequence goes on along the minus strand of CM050324.1, from coordinate 9,433,205 downwards.
GACGGTATAACGGCAGTGCATGTGGAAGAACTCCGTAATCTTATGTTTAGGTATAAAGTCGATTTTGTTGTATATACACATTTAGCAATCGATATCGAAATGCTTCAAATCATTAGTTTAACATATCTAAGTTAATTAATCTTCTTTATCTTACTGAAGTCTACATAAAGCCTTAGCGGTATAACGGCAGAGCATGTAGAAAAATTCCGTAATCTTATTTTTAGGTATAAAGTCGAATTTGTTGTATATACACATTTAGCTATGTTTCAAATCATTAGTTTAACATATTTAAGTTAATTAACCTTCTTTATCTTACTGAAGTTTACATAAAGCCTTAACGGTATAACGGCAATGCATTTAGAAGAATTCCGTAATCTTATATTTAGGTATAAAGTCGATTTTGTTGTATATACACATTTCGCAATCGATATCGAAATGCTTCATATCATTAGTTTAACATATTTAAGTTAATTATTCCTCTTTAGCGTACTGAAGTTGACATAAAGCCATGGCGGCATAATGAAGTGCATTTGTCGAATTCCCTAATCTTATATATAAGTATAAGGTCGATTTTCTTGTACATACACATTTAGCAATCGATATCGAAATTCTTCAAATCATTAATTTCACTTATTAAAGTTAATAAATTTTCGGCATAACGGCAGTGCATTTGGAAGAATTCCGTAATCATATATTTAGGTATAAAGTCGATTTTCTTGCATTTACAACTCATTTAGAAATCGATATCGGAATGCTTCAAATCATAAGTTTAACATAGTTAATTAACCTTTTTTAAAGGTACTGAAGGTGACATAAAGCCATGACGGCATAACGGCAGTGCATGTGGAAGAATTCCGTAAGCTTGTGTTTAGTTATAAAGTCGATTTTCTTATTTATACACATTTAGCAATCGATATCGAAATGCTTCAAATCATTGGTTTAACATAGCTAAGTTAATTAACCTTCTTAAACAAACTGAAGTTTACATAAAGCAATGGCGGCACAGCGGCAGTGCATTTGGATGAATTCCGTAATCTTATATTTAGGTACATAGTCGATTTTGTTGTATATACACATTTAGCAATAGATTTCGAAAAGCTTCAAATCATTAGTTTAACGTATTTAAGTTAATTAACCTTCTTTATCTTACTGAAGTCTACATAAAGCCTTTACGGCATAACGACAGTGCATGTGGAAGAATTCCGTAATCTTATATTTAGGTACAAAGTCGATTTTGTTGTATATACACATTTCGCAATCGATATCGAAATGCTTCAAATCATTAGCTTAACATATCTAAGTTAATTAACCTTCTTTAAAGCACTGAAGTTGACATAAAGCCATGACGGCATAACGGCAGTGCATGTGGAAGAACTCCGTAATCTTATATTTAGGTATAAAGACGATTTTGTTGTATATACACATTTAGCAATAGATATCGAAAAGCTTCAAATCATTAGATTAACATATTTAAGTTAATTAACCTTCTTTATCTTACTGAAGTTTACATAAAGCCTTAACGGCATAACGACAGTGCATGTGGAAGAATTCCGTAATCTTATATTTAGGTACAAAGTCGATTTTGTTGTATATACACATTTAACGATCGATATCGAAATGCTTCAAATCATTAGTTTAACATATTTAAGTTAATTAATCTTCTTTATCTTACTGAAGTTTACATAAAGCCTTAGCGGTATAACGGCAGAGCATGTAGAAGAATTCCGTAATCTTAGGTTTATGTATAAAGTCGATTTTGTTGTATATACACATTTCGCAATCGATATCGAAATGCTTTATTTCATTAGTTTAACATATTTAAGTTAATTATCCTTCTTTAGCGTACTGAAGTTGACATAAAGCCATGGCGGCATAATGAAGTGCATTTTTCGAATTCCGTAATCTTTCTATATAAGTATAAGATCGATTTTCTTGTATATACACATTTAGCAATCGATATCGAAATGCTTCAAAATCATTAGTTTAACATATTAAAGTTAATAAATTTTCGGCATAACGGCAGTGCATTTGAAAGAATTCCGTAATCATATATTTAGGTATAAAGTCGATTTTCTTGCATTTACAACTCATTTAGAAATCGATATCGAAATGCTTCAAATCATAAGTTTAACATAGTTAATTAACCTTTTTTAAAGGAACTGAAAATGACATAAAGCCATGGTGGCATAACGGCAGTGCATTTGGAACAATTCCGTAATCTTTCATTTGGATATAAAGTCGATTTTGTAGTATATACACATTTAGCAATCGATATCGAAATGCTTCAAATCATTAGTTTAACATTGTTTACTCACTTGTTTTCGTAGCTTCTTCCAGACGTCCAATTATTCCGACACCTTTGATTTGAACGTATGTATATGCCAATGAGAATTTCGCAGCGACCACTTTGAATGTATGTATGTGAAAGTGAGAATTTAGCAGCGACCACACTTTTGATGTATGTATTGAAAATTGAAAAACACTTTTGAACGTATATATATGCTAACTCATCTAGCCATCCCGGCCCCCCTGGGCGAATATTAGCCTAGCAGTCGCTGTAGTTGCTGCAGCATGGCAACAACACTGCTGAGGCCAGTGGAGCGGGGATAGGACGACCGAGGTCGACGCCGTGATGATACCTCATTTCGCCTCGATATGGTTGGAGGAGGGGCTATTAGTCTCCTTTGCCGACCCGGACGACTCGTCTGCTGCGATGTACCCGCGGAGCGTTGGCGCATAACGGCCCGTTTTGGGGCACAATGCAGCATAGTATGGTGTGCCCGGTTGCACAGTTGGCAGAGGGTGACTGACGTACACTCTCGTGGGTGGTGTGCCGTCGCCAAACAATTCAGGCAGTGTCCGTGAGCCAGAGCAACCTTCTGGCGTTGTAAGGGCTGCATGCCACGGAAAATGCTGCAATGTTGTAGCCGATGAGAGCGCCGACAAAGGGGACATCGGTTGCGCGGAGGCTCCGCGGCTGGTGTCGAGGGGGGTGGTAGCGGTCGCGTACCACTACGAGGAGCGGTTGCAGGAGGCCTTGCCGCTGGGCTTCGTGGCGCTGAAGCTGCCCTAGGGCGTGGCGCAGTAACGGTGGACCTCACTATTGGCGTTGGCACGCTGGGCATATCCCCATCCATATTGATCTGCGTAAAGAAGTTATAATAATTACAAATGTGCTGCATGCAATTTATATGGCGATTGTGCCACGGTATGTGGCAAAAATGGGTCGTCATGTAGATCGACCATTGCGGTTAGATTCATTAGTAGTTTCGATTAGGGTTTATCTGCGGGTTCATCGATTAATTATTTTATTTTTTTTTTTTAATCTTGTTTGCGGGATTATCGACAGTTTTCTCATTATATGCGATTTCGTTACTGTATGGCAGAAAACATAGTTTCACGAGCGGCCGTGCTAACATACCGCTTTGAGTGCGGAGATCAACAACTCGCACATGACCGTCAGAACCGTAGTGTAGGTTCTCTATGCGTCCAAGCCGCCATTCGGTAGGGGGCAGACACTCATCATGGATGATGACACAATCTCCAAGCTTTGGTGCCTTTTCTGGACTCTTCCACCTGTACCTTTTATGAAGGTCCTTTATATATTCTTCCTTGCATCGGCGGCTGAAATCGTGATGGAGAATTTTTATTCTCTCCCATTGATTTAATAAGGATAGCGACCCCACGCCTGGCTCAGGTGTGGCCAGAATGGGTGCTCCTTTGAGAAAATGGCCTGGTGTTAGGGCTGTGAAGTCCGAGGGATCTTGCGAGATCTTTTCAGTGGCTCTTTGGGCTCCAATGAAGGTCTTACCATTATCGCTCATCAGTTTTGATGGAAAGCCGCGTCGTCCGACGAAGCGCGCGAATGCCGCGAGAAAAGCCTCCTTTGTCAGATTCGTACACAGCTCTAGGTGCACTGCTTTTGTCGTAAAACAGACAAAGACAGCCACATAACCTTTTATTAAGGTGGGGGACCTTAGCATGGACGCCTTTATCTGAAAAGGCCCAGCAAAGTCGACACCTGTAACTGTGAAAGGTAGAGCGAAGTTGCAGCGTTCCGGTGGAAGTGCTGCCATAATCTGTGTTCGCAACTTCTGCTTGTGCATAGTGCAGATCTTGCACATGAAAATGCATTTCTTTATTTGGGGCTTCAGACGGGGAATATAGAACTCTTGACGGACTATATGTTGGGATTTCTCTGCTATAATTAGCGGGTGGCGTTCGTTATACGTCAGGCTTGAGTTAGCAAGCCTCCCATTGGCACGAAGCAGACCTTTCGTGTCCAAGAATGGGTTAAGAACCAAGATTGAACTCCTTTTATCAATGGGTTTTGATTCTCATAGTAATGAGATATCGCGGCTGAAGTAGCGCATTTGAGTGGATGCGATGAGTGCGACCTTTGCCTTTTGGAGTTCTAGGTGCGTTAACGTATCGCATTGGTTAGCTTCTGGGTGAATTCCTTTAATTTTATTTTTGAGTCGCTCTACGAATTTTAGCATGTAGGCGATAACTCGAAGGGCACGAGGGAACGATGAAAATCGCTCAAGGATGTCATTATCATCCAATGTTGCGTGAAAGCAGTCGATTTTTCGACTTTCTGGGGCAATTATATTGCGCATGGGCGATTTTGGCCAGGAATCGGGAGATTCTGTTAACCATCGGGGGCCATTCCACCAGAGAGAGGTGGTGGCAAGGTGCAGCGGCTTACACCCTCTTGTACCTAAATCGGCAGGATTGTCAGCACTGGCTACGTGTCGCCAAGTGGCTGACGCCACTTGGTCAAGTATTTGTGACGTACGATTAGAAATGTACGTTTTCCATGCGTGTGGTGGTTTTTCCAACCAGGCTAGAACGATTTCAGAATCGGACCAGAGATGCAATCGGTATTTTTTCATGTTTAAGTGGATCTGCACCATGGAAACCAATTTTGCGAGCAGTAGGGCGCCACAAAGCTCAAGTCGAGGTAGACTTAGCGTTTTTAGAGGAGCCACCTTAGCTTTAGCTACTAATAAGTGGCTTGTGGTCGCGTTATCGCTTTGAGTATGCACATATAAAGTGGCACAGTATGCCTTCTGAGAGTCGTCACAGAAGCCGTGTAATTCGACTTTGTGTTCGGGGGAGTAGTTGACCCACCGTGGGATTTGTATCTGTGAGATATCGTTTAGACTGCTCGCGAACTGTGACCACTTTTCTAAACGAAGTGGTTTTACTTGTTCGTCCCAATCGGTCCCATCTAGCCATAATTCTTGTATCAGGATTTTAGCTTGTATCATAATTGGTGAAAGCCATCCTGCGGGGTCGAAAAGTTTTGCCACAGAGGAGAGAATTTTCGTTTTGTACTGGCGGATAGTGCGGATATGGACTCAGTCGTCTATGAGAACTGGTCCGATATCGCATTCCATTGGATGCCCAGAGTTTTTGTTGTACTTTCCTTTTCGAAAATAAGGAAATTAGTGTCCAACAAATTTTCTTTAGATATATTTTTTAATATAGTTGAGTGATTTGCCGTAATCTTTTTTAATGGAAACCCTGCGGATTTGAGGGCTTGGATTACTTGTGATAATGATTCGTATGCTTGTGGAAGACTGTGACTTCCAGACAGAATATCGTCTACATACGTTTAGGTTTTTAACACCTGGGTCGCCAGAGGAAATTCTGACTTGGTGTTTTCAGCCAATTCATGGAGTGTTCGAATGGCTAAGTATGGGGCACAGTTAACGCCAAAGGTAACTGTTTTTAACTTAAAGTCGCGTAGTGGACTAGTGGGTGATTTTCTGAAAATAATTCGTTGAAAATCCTGATCGTCTTGATGTACGACTATTTGTCTATACATTTTCTCGACGTCCCCGTTGAATACGTATTAGAAGATACGCCAATTTAGGATAAGCAGCATTAGGTCTGGCTGAAGCGTGGGTCCCGTAAATAAAATGTCATTTAGGGAATTTCCCGAACTAGTGGACTTTGACGCATTGAAGACAACTCTCACCTTTGTGGTTTTTTTGTCTGGCTTTATTACTGCATGATGCGGCAGGTAAAATGAATAGTATTTATCTTTTATGATTTTTTCGCCAGGGCTGACTTCCTCCATGTGGTCTAAATGGAGGTATTGCTCTAAAACCCTATCGTATTCTGGTTTTAGCTCGCCTTTTTTAAGTAGGTTTTTCTCCATACTTAAAAACTGTTGTATAGCAGAGGTGCGGGAATGACCTAAGGCGAGTGTGCGGGGAAATTCTGGCTTTAGTGGTAGTCGTACGACGTACCGGCCATTATCTAATCGAGTAGTTGTGGATTTGTAAAAATCCTCACAATACCGATCTTCAGGAGTTGTGATTGATACGGGGGGGAGCTCTTCTAATTCCCAAAATTTGCTCAATTGTGAGTTGAGGTACTCGTTTGAGACCTCCTCAACTTGAGTTGTCAATGCTGTGACTGGTTCCGCAAGTAGTCCACTTAGGACCCATCCAAAAATGGTATTTTGCGCCAGAAGTGTATTTGTGATTTTCTCAATACCTTCGAGTATTATCTGTGGTATGAGATCGTTACCTAATAGAAGATCTATTTGAGCGGGAGTGTTGCAGTTGGGGTCTGCTAACTTAAGGTGTGAAACCTTTTGCCAATGCTCGCTATTTATATGATAGCTTGGAAGCATGTTTGTTAATTGCGGTAAGACAATAGCTTCTGCTTGAATGCGCTTATCCGCTTGGGGGGAAATTAGGGTAATGGGGCAGATTTTATTGGAGTTTTGAACTACTCTTCCGCCCATTCCCGTAATTTCAAAATTGGCTAATTTTGTAGGCAGTTGTAGCCTATTTTGTGCCCTAGACGCAATAAATGATCGTTGTGATCCTTGGTCTATTAAGGCCCTGAGTTTAAACAGCTCTCCTCGATGCTCGATGGAGACGACTGCTGTAGGTAGTAGTACTCTACTGTTGTTTTCACTATGTAGCGTTTGGGTTTTTAACGCCTTTGAGCAGCATGGTGCTTCTTGGCTGTTTTCTGCATTTGTTGTTGCAACTAAACCTGTTGCCCTTTTTATGTTTGCGCTGTTTGGGGGTGAGCTGGAAAAATTGGTGATGTGTAACATCGAATGATGTCGTTTATGGCAATAAACGCGATTAAATTTGCTTTTACAATCTTTAAGCATGTGTGCATGTGATAAGCAGTTTGTGCAAAGTCTTTTTGACTTTACGAAATTGTTTCGGTCAACTATGTTTAATTTCTTAAATTTCTCGCAAGATTTCAATTTATGTCCCCCTGTGCACAGATCGCATGACGTTTGTTTGTATTGTTCAGATGTGAACGTTTGATTTTTGAAGAAGCTTCTATTTGAGTTGTTGTTGCTACTGGCTTGGGATCTTTGGAAGCTTCTATTAAGGTCATGGGAAATACCTTTGGGTTTAATTATCTTTTTATCAACTCTTTCTGCGATTTCCTACTGGGTAGTTAGGAAATCTTGCATTTGCTGCCACGTGGGGCATTTTTTCCTTGATGAGAGAGATTGTTCCCATAGCAATAACGATTTTTCTGATAATGCGGTGGTGCATATGTTTACCAGAATTGGGTCCCAATTGTCTGTGGGAACGTTTTGTGTGGCTAAAACCGACAAACAATTGGAAACAGTGGATTGAAGCTTTATATATTCTTCACTTGTTTCCTTTTGAATTTTGGGCAAGTTCATCAATATCGTTATTTGCTTATCTACCAGTATTCGTTCGTTTTCGTACCTTGATCTCAAAGCTTCCCAAGCCATATGGAAATTGTCGTCATTTAATGCGAACTGTTTCACGATGACGCCTGCTTGACCTTTTGTTTTGTATCTGAGGTGATACAACTTTTGAGCATTTGATAATTTCGGATGGTTTATGTAAACAGCTGTGAACATGTCCCGGAAGAACGGCCATTGTTCATAACCACCATGGAAAATTTCCGTGTCGCATGCGGTCACCTTAAGGTGGATACCCGAACTTGCCTCTTGATTTTGAATTTGTTGCAGCTCTACTCTCGGAGGTGGAGTAGGTGCAACTGCTTTAATTAATTTTAGCTGATCTGCGATCATAATTTTTGTATCTTCATACTGGTCTAAGCAGTTTTCAAATTTGGCGTAAGCAGAATATTTAAAGTTTTCCGGTAGATCTGCATCGTCAGTATCTACAATTGCGTCATATGCAGTCTGGAGACGTGTCCAAAAATTTTCAATTGTTTGGCCTTTTATTTCTAGCGCCGATTCAGAATTTTCTTGAATCGGCGAAGAAGCACATCGATTGTAATATTTTATTAGACAATCACTCTCAGAAATGAATTTAGAGTATGATATGTCTTTCCCCCTTTTTTGCTTCGTAGCACCTTGATTTGAGCGTGTAGCTTCTGCAGGTGTACATGGACTTTTTTCGTCAGAAATCATCTTTGGGACTTTTAGTAACTGACTTGGTTTGGAGTCCTTTGAGTCTGAGCTCATTTAAAAAATGTATAGAATAACAAAACGTTTCAGTAACTTAAATAAAGTAAGTGAAAGTATATATGTAAATGGTTTCGCACAAGGTATGTATAATATGTCGCAAAAGGAACTCTTTGCATGTAGAGCAGCAACGAAAATCGATAAACCTGTAATTTATTTATTTTTATTTTTTTTTTGCTTTTTTTTTTCTTTTTTTAATATACTGAAATGACTTGTTAAATTCCAAGTTGGATTTCGTATATGTATGGTTGGACGAGAACTCTTTATGTAAATAAGAGTTTTGAATTAAATTAATAAACAAAAACGCTTTTAATCGCTGTATGCTTATGTATACCGACAACTCTTTTAAGTTAAATAAGAGTTGTTTTCCGAGTATTCAATTTAATTTCGCTTTAATTTTCCAAATTATTTTTCATTCACCGCAAAAATTTTTGTATATATGTCCGTAAGTCTTATAGGGTATACCTATAAGGGGTTTTTTTTTGTTTATTATGTGCTAATGAGAGCTCGCTTTAGAGGTCACTGCACTTGGTACAAATGCCTGTATGTACACATGTATTACGCTTTGATTTGTTTTACACAATCCCGCTTGTTTTTTTTATCAAAAACCAAGGGGTATTGTGGGATATATGCCAAAGTGGACTTTGAATATATTGTAAGCGCAATCCTGCTTGGTTTTGTTTGCCAAAATCCAAGGGGTATTGCGGGATATATGCCAAAGTGGACTTTGAAGCACAATGCGTATTTACATATGTGACTATACACGACTTGTACAAATATTTAATAGATTTTCCGCCAGTATTAGATTTTGTTTTTTATTCTTTAATTTGAGATAAAATTTTTTTTTTTTTTTTTTATTTGAATTGTACCCGATTTAAATGGGGTATATTTTTCCCAGTAAGAAGAAACCGCGAGAAGAAAATTAGTTTCCACAACATCAATTGTTTGTGGATATGTATGAATGTACATGTATAAGTAGAGGTATATATATATGTATATGTGTTATTATGTTTTATATTAAGGAGCAATTTATACTCTTTTACAATATATATACATCAGTAAGTGTGTATATATTGTAGATATAATATATATATGTAGAAAATTTTGAATATATGCATGTATGAACGAATAAGTATTTGTATGTATGCTTTAATATTTTTTGTTTCTTTTGTCCGCTTATTTTGAGCAAATTTATCCTGCTTATACTTGATTAAGTACAAGAGGGTATTGCTGGAAATTAGAGAGCAGCTTTGGTTTTGTGGAGATTTATTTTTGTGTTTCCCAACAGACGTTAGGCATTTATTGTCAATTCAAATTTAATTACTGTATAACCAAACTGTTCAGTTTCTAGCGATACTTCGGTTTTTACCGTGAAATAAACCGAATACTAAATACAGTTTGGCAGGAAATTTTTCCTTAACGGATCTTTTATAAACCGCAAAAATGAATTTATTAAATATACATGCATATATATGTTCAAATAAGAAAAGAAACAGTAAAAGGAATCGATGCGACTCACTTTATTTTCCTCCAGGGGTTTTTGGGGACAATGTTGGTAATGGTAGTGCGCGACTTTTGCGCTTCGGCTTCCTGATATGTGTTTGCTGCGGTCGTGCTGATTTGATGTGGTTGTTGTTATTTATTATGTTTTTTTGTTTAGTTCGCGCCCGCTCTTTTTAGTTCCATATGTAAGTATTTTTGTTGTGTTTCGCGCTACTGCTACTGTTTTACTGTTTTATTTTATTATTTTATATTTGCATTATCTCCGTTTTGTTGAATTTCACCTTTTGTTTTTTTTTTTTTTTGTTTGTGATAAAGCTTAGCACTGCCTTATTTTATCGATTTTGTATGTGTGTACATATGTATTTTTATTCCACCACTTTTCAGCACTTTTTTTTTTTCTTTTTTAATAATCCATAGTGCCTGTCACTATGGCTCGAAGGACCATATGTTTACTCACTTGTTTTCGTAGCTTCTTCCAGACGTCCAATTATTCCGACACCTTTGATTTGAACGTATGTATATGCCAATGAGAATTTCGCAGCGACCACTTTGAATGTATGTATGTGAAAATGAGAATTTAGCAGCGACCACTTTGAATGTATGTATGTGAAAATGAGAATTTAGCAGCGACCACAATTTTGATGTATGTATTGAAAATTGGAAAACACTTTTGTACACTTGTGCGTGGAAATTGGAAGACACTTTTTATACACTTGTGCGTGGAAATCGGAAAACACTTTTATACACTTGTGCGTGGAAATCCGAAAACACTTTTATGCGCTTTTATTTAAAAAGGGTTCACTTGTATAAAAAAACGTTGCTGTCGTCACTCGCTTCGCACTTGTAGACCGCCGGAGAAAAAAGACTTGTCGCCACGAACGGGAATCGCAAAAAAGGGCCGTTGCTCGCTACTGCTGATCATTTTAAGGGCTGCTGAGTGGCGAGTACGCTGCATAACGGGATAGCGGTATGGTATTGCCATTTGCTTTGTCTTCATATGTGATGTATTCGTGTGTGGTCTTCATGTGTGGTCTTCATGTGTGGATCGTGTTGATGTTATGAGTTACCGTCCAGGGACGTGTGTTGAGGGGGGGGGGCGCTAACTCATCTAGCCAAACATAGTTAATTAACCTTTTTTAAAGGTACTGAAGGTGACATAAAGCCATGACGGCATAATGGCAGTGCATGTGGAAGAATTCCGTAAGCTTGTGTTTAGGTATAAAGTCGATTTTCTTATTTATACGCATTTAGCAATCGATATCGAAATCCTTCAAATCATTAGTTTAACATAGCTAAGTTAATAAACCTTCTTAAGCAAACTGAAGTTTACATAAAGCAATGGCGGCATAACGGCAGTGCATTTGGATGAATTCCGTAATCATATATTTAGGTATAAAGTCGATTGTGTTGTTTACACACATTTCGCAATCGATATCGAAATGCTTCAAATCATTAGTTTAACATATCTAAGTTAATTAACCTTCTTTAAAGCACTGAAGTTGACATAAAGCCACGACGGCATAACGGCAGTGCATGTGGAAGAACTCCGTAATCTTATATTTAGGTATAAAGACGATTTTGTTGTATATACACATTTAGCAATAGATATCGAAAAGCTTCAAATCATTAGTTTAACATATTTAAGTTAATTAACCTTCTTTTTCTTACTGAAGTCTACATAAAGCTTTAACGGTATAACGGCAGTGCATGTAGAAGAATTCCGTAATCTTATGTTTAGGTATAAAGTCGATTTTCTTGAATAAACACATTTAGCAATCGATATCGAAATGCTTCAAAGCATTAGTTTAACATATTTAGTTTAATTGACCTTCTAACGGCATAACGGCATTGCATTTAGAAGAATTCCGTAATTTTATATTTAGGTATAAGGTCGATTTTCTTGTATAACCACATTAAGCAATCGATGTCGAAATGCTTCATATAACTGGTTTAGCATATTTAAGTTAATTAATCTTCTTTATCTTACTGAAGTCTACATAAAGCCTTAGCGGTATAACGGCAGTGCATTTGGTAGAATCCCGTAATCATGTATTTAGGTATAAAGTCGAATTTGTTGTATATACACATTTAGCAATCGATATCGAAATGCTTCAAATCATTAGTTTAACATATTTAAGTTAATTAACCTTCTTTATCTTACTGAAGTCTACATAAAGCCTTAACGGTATAACGGCAGTGCATTTAGAAGAATTCCGTAATCTTATATTTAGGTATAAAGTCTATTGTGTTGTTTATACACATTTCGCAATCGATATCGAAATGCTACAAATCATTAGTTTAAAATATTAAAGTTAATTAACCTTCTTTATCTTACTGAAGTCTACATAAAGCCTTAACGGTATAACGGCAGTGCATGTAGAAGAATTCCGTAATCTTATATTTAGGTATAAAGTCGATATTCTTGAATATACACATAAAGCAATCGATATTGAAATGCTTCAAATCATTAGTTTAACATATTTAAGTTAATTAACCCTCTTTATCTTACTGAAGTCTACATAAAGCTTTAAAGCCGTAATCTTATATTTAGGTATAAAGTCGATTTTCTTGTACTTACAAATTTAACAATCGATATCGAAATGCTTCAAATCATTAGTTTAACATATTAAAGTTAATAAATTTTCGGCATAACGGCAGTGCATTTGGAAGAATTCCGTAATCATATATTTAGGTATAAAGTCGATTTTCTTGCATTTACAACTCATTTAGAAATCGATATCGAAATGCTTCAAATCATAAGTTTAACATAGTTAATTAACCTTTTTTAAAGGAACTGAAAATGACATAAAGCCAGGGTGGCATAACGGCAGTGCATTTGGAACAATTCCGTAATCTTTCAGTTGGATATAAAGTCGATTTTGTAGTATATACACATTTAGCAATCAATATCGAAATGCTTCAAATCATTAGTTTAACATAGTTAATTAACCTTTTTTAAAGGTACTGAAGGTGACATAAAGCCATGACGGCATAACGACAGTGCACGTGGAAGAATTCCGCAAGCTTGTGTTTAGGTATAAAGTCGATTTTCTTATTTATAAACATTTAGCAATCGATATCGAAATGCTTCAAATCATTAGTTTAACATAGCTAAGTTTAATTAACCTTCTTAAACAAACTGAAGTTTACGTAAAGCAATGGCGGCATAGCGGCAGTGCATTTGGATGAATTCCGTAATCGTATATTTAGATATAAGGTCGATTGTGTTGTTTGCACACATTTCGCAATCGATATCGAAATGCTTCAAATCATTAGTTTAACATATCTAAGTTAATTAACCTTCTTTAAAGCACTGAAGTTGACATAAAGCCATGACGGCATAACGGCAGTGCATGTGGAAGAACTCCGTAATCTTATATTTAGGTATAAAGACGATTTTGTTGTATATACACATTTAGCAATAGATATCGAAAAGCTTCAAATCATTAGTTTAACATATTTAAGTTAATTAACCTTCTTTTTCTTACTGAAGTCTACATAAAGCTTTAACGGTATAACGGCAGTGCATGTAGAAGTATTCCGTAATCTTATGTTTAGGTATAAAGTCGATTTTCTTGAATAAACACCTTTAGCAATCGATATCGAAATGCTTCAAAGCATTAGTTTAACATATTTAGTTTAATTGACCTTCTAACGGCATAACGGCAGTGCATTTAGAAGAATTCCGTAATTTTATATTTAGGAATAAGGTCGATTTTCTTGTATAACCACATTAAGCAATCGATGTCGAAATGCTTCATATAACTGGTTTAGCATATTTAAGTTAATTAATCTTCTTTATCTTACTGAAGTCTACATAAAGCCTTAGCGGTATAACGGCAGTGCATTTGGTAGAATTCCGGAATCATGGATTTAGGTATAAAGTCGATTTTGTTGTATATACAAATTCAGCATTCGATTTAAAAGAGCGTCAAATCATTAGTTTAACATATTTAAGTTAGTTAACCTTCTTTAACGTTTTGAAGGTGACATAAAGCCATGGCGGAATAACGGCAGTGCATTTGGAAGAATTCAGTAAACTTATATTTAGGTATAAGGTCGAATTTGTTGTATATACACATTTAGCAATCGATATCGAAATGCTTCAAATCATTAGTTTAACATATTTAAGTTAATTAAACTTCTTTATCTTACTGAAGTCTACATAAAGCCTTAACGGTATAACGGCAGTGCATTTAGAAGAATTCCGTAATCTTATATTTAGGTATAAAGTCTATTGTGTTGTTTATACACATTTCGCAATCGATATCGAAATGCTACAAATCATTAGTTTAACATATTTAAGTCAATTAACCTTCTTTATCGTACTGAAGTCTACATAAAGCCTTAACGGTATAACGGCAGTGCATGTAGAAGAATTCCGTAATCTTATATTTAGGTATAAAGGCGATTTTCTTGAATATACACATTAAGCAATCGATACCGAAATGCTTCAAATCATTAGTTTAACATATTTAAGTTAATTAACCCTATTTATCTTACTGAAGTCTACATAAAGCTTTAAAGCCGTAATCTTATATTTAGGTATAAAGTCGATTTTCTTGTACTTACAAATTTAACAATCGATATCGAAATGCTTCAAATCATTAGTTTAACATATTAAAGTTAATAAATTTTCGCCATAACATAACGGCAGTGCATTTGGAAGAATTCCGTAATCATATATTTAGGTATAAAGTCGATTTTCTTGCATTTACAACTCATTTAGAAATCGATATCGAAATGCTTCAAATCATAAGTTTAACATAGTTAATTAATCTTTTTTAAAGGAACTGAAAATGACATAAAGCCATGGTGGCATAACGGCAGTGCATTTGAAACAATTCCGTAATCTTTCAGTTGGATGTAAAGTCGATTTTGTAGTATATACACATTTAGCAATCGATATCGAAATGCTTCAAATCATTAGTTTAACATAGTTAATTAACCTTTTTTAAAGGTACAGAAGGTGACATAAAGCCATGACGGCATAACGGCAGTGCATTTGGAAGAATTCAGTAAACTTATATTTAGGTATAAGGTCGAATTTGTTGTATATACACATTTAGCAATCGATATCGAAATGCTTCAAATCATTAGTTTAACATGCTTAAGTTAATTAATCTTCTTTATCTTACTGAAGTCTACATAAAGCCTTAGCGGTATAACGGCAGAGCATGTAGAAGAATTCCATAATTTTATGTTTAGGTATAAAGTCGAATTTGTTGTATATCCACATTTAGCAATCGATATCGAAATGCTTCAAATCATTAGTTTAACATATTTAAGTTTATTAACCTTCTTTATCTTACTGAAGTCTACATAAAGCCTTAGCGGTATAAGGGCAGAGCATGTAGAAGAATTCCATAATTTTATGTTTAGGTATAAAGTCGATTTTGTTGTATATACACATTTAGCAATCGATATCGAAATGCTTCAAATCATTAGTTTAACATATTTAAGTTAATTAACCTTCTTTATCTTACTGAAGTTGACATAAAGCCATGGCGGCATAATGAAGTGCATTTGTCGAATTCCGTAATCTTATATATAGGTATAAAGTCGATTTTCTTGTGTATACACATTTAGCAATCGATATCGAAATGCCTTAAATCATTAGTTTAACATGTTTAAGTTAATTAACCTTCTTTGTCTTACTGAAGTCTACATCAAGCCTTAACGATATAACGGCACTGCATTTAGAAGAATTCCGTAATCTTATATTTGGGTAGAAAGTCGATTTTCTTGAATATACACATTTAGCAATCGATATCGAGATGCTTCAAATAATTAGTTTAACATATTTAAGTTAATTAACCTTCTTTAGCGTACTGAAGTTGACATAAAGCCATGGCGGCATAATGAAGTGCATTTGTCGAATTTGTAATCATACATTTTGGTATAAAGTCTATTGTGTTGTTTATACACATTTCGCAATCGATATCGAAATGCTTAAAATCATTAGTTTAACATATTTAAGTTAATTAACCTTCTTTAGCGTACTGAAGTTTACATGAAGCCATGGCGGCATAATGAAGTGCATTTGTCGAATTCCGTAATCTTATGTTTAGGTATAAAGTCGATTTTCTTGAATATACACATTTAGCAATCGATATCGAAATGCTTCAAAGCATTTGTTTAACATATTTAGTTTAATTGACCTTCTAACGGCATAACGGCAGTGCATTTAGAAGAATTCCGTAATTTTATATTTAGTATAAAGCGATTTTGTTGTATATACACAATTAGCAATCGATATCGAAATGCTTTAAATCATTAGTTTAACATATTTAAGTTAATTGACCTTCTTTAGCGTACTGAAGTTGACATAAAGCCATGGCGGGATAATGAAGTGCATTTGTCGAATTCCGTAATCTTATATTAGGTATAAAGTCGATTTTCTTGTATATACACATTTAGCAATCGATATCGAAATGCCTTAAATCATTAGTTTAACATATTTAAGTTAATTAACCTTCTTTAGCTTACTGAAGTCTACATAAGCCATAAGGCGATATAAGCATGCATTTAGTCGAATTCCGTAATCTTATATTTAGGGTATAAAGTCGATTTTCTTGAATATACACATTTAGCAATCGATATCGAGATGCTTCAAATAATTAGGTATAACATATTTAAGTTAATTATCCTTCTTTAGCTACTGAAGTTACATAAAGCCTGCGGCATATAAGTGCATTTAGTCGAATTACGTAATCATACATTTTGGTATAAAGTCTATTTGTTGTTTATACACATTTAGCAATCGATATCGAAATGCTTAAATCATTAGTTTAACATATTTAAGTTAATTAACCTTCTTTAGCGTACTGAAGTTTACATGAAGACCCTGGCGGCATAAAGAAGTGCATTTGTCGAATTCCGTAATCTTATGTTTAGGTATAAAGTCGATTTTGCTGTATATACACATTTAGCAATCGATATCGAAATGCTTCAAATCATTAGTTTAACATATCTAAGTTAATTAACCTTCTTTAACGCAGTGAAGTTGACATAAAGCCATGACGGCATAACGGCAGTGCATGTGGAAGAACTCCTTAATCTTATATTTAGAAATAAAGACGATTTTGCTGTATATACACATTTAGCAATCGATATCGAAATGCTTCAAATCATTAGTTTAACATATTTAAGTTAATTAACCTTCTTTAGCGTACTGAAGTTTACATGAAGCCATGGCGGCATAATGAAGTGCATTTGTCGAATTCCGTAATCTTATGTTTAGGTATAAAGTCGATTTTCTTGAATATACGCATTTAGCAATCGATATCGAAATGCTTCAAAGCATTTGTTTAACATATTTAGTTTAATTGACCTTCTAACGGCATAACGGCAGTGCATTTAGAAGAATTCCGTAATTTTATATTTAGGTATAAGGTCGGTTTTCTTGCATATACACATTAAGCAATCGATGTCGAAATGCTTCACATAACTGGTTTAGCATATTTAAGTTAATTAACCTTCTCTATCTTACTGAAGTCTACATAAAGCCTTAGCGGTATAACGGCAGTGCATTTGGTAGAATTCCGTAATTATATATTAAGGTATAAAGTCGATTTTGTTGTATATACAAATTCAGAATCCGATTTCAAAGAGCTTCAAATCATTAGTTTAACATATTTAAGTTAGTTAACCTTCTTTAACGTTCTGAAGGTGACATAAAGCCATGGCGGAATAACGGCAGTGCATTTGGAAGAATTCAGTAATCTTATATTTAGGTATAAGGTCAATTTTCTTGTGAGTACACATTTAGCAATTGATATCGAAATGCTTCAAATCATTAGTTTAACATATGTAAGTTAATTAACCTTCTTTCACGCAGTGAATTTGACATAAAGCCACGGCGGCATAACGCAATGCATGTAGAAGAATTTCGTATTTTTATATTTAGATATAAAGTTGATTTTCTTGTATATACTCAATAAGCAATCGATATCAAAATGCTTTAAAACATTAGTTTAACATATCTAAGTTAATAAACCTTCTTTAACGCAGTGAAGTTGACATAAAGCCACGGCGGCATAACGCAATGCATGTAGAAGAATTTCGTATTTGTATATTTAGATATCAAGTTGATTTTCTTGTATATACTCAATAAGCAATCGATATCAAAATGCTTTAAATCAATAGTTTAACATATCTAAGTTAATAAACCTTCTTTAACGCAGTGAAGTTGACATAAAGCCATGGCAGCCTAAAGGCAATGCATGTAGAATAATTCCTTAATTTTATATTCAGGTATAAAGACAATTTTCTTGTACTTACACATTTAGCAATCGATATCGAAATGCTTCACGTAACTGGTCTAACATATTTAAGTAAATTAGCCTTCCTTATCTTACTGAAGTCTATATAAAGCCTTAACGGTATAACGGCAGTGCATTTAGAAGAATTCCGTAATCTTATATTTAGGTATAGAGTCGATTTTGTTGTACATACACATTTAGCAATCGATATCGAATTGCTTCAAATCATAAGTTTAACATAGTTGATTAACCTTTTTTAGAGGAACTGAAAATGACATAAAGCCATGGTGGCATAACGGCAGTGCATTTGGAACATTTCCGTAACCTTTCATTTGGATATAAAGTCGATTTTGGAGTATATACAAATTTAGCAATCGATATCGAAATGCTTCAAATCATTAGTTTAACATTGTTAATTAACCTTTTTTAAAGGTACTGAAAGTGATATAAAGCCATAACGGCATAACGGCAGTGCATGTGGAAGAATTCCGTAAGCTTGTGTTTAGATATAAAGTCGAAGTTCTTGTGTATACACATTTAGCAATCGATATCGAAATGCTTCAAATCATTAGTTTAACATAGCTAAGTTAATTAACCTTCTTAAACAAACTGAAGTTTACATAAAGCAATGGCGGCATAGCGGCAGTGCATTTGGTAGAATTCCGTAATCATATATTTAGGTATAAAGTTTATTGTGTTGTTTACACACATTTGGAAATCGATATCGAAATGCTTCAAATCATTAGTTTAACATATTTAAGTTAATTAATCTTCTTTATCTTACTGAAGTCTACATAAAGCCTTAGCGGTATAACGGCAGAGCATGTAGAAGAATTCCGTAATCTTATATTTAGGTATAAAGTCGATTTTGTTGTATATACACATTTCGCAATCGATATCGAAATGCTTCATATCATTAGTGTAACATATTTAAGTTAATTATCCTTCTTTAGCGTACTGAAGTTGATATAAAGCCATGGCGGCATAATGAAGTGCATTTGTCGAATTCCGTAATCTTATATATAGGTATAAGGCCGATTTTCTTGTATATACACATTAAGCAATCGATATCGAAATGCTTGAAATCATTAGTTTAACATATTAAAGTTAATAAATTTTCGGCATAACGGCAGTGCATTTGGAAGAATTCCGTAATCATATATTTAGGTATAAAGTCGATTGTGTTGTTTACACAATTTCGCAATCGATATCGAAATGCTTCAAATCATTAGTTTAACATAGCTAAGTTAATTAACCTTCTTAAACAAACTGAAGTTTACATAAAGCAATGGCGGCATAGCGGCAGTGCATTTGGTAGAATTCCGTAATCATATATTTAGGTATAAAGTTGATTGTGTTGTTTACACACATTTGGAAATCGATATCGAAATGCTTCAAATCATTAGTTTAACATATTTAAGTTAATTAACCTTCTTTATCTTACTGAAGTCTACATAAGGCCTTAGCGGTATAACGGCAGTGCATTTAGAAGAATTCCGAAATCTTATATTTATGTATAAAGCCGATTTTGTTGTATATACACAATTCGCAATCGATATCGAAATGCTTTAAATCATCAGTTTAACATATTTAAGTTAATTATCCTTCTTTAGCGTACTGAAGTTGACATAAAGTCATGGCGGCATAAAGAAGTGCATTTGTCGAATTCCGTAATCTTATATATAGGTATAAAGTCGATTTTGTTGTACATACACATTTAGCAATCGATGTCGAAATGCTTCAAATCATTAGTATAACATATTTAAGTTAATTAACCTTCTTTAACGCACTGAAGTTGACATAAAGCCATGACGGCATAACGGCAGTGCATGTGGAAAAACTCCGTAATCTTATATTTAGAAATAAAGACGATTTTGCTGTATATACACATTTAGCAATCGATATCGAAATGCTTCAAATCATTAGTTTAACATATTTAAGTTAATTAACCTTCTTTATCTTACTGAAGTCTACATAAAGCTTTAACGGTATAACGGCAGTGCATGTAGGAGAATTCCGTAATCTTATGTTTAGGTATAAAGTCGATTTTCTTGAATATACACATTTAGCAATCGATATCGAAATGCTTCAGAGCATTAGTTTAACATATTTAGTTTAAGTTGACCTTCTAACGGCATAACGGCAGTGCATTTAGAAGAATTCCGTAATTTTATATTTAGGTATAAGGTCGATTTTCTTGTATATACACATTAAGCAATCGATGTCGAAATGCTTCACATAACTGGTTTAGCATATTTAAGTTAATTAACCTTCTCTATCTTACTGAAGTCTACATAAAGCCTAAGCAGTAGAACGGCAGTGCATTTGGTAGAATTCCGTAATCATATATTTAGGTATAAAGTCATTTTGTTTTATATACACATTTCGCAATCGATACCGAAATGCTTCAAATCATTAGTTTAACATATTTAAGTTAGTTAACCTTCTTTAACGTTCTGAAGGTGACATAAAGCCATGGCAGAATAACGGCAGTGCATTTAGAAGAATTCCGTAATCTTATATTTAGGTATAAGGTCGATTTTCTTGTATATACACATTTAGCAATCGATATCGAAATGCTTCAAATCATTAGTTTAACATATTTAAGTTAATAAACCTTCTTTAAGACTGAAGTTGACATAAAGCCATGGCGGCATAACGACAGTACATGTGGAAGAATTCCGTAATTTTATATTTAGGTATAAAGTCGATTTTCTTGTATATACACATATAGCAATCGATATCGAAATGCTTCAAATCATTAGTTTAACATATTTAAGTTAATTAACCTTCTTTATCTTACTGAAGTCTACATAAAGCCTTAACGGTATAACGGCAGTGCATTTAGAAGAATTCCGTAATCTTATATTTAGGTATATACACATTTCGCAATCGATATCGAAATGCTTCATGTCATTAGTTTAACATATTTAAGTTAATTATCCTTCTTTAGCGTACTGAAGTTGACATAAAGCCATAGCGGCATAATGAAGTGCATTTGTCGAATTACGTAATCATACATTTTGGTATAAAGTCTATTGTGTTGTGTATACACATTTAGCAATCGATATCGAAATGCCTTAAATCATTAGTTTAACATGTTTAAGTTAATTAACCTTCTTTGTCTTACTGAAGTCTACATCAAGCCTTAACGATATAACGGCACTGCATTTAGAAGAATTCCGTAATCTTATATTTGGGTAGAAAGTCGATTTTTTTGAATATACACAATTAGCAATCGATATCGAGATGCTTCAAATAATAAGTTTAACATATTTAAGTTAATTAAACTTCTTCTAAATTGAAGTTGATATAAAGCCATGGCGGCATAACGGCAGTGCATTTAGAAAAATTCCGTAATCTTATATTTAGGTATAAGGTCGATTTTCTTGTATATACACATTTAGCAATCGATATCGAAATACTTCACACCATTAGTTTAACGTATTTAAGTTAATAAACCTTCTTCTAAATTGAAGTTGATATAAAGCCATGGCGGCATAACGACAGTACATGTGGAAGAATTCCATAATTTTATATTTAGGTATAAGGTCAATTTTCTTGTATATACACATATAGCAATCGATATCGAAATGCTTCAAATCATTAGTTTAACATATTTAAGTTAATTAAATTTCTTCTAAATTGAAGTTGATATAAAGCCATGGCGGCATAACGGCAGTGCATTTAGAAAAATTCCGTAATCTTATATTTAGGTATAAAGTCGATTTTGTTGTATATACGCATTTAGCAATCGATATCGAAATGTTTCAAATCATTAGTTTAACATAATTAAGTTAATTAACCTTCTTTAACGTATTGAAGTTGATATAAAGCCATGGCGGCATAACGACAGTACATGTGGAAGAATTCCATAATCTTATATTTAGGTATAAAGTCGTTTTTCTTGTATATACACAAATAGCAATCGATATCGAAATGCTTCAAATCATTAGCTTAACATATTTAAGTTAATAAACCTTCTTTAACGATCTGAAGTTGACATATAGCCATGGCGGCATAACGGCAGTGCATTTTGAAGAATTCAGTAATCTTATATTGAGGTATAAAGTCGATTTTCTTTTATATACACATTTAGCTATCGATATCGAAATGCTTCAAATCATTAGTTTAATATATTTAAGTTAATAAACCTTCTTTATCTTACTGAAATCTACATAAAGTCTTAACGACATAACGGCAATGCATGTGGAAGAATTCCGTAATCTTATATTTAGGTATAAAGTCGATTTTCTTGTATATACACATTTAGCAAGCGATATCGAAATGCTTCAAATCATTAGTTTAACATATTTAAGTTAATTAAATTTCTTCTAAATTGTAGTGGATATAAAGCCATGGGGGCATAACGGCAGTGCATTTAGAAGAATTCCGTAAACTTATATTTAGGTATAAGGTCGATGTTCTTGTATACACTCATTTAGCAATCGATATCGAAATGCTTCAAATCATTAGTTTAACATATTTAAGTTAGTAAACCTTCTTTAACGCACTGAAGTCTACAGAAAGCCTTAACGGTATAACTGCATTGCATTTAGAAGAATTCTGTAATCTTATATTTAGGGATAAAGTCGGTTTTCTTGTATTTACATATTTAACAATCGATATCGAAATGCTTCAAATCATTAGTTTAACATATTTAAGATAATTAACCCTCTTTATCTTTCTGAAGTCTACAAAAGCCTTAACGGCATAGCGGCAGCGTATTTAGAAGATTTCCGTAATCTTATATTTAGGTATAAAGTCAATTTTCTTGTATATATACCTTTCGCAATCGATATCGAAATGCTTCAGATAACTGGTTTAATATATTTAAGTTAATTAATCCTCTTTATCTTACTGAAGTATACAAAAGCCTTAACGGCATAACGGCATTGCATTTAGGAGAATTCCGTAATCTTATATTTAGGTATAAAGTCGGTCTTGTTGAATATACGCATTTAGCAATCGATATCGAAATGCTTCAAATCATTAGTTTAAAATATTTAAGATAATTAACCCTCTTTATCTTACTGAAGTCTACAAAAGCCTTAACGGCATAGCGGCAGTGCATTTAGAAGAATTCCGTAATCTTATATTTAGGTATAAAGTCGGTCTTGTTGAATATACGCATTTAGCAATCGATATCGAAATGCTTGAAATCATTAGTTTAAAATATTTAAGATAATTAACCCTCTTTATCTTACTGAAGTCTACAAAAGCCTTAACGGCATAGCGGCAGTGCATTTAGAAGAATTCCGTAATCTTATATTTAGGTATAAAGTCGATTTCTTTGTATATACTCATTTAGCAATCGATATCGAAATGCTTCAAATCATTAGTTTAACATATTTAAGTTAATAAACCTTTTTAACGCACTGAAGTCTACATAAGTCGATTTCTTGTATATATATACATTTCGCAATCGATATCGAAATGCTTCAGATAACTGGTTTAACATATTTAAGTTAATTAATCCTCTTTATCTTACTGAAGTCTAAAAAAGCCTTAACGGCATAACGGCAGTGCATGTAGAAGAACTTTCTTGTATATTCACATTTAGCAAACGATATCGAAATGCTTCATATCATTAGTTTAACATATTTAAGTTAATTAATCCTCTTTATCTTACTGAAGTCTACAAAAGCCTTAACGGCATAACGGCAGTGCATTTGGAAGAATTCCGTAAACTTATATTTAGGTATAAAGTCGATTTTGTTGTATATACGCATTTAGCAGTCGATACCGAAATGCTTTAAATCATTAGATTAACATATTTAAGTTAATTAACATTCTTTATCTTTCTAAAGTTTACATAAAGCCATAACGGTATAACGGCATTGCATTTGGAAGCATTCCGTAAACTTATATTTAGGTATAAAGTAGATTTTGTTGTATATATACATTAAGCAATCGATATCGAGATGCTTCAAATCATTAGTTTAATATATTTAAGTTAATAAACCTTCTTTAACGAACTGAAGTTGGCATAAAGCAATGGCGACATAATGGAAGTGCACGTAGAAGAGTTCCGTAATCTTACATTTAGGTATAAAGTCGTTTTTCTTGTATATACACATATAGCAATCGATATCGAAATGCTTCAAATCATTTGCTTAACATATTTAAGTTAATTAAACTTCTTCTAGATTGAAGAGGATATAAAGCCATGGCGGCATAACGGCAGTGCATGTAGAAAAGTTCCGTAATCTTATATTTAGGTATAAAGTCGATTTTCTTGTATATACACATTTAGCAAGCGATATCGAAATGCTTCAAATCATTAGTTTAATATATTTAAGTTAATAAACCTTCTTTAACGAACTGAAGTTGGCATAAAGCAATGGCGACATAATGGAAGTGCACGTAGAAGAGTTCCGTAATCTTACATTTAGGTATAAAGTCGTTTTTCTTGTATATACACATATAGCAATCGATATCGAAATGCTTCAAATCATTTGCTTAACATATTTAAGTTAATTAAACTTCTTCTAGATTGAAGAGGATATAAAGCCATGGCGGCATAACGGCAGTGCATGTAGAAAAGTTCCGTAATCTTATATTTAGGTATAAAGTCGATTTTCTTGTATATACACATTTAGCAAGCGATATCGAAATGCTTCAAATCATTAGTTTAACATATTTAAGATAACTAACCCTCTTTATCTTACTGAAGTTTACAGACGCCTTAACGGCATAACGGCAAAGCATTTAGAAGAATTACGTAATCTTATATTTAGGTATAAAGTCGATTTTGTTGTATATACTCATTTAGCAATCGAAATCGAAATGCTTCAAATCATTAGTTTAACATATTTAAGATAACTAACCCTCTTTATCTTACTGAAGTTTACAGACGCCTTAACGGCATAACGGCAAAGCATTTAGAAGAATTACGTAATCTTATATTTAGGCATAAAGTCGCTTTTCTTGTATATACTCATTTAGCAATCGAAATCGAAATGCTTCAAATCATTAGCTTAACATATTTAAGTTAATTAACCGTCTTTAGCTTACTGAAGTCTACAAACGTTTTAACGGCATAACGGCAAAGCATTTAGAAGAACTACGTAATCTTATATTTAGATATAAAGTCGATTTTCTTGTATATACACATTTAGCAAGCGATATCGAAATGCTTCAAATCATTAGTTTAACATATTTAAGTTAATTAAACTTCTTCTAAATTGAAGTGGATATAAAGCCATGGCGGCATAACGGCAGTGCATGTAGAAGAATTCCGTAATCTTATATTTAGGTATAAAGTCGATTTTCTTGTATTTACATATTTAACAATCGATATCGAAATGCTTCAAATCATTAGTTTAACATATTTAAGTTAATTAACCCTCTCTATCTTTTTGAAGTCTACATAAAGCCTTAACGGCATAAAGGCAGTGCATTTAGAAGAATTCCGTTATCTTATATTTAGGTCTAAATTCGATTTTCTTGTATATATACATATAGCAATCGATATCGAAATGCTTCAAATCATTAATTTAATGTATTTAAGTTAATAAACCTTCTTTAACGAACTGAAGTTGGCATAAAGCAATGGCGACATAACGGAAGTGCACGTAGAAGAGTTCCGTAATCTTATATTTAGGTATAAGATCGTTTTTCTTGTATATACACATATAGCAATCGATATCGACATGCTTCAAATCATTAGCTTAAAATATTTCAGTTAATAAACCTTCTTCAACGATCTGAAGTTGGCAATAGCCATGGCGGTATAACGGCAGTGCATTTTGAAGAATTCCGTAATCTTATATTTAGGTATAAAGTCGATTTTCTTGTATATACACATTTAGCTATCGACATCGAAGTGCTTCAAATCATTAGTTTAATATATTTAAGTTAATAAACCTTCTTTATCTTACTGAAGTCAACATAAAGCCTTAACGGCATAACGGCAGTGCATGTGGGAGAATTCCGTTATCTTATATTTAGGTATAAAGTCAATTTTTTTGTATATACACATTTAGCAAGCGATATCGAAATGCTTCAAATCATTAGTTTAACATATTTAAGTTAATTAATCCTCTTCATCTTACTAAAGTCTACAAAAGCCTTATCGGCATAGCGGCAGTGCTTGTAGAAGAATTCCGTGATCTTATATTTAGGTATAAAGTCGATTTTGTTGTATATACAAATTTGGAAATCGATATCGAGATGCTTCAGCTCATTAGTTTAACATATTTAAGTTAATTAACCTTCTTTAACGAACCGAAGTTGGCATAAAGCCATGGAGGCATAACGGCAGTGCAGGTAGAAAAATTCCTTATATTTAGGTATAAAGTCGATTTTCTTGAATATACACATTTAGCAATCGATATCGAAATGCAGCAAATCATTAGTTTAGCATATTTTAGTAAATTAACCCTCTCTATCTTACTGAAGTCTGCATAAAGCCTTAACGGCATAACAGCAGTGCATTTAGAAGAATTCCGTTATCTTATATTTAGGTATAAATTCGATTTTCTTGTATATACACATTTAGCAAGCGATATCGAAATGCTTAAAAACATTAGTTTGACATATTGAAGTTATTAAACCTACTTTAACCTATTGAAGTTGATATAAAGCCATGGCGGCATAACGGCAGTGCATTTAGAAGAATTCCGTAATCTTATATTTAGGTATAAAGTCGAATTTCTTGTAAATACACATTAAGCAATCGATAAATCATTAGTTTAACATATTTAAGTTAATTAACCTTCTTTATCTTACTGAAGTTTTCATAAAGCCATAACGGTATAACGGCAGTGCATGTGGGAGAATTCCGTTATCTTATATTTAGGTATAAAGTCGATTTTGTTGTATATACGCATTTAGCAATCGATATCGAAATGCTTCACATCATTAGTTTAACATAATTAAGTTATTTAACCTTCTTTAACGTATTGAAGTTGATATAAAGCCATGCTGGCATAACGACAGTACATTTGGAAGAATTCCGTCATCTTATGTTTAGGTATAAATTCGATTTTCTTGTATATACACATTTAGCAAGCGATATCGAAATGCTTCAAATCATTAGTTTAACATATTTAAGTTAGTTTACCTTTTTTTTACGTATTGAGGGTGATACAAAGCCATGGCGGCATAACGGCAGTACATTTGGAAGAATTCCGTAGTCCTATATTTAGGTATAAAGTCGATTTTGTTGTATATACGCATCTAGCAATCGATATCGAAATGCTTCAAATCATTAGTTTAACATAATTAAGATAATTAACCCTCTTTGTCTTACTGAAATCTACAAAAGCCTTAACGGCATAACGGCAGCGCATTTAGAAGAATTCCGTAACCTTATATTTAGGTATAACGTCGATTTTCTTGTATATACACATTTAGCAATCGATATCGATATGCTTCACATCATTAGTTTAACATAATTAAGTTATTTAACCTTCTTTAACGTATTGAAGTTGATATAAAGCCATGCTGGCATAACGAAAGTACATTTGGAAGAATTCCGTTATCTTATGTTTAGGTATAAATTCGATTTTCTTGTATATACACATTTAGCAAGCGATATCGAAATGCTTCAAATCATTAGTTTAACGGCAGTACATTTGGAAGAATTCCGTAGTCCTATATTTAGGTATAAAGTCGACTTTCTTGTATATATGCTTTAAGCAATCGATATGGAAATCTTAAATATTAGTTTAGCATAATTAAGATAATCAACCCTCTTTTCTCTGAAATCTACAAAGCCTTAAGCATAAGGCACGATTTGAAATTTCCGTAACTATATTTAGGTATAAAGTCGATTTTCTTGAATACTCATTTGAATCATATCGAAATGCTTCAAATCATTAGTTTAACATATTTAGCATAAAGCTTCTTTAACGCACTGAAGTTAACATAAGCTTAGGCATAACGGCAAAGCATTTAGAAGATTCCGTAATCTTTTATTTAAGTATAAAGTCGATTTTGTTGTATATACGCATTAGCAAGCGATATCGAAATGCTTCAAATAACTGGTTTACATATTTGGATTATTAACTTTTTAACTTACTGAAGTTACATAAAGCCATAAGGCATTACGGCAGATATTTAGTGAATCCGTAATCTTTTATTTAGGTATAAAATCGATTTTTTGAATATACCATTTAGCAATCGATATCGAAATGCCAAATCATTAGTTTAGCATATTTTGTAAATTAACCTTTACTTACTGAAGTTGCATAAAGCCTTAACGGCATAACAGCAGTATTTAAAAGAATTACGTAATCTTTATATAGGTATGAATTCGATTTTCTTGATATACTCATTTAGCAATCGATATCGAAATGCTTCAAATAACTGTTTAGAATATCTTACTGAAGTTTCATAAAGCCTTAACGGCATAACGGAAGTAATTTGGGTGAATTCGTATCTTTTATTTAGGTATAAATCGATTTTCTTGTATATACCATTTAGCAATCGATATCGAAATGCCTCAAATAACTGGTTTAAATATTAAGTTAATAACTTTTTAACGATCTAAGTTCACATACCTGGCGGATAACGGCAGTGCATGTGAAGCATTCCGTAATCTAATATTTAGGTATAAAGTCGATTTTGTTGTATATACCATTTGGCAATCGATATCGATATGCTTCAATCATTGTTTAACATATTTAAGTTAATTACCTTTTTAACGTATTGAAGTGATATAAATTCATGGCGGCTTAACGACAGTACATTTGGAAGATTCCGTAGTCTTATAATTAATTATAAAGTCGATTTTCTTGTATAATGCATTAAGCAATCGATATCGAAATGCTTCAAATAACTGGTTTAGCATATTTAAGTTAATAAACCTTTTTAACGTATGAAGTAATAAAGCCATACGGCATAACGGCAGTATTTAGAAGAATTCCGTTATCTTATATTTAGGTATAAAGTCGATTTTCTTGTATATACACATTTAGCAGTCGATATCGAAATGTTTCAAATCATTAGTTTAACATATTAAAGTAATAAACCTTCTTTACGAACGGAAGTTCATAAAGCCATGCGGCATAACGGCAGTGCATTTAGAAGAATTCCGTAATCTCATATTTAGGTATAAAGTCGATTTTCTTGTATATACACATTAGCAATCGATACCGAAATGTTCAAATCATTAGTTTAACATATTTAAGTTAATAAACCTTCTTTATTGAACTGAAAATGGCATAAAGCAATGGCGGCATAACGGCAGTGCATTTAGAAGAATTCCGAATGTTATAATCTTATATTTAGGTATAAAGTCGATTTTCTTGTAATACACATTTAGCAAGCGAAATCGAAATGCTTCAAATCAATAGTTTAAAATATTTAAGATAATTAACCCTCTTTATTTACTGAATCTACAAAAGCCTTAACGGCATAGCGGCAGTGCATTTAGAAGAATTCCGTAATCTTATATTTAGGTATAAAGTCGGTTTTTGAATATACCATTTAGCAATCGATATCGAAATGCTTAAATCATTAGTTTAAAATATTTAAGATAATTAACCCTCTTTATCTTACTGAAGTCTACAAAAGCCTTAACGGCATAGCGGCAGTGCATTTAGAAGAATTCCGTAATCTTATATTTAGGTATAAAGTCGATTTCTTTGTATATACTCATTTAGCAATCGATATCGAAATGCTTCAAATCATTAGTTTAACATATTTAAGTTAATAAACCTTTTTAACGCACTGAAGTCTACATAAGTCGATTTTGTATAATAATTCGCAATCGATATCGAATGTTCAGATAACTGGTTTAACATATTTAAGTTAATTAATCCTCTTTATCTTACTGAAGTCTAAAAAAGCCTTAACGGCATAACGGCAGTGCATGTAGAAGAACTTTCTTGTATATTCACATTTAGCAAACGATATCGAAATGCTTCATATCATTAGTTTAACATATTTAAGTTAATTAATCCCTTTATCTTACTGAAGTCTACAAAAGCCTTAACGGCATAACGGCAGTGCATTTGGAAGAATTCCGTAAACTTATATTTAGGTATAAAGTCGATTTTGTTGTATATACGCATTTAGCAGTCGATACCGAAATGCTTTAAATCATTAGATTAACATATTTAAGTTAATTAACATTCTTTATCTTTCTAAAGTTTACATAAAGCCATAACGGTATAACGGCATTGCATTTGGAAGCCTTCCGTAAACTTATATTTAGGTATAAAGTAGATTTTGTTGTATATATACATTAAGCAATCGATATCGAGATGCTTCAAATCATTAGTTTAATATATTTAAGTTAATAAACCTTCTTTAACGAACTGAAGTTGGCATAAAGCAATGGCGACATAATGGAAGTGCACGTAGAAGAGTTCCGTAATCTTAATTTAGGTATAAAGTCGTTTTTCTTGTATATCACAATAGCAATCGATATCGAAATGCTTCAAATCATTTGTTAACATATTTAAGTTAATTAAACTTCTTCTAATTGAAGAGGATATAAAGCCATGGCGGCATAACGGCAGTGCATGTAGAAAAGTTCCGTAATCTTATATTTAGGTATAAAGTCGATTTTCTTGTATATACACATTTAGCAACGATATCGAAATGCTTCAAATCATTAGTTTAATATATTTAAGTTAATAAACCTTCTTTAACGAACTGAAGTTGGCATAAAGCAATGGCGACATAATGGAAGTGCACGTAAAGAGTTCCGTAATCTTACATTTAGGTATAAAGTCGTTTTTCTTGTATATACACATATAGCAATCGATATCGAAATGCTTCAAATCATTTGCTTAACATATTTAAGTTAATTAAACTTCTTCTAGATTGAAGAGGATATAAAGCATGGCGGCATAACGGCAGTGCATGTAGAAAAGTTCCGTAATCTTATATTTAGGTATAAAGTCGATTTTCTTGTATATACACATTTAGCAAGCGATATCGAAATGCTTCAAATCATTAGTTTAACATATTTAAGATAACTAACCCTCTTTATCTTACTGAAGTTTACAGACGCCTTAACGGCATAAGCAAAGCATTTAGAAGAATTACGTAATCTTATATTTAGGTATAAAGTCATTTTGTTGTATATCTCATTTAGCATCAAATCGAATGCTTCAAATCATTAGTTTAACATATTTAGATAACTAACCCTCTTTATCTTACTGAAGTTTAGACGCCTTAACGGCATAACGGCAAAGCATTTAGAAGAATTACGTAATCTTATATTTAGGCATAAAGTCGCTTTTCTTGTATATACTCATTTAGCAATCGAAATCGAAATGCTTCAAATCATTAGCTTAACATATTAAGTTAATTAACCGTCTTTAGCTTACTGAAGTCTACAAACGTTTTAACGGCATAACGGCAAAGCATTTAGAAGAACTACGTAATCTTATATTTAGATATAAAGTCGATTTTCGTATATACACATTTAGCAACGATATCGAAATGCTTCAAATCATTAGTTTAACATATTTAAGTTAATTAAACTTCTTCTAAATTGAGTGGATATAAAGCATGCGGCATAACGGCAGTGCATGTAGAAGAATTCCGTAATCTTATATTTAGGTATAAAGTCGATTTTCTTGTATTTACATATTTAAAATCGATATCGAAATGCTTCAATCATTAGTTTAACATATTTAAGTTAATTAACCCTCTCTATCTTTTTGAAGTCTACATAAAGCCTTAACGGCATAAAGCAGTGCATTTAGAAGAATTCCGTTATCTTATATTTAGGTCTAAATTCGATTTTCTTGTATATATCATATAGCAATGATATCGAAATGCTTCAAATCATTAATTTAATGTATTTAAGTTAATAAACCTTCTTTAACGAACTGAAGTTGGCATAAAGCAATGGCGACATAACGAAGTGCACGTAGAAGAGTTCCGTAATCTTATATTTAGTATAAATCGTTTTTCTTGTATATACACATATAGCAATCGATATCGACATGCTTCAAATCATTAGCTTAAAATATTTCAGTTAATAAACCTTCTTCAACGATCTGAAGTTGGCAATAGCCATGGCGGTATAACGCAGTCATTTTGAGAATTCCGTAATCTTATATTTAGGTATAAAGTCGATTTCTTGTATATACCATTTAGCTATCGACATCGAAGGTTCAAATCATTGTTTAATATATTTAAGTTAATAAACCTTCTTTATCTACTGAAGTCACATAAAGCCTTAACGCATAAGGCATCATGTGGGGATTTTATTTATATTTAGGTATAAAGCAATTTTGATATAAAAAAAAAAAAAAAAAAAAAAAAAAAAAAAAAAAAAAAAAAAAAAAAAAAAAAAAAAAAAAAAAAAATATTTTAGTAAATTAACCCTCTCTATCTTACTGAAGTCTGCATAAAGCCTTAACGGCATAACAGCAGTGCATTTAGAAGAATTCCGTTATCTTATATTTAGGTATAAATTCGATTTTCTTGTATATACACATTTAGCAAGCGATATCGAAATGCTTAAAAACATTAGTTTGACATATTGAAGTTATTAAACCTACTTTAACCTATTGAAGTTGATATAAAGCCATGGCGGCATAACGGCAGTGCATTTAGAAGAATTCCGTAATCTTATATTTAGGTATAAAGTCGAATTTCTTGTAAATACACATTAAGCAATCGATAAATCATTAGTTTAACATATTTAAGTTAATTAACCTTCTTTATCTTACTGAAGTTTTCATAAAGCCATAACGGTATAACGGCAGTGCATTTGGAAGAATTCCGTAATCTTATATTTAGGTATAAAGTCGATTTTTTGTATATACACATTTAGCAATCGATATCGAAATGCTTCAATCATTAGTTTAACATAATTAAGTTATTTACCTTTTTAACGTATTGAAGTTATAAAAGCCATAACGGCAGTATTTGGAAGAATTCCGTATCTTATATTTAGGTATAAAGTCGATTTTGTTGTATATACGCATTTAGCAATCGATATCGAAATGCTTCACATCATTAGTTTAACATAATTAAGTTATTTAACCTTCTTTAACGTATTGAAGTTGATATAAAGCCATGCTGGCATAACGACAGTACATTTGGAAGAATTCCGTCATCTTATGTTTAGGTATAAATTCGATTTTCTTGTATATACACATTTAGCAAGCGATATCGAAATGCTTCAAATCATTAGTTTAACATATTTAAGTTAGTTTACCTTTTTTTTACGTATTGAGGGTGATACAAAGCCATGGCGGCATAACGGCAGTACATTTGGAAGAATTCCGTAGTCCTATATTTAGGTATAAAGTCGATTTTGTTGTATATACGCATCTAGCAATCGATATCGAAATGCTTCAAATCATTAGTTTAACATAATTAAGATAATTAACCCTCTTTGTCTTACTGAAATCTACAAAAGCCTTAACGGCATAACGGCAGCGCATTTAGAAGAATTCCGTAACCTTATATTTAGGTATAACGTCGATTTTCTTGTATATACACATTTAGCAATCGATATCGATATGCTTCACATCATTAGTTTAACATAATTAAGTTATTTAACCTTCTTTAACGTATTGAAGTTGATATAAAGCCATGCTGGCATAACGAAAGTACATTTGGAAGAATTCCGTTATCTTATGTTTAGGTATAAATTCGATTTTCTTGTATATACACATTTAGCAAGCGATATCGAAATGCTTCAAATCATTAGTTTAACATATTTAAGTTAGTTTACCTTTTTTTTTAACGTATTGAGGGTGATACAAAGCCATGGCGGCATAACGGCAGTACATTTGGAAGAATTCCGTAGTCCTATATTTAGGTATAAAGTCGACTTTCTTGTATATATGCTTTAAGCAATCGATATGGAAATGCTTCAAATCATTAGTTTAACATAATTAAGATAATCAACCCTCTTTGTCTTACTGAAATCTACAAAAGCCTTAACGGCATAACGGCAGCGCATTTAGAAGATTTCCGTAACCTTATATTTAGGTATAAAGTCGATTTTCTTGTATATACTCATTTGGCAATCGATATCGAAATGCTTCAAATCATTAGTTTAACATATTTATGTTCATAAAGCTTCTTTAACGCACTGAAGTTAACATCAAGCCGTTGAGGCATAACGGCAAAGCATGTAGAAGAATTCCGTAATCTTTTATTTAAGTATAAAGTCGATTTTGTTGTATATACGCACTTAGCAAGCGATATCGAAATGCTTCAAATAACTGGTTTAGCATATTTGGGATTATTAACCTTTTTAACTTACTGAAGTTCACATAAAGCCATAACGGCATTACGGCAGTATATTTGAGTGAATGCCGTAATCTTTTATTTAGGTATAAAATCGATTTTCTTGAATATACACATTTAGCAATCGATATCGAAATGCAGCAAATCATTAGTTTAGCATATTTTAGTAAATTAACCCTCTCTATCTTACTGAAGTCTGCATAAAGCCTTAACGGCATAACAGCAGTGCATTTAAAAGAATTACGTAATCTTTTATTTAGGTATAAATCGATTTTTTGTATATACCATTTAGCAACGATATCGAAATGCTTCAAATAACTGGTTTAGAATTTTTCTTTTAACTGAAGTTACATAAAGCCATAACGGCATAACGGAGTATATTTGGTGAATTCCGTAATCTTTTATTTAGGTATAAAATCGATTTTCTTGTATATACACATTTAGCAATCGATATCGAAATGCCTCAAATAACTGGTTTAACATATTTAAGTTAATAAACCTTCTTTAACGATCTGAAGTTGGCACATAGCCGTGGCGGCATAACGGCAGTGCATGTAGAAGCATTCCGTAATCTAATATTTAGGTATAAAGTCGATTTTGTTGTATATACGCATTTGGCAATCGATATCGATATGCTTCACATCATTAGTTTAACATATTTAAGTTAATTGACCTCTTTTAACGTATTGAAGGTGATATAAATTCATGGCGGCTTAACGACAGTACATTTGGAAGAATTCCGTAGTCTTATAATTAATTATAAAGTCGATTTTCTTGTATACATGCATTAAGCAATCGATATCGAAATGCTTCAAATAACTGGTTTAGCATATTTAAGTTAATAAACCTTCTTTAACGAACTGAAGTTAACATAAAGCCATAACGGCATAACGGCAGTGTATTTAGAAGAATTCCGTTATCTTATATTTAGGTATAAAGTCGATTTTCTTGTATATACACATTTAGCAGTCGATATCGAAATGTTTCAAATCATTAGTTTAACATATTAAAGATAATAAACCTTCTTTAGCGAACGGAAGTTGTCATAAAGCCATGGCGGCATAACGGCAGTGCATTTAGAAGAATTCCGTAATCTCATATTTAGGTATAAAGTCGATTTTCTTGTATATACACATGTAGCAATCGATACCGAAATGCTTCAAATCATTAGTTTAACATATTTAAGTTAAAAACCTTCTTTATTGAACTGAAAATGGCATAAAGCAATGGCGGCATAACGGCAGTGCATTTAGAAGAATTCCGTAATGTTATAATCTTATATTTAGGTATAAAGTCGATTTTCTTGTACATACACATTTAGCAAGCGAAATCGAAATGCTTCAAATCAATAGTTTAAAATATTTAAGTAATAAACACTGAACTTTTTTTGTTTAACATATTTAAGTTAATTAATCCTCTTATCTTACTGAAGTCTGACATAAAGCCTTATCGGCATAACGGCAGTGCATTTAGAAGAATTCCGTATCTTATATTTAGGTATAAAGTCGATTTTCTTGTATATACACATTTGGAAAGCGATATCGAATGCTTAATCATTAGTTTAACATATTTAAGTTAATTAACCTTCTTTAACTACTGAAGTTGGCATAAAGCCATGGACGGCATAACGGCAGTGCATTTAGAAGAATTCCGTAATCTTATATTTAGGTATAAAGTCGATTTTCTTGTATATACACATTTAGCAATCGATATCGAAATGCCAAATCATTAGTTTAACATATTTAAGTATAATTAACCCTCTTTATCTTACTGAAGTCTCATAAAGCCTTAACGGCATAACGGCAGTGCATTTAGAAGAATTCCGTAATCTTATATTTAGGTATAAAGTCGATTTTCTTGTATATACACATTTAGCAATCGATATCGAAATGCTTCACATCATTAGTTTAACATAATTAAGTTATTTAACCTTCTTTAACGTATTGAAGTTGATATAAAGCCATGCGGCATAACGGCAGTGCATTTGAAGAATTCCGTAATCTTATATTTAGGTATAAAGTCGATTTTCTTGTATATACACATTTAGCAAGCGATATCGAAATGCTTAAATCATTAGTTTAACATATTAAGTTATTAACCTTCTTTAACTATTGAAGTTGATATAAAGCCATGCGGCATAACGGCAGTGCATTTGGAAGAATTCCGTAATCTTATATTTAGGTATAAAGTCGATTTTCTTGTATATACACATTTAGCAATCGATATCGAATGCTTCAATCATTAGTTTAACATATTTAAGTTATTTAACCTTCTTTACGTACTGAAGTTTATATAAAGCCATACGGATAACGGCAGTGCATTTGGAAGAATTCCGTAATCTTATATTTAGGTATAAAGTCGATTTTGTTGTATATACGCATTTAGCAATCGATATCGAAATGCTTCACATCATTAGTTTAACATAATTAAGTTATTTAACCTTCTTTAACGTATTGAAGTTGATATAAAGCCATAACGGCATAACGGCAGTGTATTTAGAAGAATTCCGTTATCTTATATTTAGGTATAAAGTCGATTTTCTTGTATATACACATTTAGCAGTCGATATCGAAATGTTTCAAATCATTAGTTTAACATATTAAAGATAATAAACCTTCTTTAGCGAACGGAAGTTGTCATAAAGCCATGGCGGCATAACGGCAGTGCATTTAGAAGAATTCCGTAATCTCATATTTAGGTATAAAGTCGATTTTCTTGTATATACACATGTAGCAATCGATACCGAAATGCTTCAAATCATTAGTTTAACATATTTAAGTTAATAAACCTTCTTTATTGAACTGAAAATGGCATAAAGCAATGGCGGCATAACGGCAGTGCATTTAGAAGAATTCCGTAATGTTATAATCTTATATTTAGGTATAAAGTCGATTTTCTTGTACATACACATTTAGCAAGCGAAATCGAAATGCTTCAAATCAATAGTTTAACATATTTAAGTTAATAAACCTTCTTTAACGAACTGAAGTTAACATAAAGCCATAACGGCATAACGGCAGTGTATTTAGAAGAATTCCGTAATCTTATATTTAGGCATAAAGTTGATTTTCTTATATATAAACATTTAGCAATCGATACCGAAATGCTTCAAATCATTAGCTTAACATATTTTAAATAATGAAGTTGATATAAAGCCATGGCGGCATAACGCCAGGGCATTTGGAAGAATTCCGTAATCTTGTATTTAGATATAAAGTCGTATTTGTTGTATATACGCATTAAGCAATCGATATCGAAATGCTTCAAATCATTAGTTTAACATATTTAAGTTAATTAAACCCCTTTAGTATATTTGGGTGAGTTCCGTAATCTTTTATTTAGGTATAAAATCGCTTTTCTTGTACATACACATGTAGCAATCGATATTTAGGTATAAAGTCGATTTTGTTGTATATACGCATTTAGCAATCGATATCGAAATGCTTCAAATCATTAGTTTAGCATGTTTAAGTAAATTAACCTTCTTTAGCGTACTGCAATTTATATAAAGCCATATCGGCATAATGGCAGTGTATTTCGATGAATTCCGTAATCTTATATTTAGATATAAAGTCGAATTTGTTGTATATACGCATTAAGCAACCGATATCGAAATGCTCCAAATCATTAGTTTAACATATTTAACTTAATGAAACGTCTTTATCTTACTGAAGTCTACAAAAGCCTTAACTGCATAACGGCAGTGCATTTAGAAGAATTCCGTAATCTTATATTTAGGTATAAAGTCGATTTTTTTGTATATACTCATTTAGCAATCGATATCGAAATGCTTCAAATCATAAGCTTAACATATTTTAGTTAATAAAGCTTTTTTAACGCACTGAAGTTAACATAAAGTCATGGCGGCATAACGGCAGTGCATTTAGAAGAATTCCGTAATCTCATATTTAGGTTTAAATTCGATTTTCTTGTATCTACAAATTTAGCAAGCGATATCGAAATACTTCATATCATTAGTTTAACATATTTAAGTTTATTAACCTTCTTTAACGTATTGAAGTTGATATAAAGCCATGGCGGCATAACGGCAGGGCATTTGGAAGAATTCCGTAATCTTGTATTTAGATATAAAGTCGAATTTGTTGTATATACGCATTAAGCAATCGAGATCGAAATGCTTCAAATCATTAGTTTAACATATTTAAGTTAATTAAACCTCTTTAGTATATTTGGGTGAGTTCCGTAATCTTTTATTTAGGTATAAAATCGCTTTTCTTGTACATACACATGTAGCAATCGATATTTAGGTATAAAGTCGATTTTGTTGTATATACGCATTTAGCAACCGATATCGAAATGCTTCAAATCATTAGTTTAGCATATTTAAGTAAATTAACCTTCTTTAGCGTACTGCAATTTATATAAAGCCATATCGGCATAACGGCAGTGTATTTCGATGAATTCCGTAATCTTATATTTAGATATAAAGTCGAATTTGTTGTATATACGCATTAAGCAACCGATATCGAAATGCTCCAAATCATTAGTTTAACATATTTAACTTAATGAAACGTCTTTATCTTACTGAAGTCTACACAAAGCCTTAACAGCATAACGGCAGTGCATTTAGAAGAACTCCGTTATCTTATATTTAGGCATAAATTCGATTTTCTTGTATATACTCATTTAGCAAGCGATATCGAAATGCTTCAAATCAATAGTTTAACATATTTAAGTTAATTAACCTTCTGTAACGTATTGAAATTGATATAAAGCCAGGGCGGCATAACGGCAGTGCATTTAGAAGAATTCCGTAATCTTTTGTTTAGGTATAAAGTCGAATTTCTTAAATATACACATTAAGGAATCGATAACGAAAAGTTTCAAATCATTAGTTTAACATATTTAAGTTACTTAACCTTCCTTATCTTACTGAGGTTTACAAAAGCCATAACGGTATAACGGCAGTGCATTTGGAAGAATTCCGTAATCTTATATTTAGACATAAAGTCGATTTTGTTGTATATACACATTTAGCTATCAATATCGAGATGCTACAAACCATTAGTTTAACATATTTAAGTTAATTAATCCTCTTTATCTTATTAAAGTCTACAAAAGTTTGGAGGAGTTCCGTAA
Organism: Bactrocera correcta; assembly: GCA_027475135.1. Lineage (NCBI taxonomy): Eukaryota > Metazoa > Arthropoda > Insecta > Diptera > Tephritidae > Bactrocera > Bactrocera correcta. The sequence goes on along the minus strand of CM050324.1, from coordinate 9,393,704 downwards.
TCTTATATTTAGGTATAAAGTCGATTTTGTTGTATATACGCATTTAGCACTCGATATCGAAATGCTTCAAATCATTAGTTTAGCATATTTTAGTAAATTAACCTTCTTTAGCGTACTGCAATTTATATAAAGCCACATCGGCATAACGGCAGTGTATTTCGATGAATTCCGTAATCTTATATTTAGATGTAAAGTCGAATTTGTTGTACATATGCATTAAGCAATCGATATCGAAATGCTTCAAATCATTAGTTTAACATATTTACCTTAATTTAACGTCTTTATCTTACTGAAGTCTACAAACGCCTTAACTGCATAACGGCAGTGCATTTAGAAGAATTCCGTAAACTTATATTTAGTTATAAAGTCGATTTTCTTGTATATACTCATTTAGCAATCGAAATCGAAATGCTTCAAATCATTAGCTTAACATATTTAAGTTAATAAAGCTTTTTTAACGCACTGAAGTTAATATAAAGTCATGGCGATATAACGGCAGTGCATTTAGAAGATTTCCGTAATCTTATATTTAGGTATAAACTCGATTTTCTTGTATTTGCATATTTAGCAATCGATATCGAAATTCTTCAAATCATTAGTTTAACATATTTAAGTTAATTAACCCTCTCTATCTTACTAAAGTCTACATAAGGCCTTAACAGCATAACGGCAGTGCATTTAGAACAATTCCGTTATCTTATATTTAGGTATAAATTCGATTTTCTTAAATATACACATTTAGCAAGCGATATCGAAATGCTTCAAATCAATAGTTTAACATATTCAAGTTAATTAACCTTCTTTAACGTATTGAAGTTGATATAAAGCCAGGGCGGCATAACGGCAGTGCATTTAGAAGAATTCCGTTATCTTATGTTTAGGTATAAAGTCGAATTTCTTGAATATACACATTTAGCAATCGATACCGAAATGCTTCAAATCATTAGTTTAACATATTTAAGTTAATAAACCTTCTTAAACGCACTGAAGTCTACATAAAGCCTTAACGGTATAACGGCAGTGCATGTAGAAGAATTCCGTAATCTTATATTTAAGTATAAATTCGATTTTCTTGTATATACATTTAGCAAGCGATATCGAAATGCCTCAAATCATTAGTTTAACATATTTAAGTTAATTAACCTTCTTTAACGTATTTAAGTTGACATAAAGCCATGGCGGCATAACGGCAGTGCATTTAGAAGAATTCCGTAATCTTATATTTAGATATAAATCGATTTTCTTGATATATTTCATATTTAGCAATCGATATCGAAATGCTTAAATCATTAGTTTAACATATTAAGTTAATTAACCCTTCTCTATCTTACTGAAGTCTACATAAAGCCTTAACGGCATAACGGCAGTGCATTTAGAAGAATTCCGTAATCTTATATTTAGGTATAAAGTTTGATTTTCTTGTATATACATATTTAGCAAGCGATATCGAAATGCCTCAAATCATTAGTTTAACATATTTAAGTTAATTAACCTTCTTTACTATAAGTTACAAAAGCCATGCGGCATAACGGCAGTGCGTTTAGAAGAATTCCGTATCTTATATTTAGGTATAAAGTCGAATTTCTTGATATACACATTAAGCAATCGATATCGAAATGCTTAAAATCATTAGTTTAACTATTTAAGTTAAATAACCTTCTTATCTACTGAAGTTTACATAAAGCCATAACGGTATAACGGCAGTGCATTTGGAAGAATTCCGTAATCTTATATTTAGGTATAAAGTCGATTTTGTTGTATATACATATTTAGCAATCGATATCGAATGCTTCAAATCATTATTTAACATATTTAAATTAATTAACCTCTTTATCTTACTGAAGTCTACAAAAGTTCGCTAACGATGATTTAGCTGTAATCTTATATTTAGGTATAAAGTCGAATTTGTTGTATATACGCATTAAGCAATCGATATGAAATGCTTCAAATCATTAGTTTAACATATTTAAGTTAATAAACCTTCTTTAACGACTGAAGTCTACATAAAGCCTTAACGGTATAACTGCAGTGCATTTAGAAGAATTCCGTAATCTTATATTTAGGTATAAAGTCGATTTTCTTGTATATACATATTTAGCAATCGATATCGAAATTCTTCAAATCATTAGTTTAACATATTTAAGTTAATTAACCCTCTCTATCTTACTGAAGTTACAAAAGCCTTAACAGCATAACGGCAGTGCATTTAGAAGAATCCGTTATCTTATATTTAGGCATAAATCGATTTTCTTGTATATACTCATTTAGCAACGATATCGAAATGCTTCAAATCATTAGTTTAACATATTTAAGTTAATTAACCTCTGTAACGTATTGAAATTGATTAAAGCCAGGCGGCATAACGGCAGTGCATTTAGAAGAATTCCGTAATCTTTTTTAGGTATAAAGTCGAATTTCTTAAATATACACATTAAGCAATCGATAACGAAAGTTCAAATAATTAGTTTAACATATTTAAGTTAATTAACCTTCCATACTTACTGAGTTTATATAAAGCCATACGGTATAACGGCAGTGCATTTGGAAGAATTCCGTAATCTTATATTTAGCATAAAGTCGATTTTTTGTATATACAATTTAGCATCAATATCGAAATGCTTCAAACATTAGTTTAACATATTTAAGTTAATTAACCTCTTTATCTTATAAGTCTACAAAAGTAATTAGGATGCATTTAGAAGATTCCGTAATCTTATATTTAGGTATAAAGTGATTTTGTTGTATATACCATTTAGCATCGATATCGAAATGCTTCAAATCATTAGTTTAAGCATATTTAGTTAATTAACCTTCTTTACGTACTGAATTTATATAAAGCTCATCGGCATAACGGCAGTGATTTGAGAATTCCGTAATCTTATATTTAGTTAAAGTCGAATTTTTGAATATCATTAAGCAATCGATATCGAAATGCTTCAAATCATTAGTTTAACATATTTACTTAATTAACTCTTTATCTTACTGAAGTTACATAAGCCTTAACTGCATAACGGCAGTGCATTTAGAAGAATTCCGTAAACTTATATTTAGTTATAAAGTCGATTTTTTGTATATACTCATTTAGCAATCGATATCGAAATGCTTCAAATCATTAGCTTTAACATATTTAAGTTAATTAATCTTTTTTAACGACTGAAGTTAATAAAAGTCAGGCGGCATAACGCAGTGCATTTAGAAGATTTCCGTAATCTTATATTTAGGTATAAATCGATTTTCTTGTATATGCATATTTAGCAATCGATATCGAAATTCTTCAAATCATTAGTTTAACATATTTAAGTTAATTAACCCTCTCTATCTTACTGAAGTCTACATAAAGGCCTTAACGCATAACGGCAGTGCATTTAGAAGAATTCCGTAATCTTATATTTAGGTATAAATTCGATTTTCTTAATATACACATTTAGCAAGCGATATCGAAATGCTTCAAATCATAGTTTAACATATTTAAGTTAATTAACCTTCTTTAACGTATTGAAGTTGATATAAAGCCAGGGCGGCATAACGGCAGTGCATTTAGAAGAATTCCGTATCTTATGTTTAGGTATAAAGTCGAATTTCTTGAATATACACATTAAGGAATCGATAACGAAATGCTTCAAATCATTAGTTTAACGATATTTAAGTTAATTAACCTTCTTATCTTACTGAAGTTTACATAAAGCCATAACGGTATAACGGCAGTGCATTTGGAAGAATTCCGTAATCTTATATTTAGGCATAAAGTCGATTTTGTTGTATATACACATTTAGCAATCGATATCGAAATGCTTCAAACCATTAGTTTAACATATTTAAGTTAATTAATCCTTCTTTTATGAAGTTAACATAAAGTCTACATAACGGCAGATTTGGAAGAATTCCGTAATCTTATATTTAGGAATAAAGTCGATTTTCTTGTATATACCATTTAGCAATCGATATCGAAATGCTTCAAATCATTAGTTTAACATATTTAAGTTAATTAACCTTCTTTACGTACTGAAGTTTACATAAAGCCATACGGCATAACGGCAGTGTATTTGATGAATTCCGTAATCTTATATTTAGATATAAAGTCGAATTTGTTGTATATACGCATTTTAAACAATCGATATCGAAATGCTTCAAATCATTAGTTTAACATATTTAAGTTAATTAAACTCTTTATCTTACTGAAGTCTGAAAAGCCTTAATGCATAACGGCAGTGCATTTAGAAGAATTCCGTAATCTTATATTTAGGTATAAAGTCGATTTTCTTGTATATACTCATTTAGCATCGATATCGAAATGCTTCAAATCATTAGCTTAACATATTTAAGTTAATAAACCTTTCTTTAACGACTGAAGTTAACATAAAGCTATCGGCATAACGGCAAAGCATTTAGAAGAATTTCCGTAATCTTATATTTAGGTATAAATCGATTTTCTTGTATTACAAATTTAGCAAGCGATATCGAAATGCTTCAAATCATTAGTTTAACATATTTAAGTTTATTAACCTTCTTTAACGATGAAGTTGATATAAAGCCATGCGGCATAACGGCAGGGGATTTGAAGAATTCCGTAATCTTGTATTTAGTATAAAGTCGATTTTTGTATATACGCATTAAGCAATCGATATCGAAATGCTTCAAAACATTAGTTTAACATATTTAAGTTAATTATCCTACTTTATCTACTGAAGTTTACATAAAGCCATTACGGTATAACGGCAGTGCATTTGGAAGAATTCCGTAATCTTATATGTAGGCATAAAGTCGATTTTCTTATATATACACAGTTAGCAATCGATATCGAAATGCTTCAAACCATTAACTTAACATATTTAAGTTAATTAACCCTCTTTATCTTACTGAAGTTTACATAAAGCCATAACGGCATAACGGCAGTATATTTATATGAATTCCGTTATCTTATATTTATGTATAAAATCTATTTTCTTGTATACACACATTTAGCAATCGATATCGAAATGCTTCAAATCATTAGTTTAACATATTTAAGTTAATAAACTTTCTTTAACGCTCTGAAGTCTACATAAAGCCTTAACGGTATAACTGCAGTGCATTTAGAAGAATTCTGCAATCTTATATTTTGGGATAAAGTCGATTTTCTTGTATTTACATATTTAGCAATCGATATCGAAATCCTTCAAATCATTAGTTTAACATATTTAAGTTAACTAACCCTCTCTATCTTGCTGAAGTCTACATAAAGCCTTAACGGCATAACGGCAGTGCATTTAGAAGAATTTTGTAAACTTATATTTAGGTATAAAGTCGATTTTGTTGTATATACACATTTAGCAGTCGATATCGAAATGCTTCAACTCATTAGCTTAACATATCTAAGTTAATAAACCTTCTTTAACGAACTGAAGTTTCTTGAATATACACATGTAGCAATCGATATCGAAATGCTTCAAGCCATTAGCTTAACATATTTAAGTTAATTAACCTTCTTTATCTTACTGAAGTTTACATAAAGCCATAACGGCATAACGGCAGTATATTTATATGAATTCCGTTATCTAATATTTAGGTATAAAGTCGATTTTCTTGTATATACTCATTTAGCAATCGATATCGAAATGCTTCAAATCATTAGTTTAACATATTTAAGTTAATAAACTTTCTTTAACGCACTGAAGTCTACATAAAGCCTAAACGGTATAACTGCAGTACATTTAGAAGAATTCTGCAATCTTATATTTTGGGATAAAGTCGATTTTCTTGTATTTACATATGTAGCAATCGATATCGAAATGCTTCAAATCATTAGTTTAACATATTTAAGTTTACTAACCCTCTCTATCTTGCTGAAGTCTACATAAAGCCTTAACGGCATAACGGCAGTGCATTTAGAAGAATTTTGTAAACTTATATTTAGGTATAAAGTCGATTTCGTTGTATATACACATTTAGCTGTCGATATCGAAATGCTTCAACTCATTAGTTTAACATATTTAAGTTAATAAACCTTCTTTAACGAACTGAAGTTGGCATATGGCGGCATAACGGCAGTGCATGTCGAAGAATTCCGTTATCTTATATTTAGGTATAAAGTCGAATTTCTCGAATATACACATTAAGCAATCGATAGCGAAATGCTTCAAATCATTAGCTTAACATATTTAAGATAATTAACCTTCTTTAAAGAACGGAAGTTGGCATAAAGCCATAGCGGCATAACGGCAGTGCATTCAGAAGAATTCCGTAATCTTATATTTAGGCATAAAGTCGATTTTCTTGTACTTACACATTAAGCAATCGATAGCGAAATGCTTCAAATCATTAGCTTAACATATTTAAGTTAATTAACCTTCTCTAACGTATTGAAGTTGATATAAAGCCATGGCGGCATAACGGCAGTGCATGTCGAAGAATTCCGCTATCTTATATATAGGTACAAAGTCGATTTTCTTGTATATACTCATTTAGCAATCGATATCGAAATGCTTCAAATCATTAGCTTAACGTATTTAAGTTAATAAAGCTTTTTTAACGCACTGAAGTTAACATTAAGTCATGGCGGCATAACGGCAGTGCATTTAGAAGAATTCCGTTATCTTATATTTAGGTATAAATTCGATTTTCTGCTATATACATATTTAGCAAGCTATATCGAAATGCCTCAAAGCATTAGTTTAACATATTTAAGTTAATTAACCTTCTTTAACGTATTGAAGTTGATATAGAGCCATGGCGGCATAACGGCAGTGCATTTAGAAGAATTCCGTAGTCTTATGTTTAGGTATAAAGTCGAATTTCTTGAATATACACATTTAGCAATCGGTAACGAAATGCTTCAAATCATTAGTTTAAGATATTTAAGTTAATTGACCTTCTTTATCTTACTGAAGTTTACATAAAGCTATAACGGTATAACGGCAGTGCATTTGGAAGAATTCCGTAATTTCATATTTAGGCATAATGTCGATTTTGTTGTATATACACATTTAGCAATCGATATCGAAATGCTTCAACTCATTAGTTTAACATGTTTAAGTTAATAAAGTTTCTTTAACGCACTGAAGTTAACATAAAGCCATGGCGGCATAACGGCAGTGCATTTAGAAGAATTCCGTAATCTTATATTTAGGTATAAAGTCGATTTCGTTGTACATGCGCATTTAGCAATCGATATCGAAATGCTTCAAATCATTAGTTTAACATATTTAAGTTAATTAACCCTCTTTATCTTACTGAAGTCTACAAAAGCCTTAACTGCAGTGCATTTAGAAGATTTACGTAATCTTATTGTTCAAAATTGAACATGTTCGTTGCTGCCAAAGCACGGACAACAATATTATATTTAAACCTTTATATATTATGTTAAATAAGATAAGAAATAATCTTACTATTGATACAGTCCACTAATATTAGATATTTATGTTCAAATATATTGAACATACACACATATACATAAACATACTTAAAACGCATTGTCATGCAAAACAATAGCATTCAATAGACAATAACACAAACATTACTAAGAATAAGATGTTTGCATATGATGGCCCATGGGTTCCTAGAATATATTTTAGCAGCCGCTTGTAAATGTACTCACATTAAAACAAATCCAAGGTCACATAACATATGCACTAGAAAACAATACACTACCAGGTAGCATAAACAATGTGCTGCATACATATGAACACACACATACACATATATTAAGTTATTTAGGATACTTTGAAAAATAGTATATAAGGTTTCCAAATTTATAAATAAAATCAGAATGAAATCTTCTCAGCTCGACTAAAGACGTTTTTTAATTCCCCCCACCAGTGGTAAGGATTATCTAAAATCTGTGTTGAGTTAGTTTGATCTTACAAATCAAACAGTTTGATATAATTCAAACATTTGGTCCTTCGAGTAAAAAAAGAGCTCAACCAAGATAAAAAAAAGCCCTGCTATTTATAAAAATACAGGCAAATTAAAAAATATATAAAGCATTGAAAAGAAATTGTAAGACGGGTTAATATTCCCGCGTATTTATATAATCACATAAGCCGTTTTAGTACGAAACTAAACGCTGTGTTAAAAACTGTTATTTAAAAAAAAATATTCAACGGCTGTGAATCGAGGCACAGCAAGGTCAACCGGGCGACCAAAACAATCACCTCCAACGATTTTTTTTTTTGAAGAATAAGAACAGTTTAATAAATAAAATATTAATTAAAAATGTCGAACACTGCGGACATTTTGCAACGCCAAATGGCGCTGCAACCTGAAATTTCAGCACGGTGCGATCAAAATAAATTAGAGGATGTTAAGATACTATGGAGCGAATTCCACGGCAACCATGTAAACTTGGCAGGGAAAGTAGCACCGAATCATGAATACTACAATAAAAAAGTGTACGAAGAATTGCGGCAGAAATGCGAAGCCGCACATGGTAGAGCTGAGGAGCTCAAAATGGAACGCGCAACCCAAGAAATGGAAATAGGAGCAAGATCAATGAACCCAACAGATAAAATAATAAATTGTATAGAGCAGGCAATTGAAAGAAGATCGGAGAGAATTCAATCTACAATTGCAGAGGCAAAGATAAATATAAATAATAAAGACGAAACTGAAATTGAAAGATACGAAGAACGTCTCAAGAATTTATGGAGCTGCATGCAGAAAGATATCGACGAATTGTCGATAAAGTACAATAAGCCATCTTATATGTACGAATTTGAAGATCTTTCCTTTGAAGTCAGCGCTACTTTGCGGTTATTAAAAAAACAAAAGCAAAGCGACATTATAAAAACGGAAAAATTAGAATTACCGAAAATAGAGTTGCCAAAATTCTCAGGCGAATTCCGAGAATGGCAACCATTTAAGGAGCTCTTCGAGGAGTATGTCCATAATAATAAGGACATAAGTGACTCCAAAAAGATGAGCTATTTGAAATCTTGTATTCAAGGGATCAGGTGCAAATTACGACACTGCGTGGGAATTACTGACACGTAGATATGATAACACACGCAAACAATTTAACGACAATATCGAGAGGCTGGTAGAAATACCACAACTGACGGATGAGTCAGAATATAAAATGAAAAAATTTTTAGATGTAACAAATGAATGCATCAGTATAGTAAGGAGTAAAGGATCATTAGAGGATGTTTTAGCTCAGCTAGTGTTAAGAAAATTTTCGAAACAATTACTTCGAGAATACGAAAATACCGTTCGTAAACCGAATGATGTACAAAATTTGTCAGAAGTAATTTCATTTCTGGAACATCAGTATAGTACTCAGAATTCCATGCAAGAGTCACAAAGATATTTATCTCGAGGAGTAAACTCACAACAACAAAACAAATTTTACAATTCCGCAACCGAAACAAATAAATCATTAGGAAAGACAAGTTTTCGTCCTTGACACACAATACCTTGACACAATACATGAAGACAAACCAAGTCAAAAAATATCATCAAATATGACTAAACAGAAAGGAGAAGACACATTTTTAGCAACAGCTATAATAAAAGTGATAACGCCAAACGGAGAGCTGGAATTAAGAGCCTTAATTGATAGTGGTTCTCAGAAAACTCTAATTTCTGAGGAAGGAGTTCAAATGTTAGGGTTACCGAAAATAAAGGTAACCACCGAAATAAGCGGCGTCTCAGCGGAATGCGTAGAAGTTTCACGGCATAAAGTACGACTCGAAATAAAACCTAGATTTAATAGCAAGTTTCTAGCAGAAACCGAAGCTCTGGTGTTATCCAAACTACATAAAGCACTTCCAATAAAAAAATTTTAAAAGAAGGCGTATATATGGAAGAATAAACGACTAGCGGATCCAAACTTCAACAAACCAAGTCGCATTGATGTAGTAATTGGAGCTGATTTGTATCCAAAAATAATGAAAAAAGGTATAATTAAAGCTGATGGATTACTAGGACAAGCCACAATGCTGGGTTGGATTGTGTCTGGTAATATTGAAAGATCCAGAAGCAATGAAATAGTAGCAGCTATGACAACCTTTAAACTGGATGATTTAGAAAGATTTTGGGAAATGGAAAAGGATGAAGAGGAGCCTACTCCAGAAGATACCATATGTGAACAAAATTTTATTAAAACGACAACACGTGATTCAACAGATGGCAGATTTATAGTAGCCATTCCGTTTAAAACGGAGAAAAAGCTTGGAGAATCTAGGAAAACAGCAGTCGCACGGTTAATGAGTATGGAAAGGAAATTTGAAACAAGAAAAGATCTAAAAGACGACTACACAGAGTTCATGCGGGAATATCAAAAGATGGGACATATGAAGGAAGTTGAAAAGATGGGTCAAGGTAAATATTACTTGCCCCATCAAGCTGTAATTAAAAAAGAAAGCACCACAACAAAACTAAGAGTGGTCTTTGACGCATCGGCAAAAACTACAAATGGTCACAGTTTGAATGACGTAATGCTAATCGGGCCAAGATTACAGAAAGATATTGTAGATATCATTATAACGTGGCGTATGTGGCGTTATGTAATGACTGCTGATGTCGAAAAGATGTATCGGCAAATAAAAGTCAGAGAGGAAGATCAGGAATATCAGTATATTCTATGGAGAGAAAGTCCTCAAGAGAAAATAAAACAATTCAAACTTACAACAGTGACATTTGGTACAGCAGCAGCACCATTTTTAGCAGTGAGAACGTTACAAGAGATTGGTAACATTTACTGTAAAGATGATAAAAACGTGCATGACATCATTAATAACGATTTTTATATGGACGATCTCATGACAGGCGGTCATACTATTCAGGAATGTAAAGAATTGCGAGAGAAATTGGTACAAGCTTTACAGAGTGCAGGATTTCATTTAAGAAAATGGTTATCAAATAGTTCCGAAATAATTGATAATCGTACACGGGAAGATAATCAAATTATTCAAATCGAAGAAACGGATTCAGTAAAAACATTGGGGTTACAATGGGAACCAAAACGTGACCTATTTAAATTTAAAGCAGCAACTCAACAGGTGAAAAAAATTACAAAACGAACAATACTATCACAATTGGCAAAAATATTTGACCCGCTTGGTTGGCTTGCACCAGTAACAATTGTTGGTAGATGTTTCATGCAAAAACTTTGGTCTACAGGTGGATCTTGGGACGAGTCGTTAAATAAAGAGTTAGAAGAAGAATGGCTGAAATTCGCTAAACAATTAAAAATATTAGATAAAATAACTATTCCACGCTGGATCGGTACAAATAATACCACTAGTTTGGAATTGCATGCGTTTGGAGACGCATCTGACAAAGCATATGCAGCAGTAATTTATGCAAGTCCTCATTTCGGAGGAATTTGGGAAGCAGGTGTCAAATCTATGAAACATCATCTTAAGCGTATCATAAGAGATAACACTCTCACATATGAAGAATTAACTAGACTGTTAACACAAATTGAAGCAGTTTTAAATTCACGCCCACTTTATACAACTGGAGAAGATTGTGAAAACGACGGTATACTTACTCCAGGGCATTTCTTAATTGGAAGACCTTTATTGAGTGCGCCAGAACCATCTCAAGAAAGAAATCTTTCGACATTGGATAGATGGAATCTTCTTCAAAAAATGAAATGCCAATTTTGGAAGATCTGGAAAGAGGAATATCTTCATACATTACAACAAAGGTATAAATGGAAGCAACCAATGAACAACATCAAAGAAGGACAAATTGTGTTGATAAGAAATGAGACTTCTCATCCAGCTAAATGGCCGATGGGAAAAATTACTGAAAGGCATAAAGGATCTGATGGAATGGTGAGAGTTGTAACCATTAAGA
>CM050324.1:9346423-9381423 GCA_027475135.1 Bactrocera correcta | reverse complement strand
GATTTTCTTGTATACACACATTTAGCAAGAGATATCGAGATGCTTCAACTCTTTAGTTTAACATATTTAAGTTAATTAACCTTCTGTAACGATCTGAAGTTGAAATAAAGCCATGGCGGCATAGCGGCAGTGCATTTATAAGAATTCCGTAATCTAATATTTAGGTATAACGTCGATTTTGTTGTATATACGCATTTAGCAATCGATTTCGAAATGCTTCAAATAACTGGTTTAGCATATTTAGGTTAATTAACCTTCTTTATCTTACTGAAGTTTACAGAAAGCCATAACGGCATAACGGCAGTATATTTGGATGAATTCCGTAATCTTATATTTAGGTATAAAGTCGATTTTCTTGTATATACACATTAAGCAATCGATAACAAAATGCTTCAAATTATTAGTTTAACATATTTAAGTTAATTAACCTTCTTTATCTTACCGAAGTTTACATAAAGCCATAACGGTATAACGGAAGTGTATTTGGAAGAATTCCGTAATCCTATATTAAAGTATAAAATCGATTTTGTTGTATATACACATTTAGCAATTTATATCGAGATGCTTCAACTCATTAGTTTAACATATTTAAGTTAATAAACCTTCTTTCGCGATCTGAAGTTGGCATATAGCCATGGCGGCATAACGACAGTGCGTGTTGAAGAATTCTGTATTCTTAAATTTAGGTATAAAGTCGATTTTCTTGTATATACACATTTAGCTATCGATATCGAAATGCTTCAAACCATTAGTTTAACATATTTGGAATAATTAACCTTCTTTAACGTATTGAAGGTGATATAAAGCCATAAAGGTATAACTGCAATGCATTTAGAAGAGTTCCGTAATGTTATAATTTTATATTTAGGTATAAGGTCGATTTTCTTGTATTTACACATTTAGCAATCGATATCGAAATGCTTCAAACCATTGGTTTAACATATTTAAAATAATTAACCTTCTTTAACGTATTGAAGTTGATATAAAGCCATGGCGGCATAACGATAGTACATGTGGCAGAATTCCGTGATCTTATATTAAAGTATAAAGTCGATTTTCTTGTATATATACATTTCGCAATCGATATCGAAATGCTTCAGATAACTGGTTTTACATATTTAAGTTAATAAACCGCCCTAAGTGAACTGAAGTTGACAAAAAGCCATAACGGCAGTGCATTTGGAGGAATTCCGTAGTCTTATATTTAGGCATAAAGTCGATTTTCTTGTATATACACATTTTGCAATCGATATCGAAATGCTTCAGATAACTGGTTTAACATATTTAAGTTAATAAACCTTCTTCAACGAACTGAAGTTAACATAAAGCCATAACGGCATAACAGCAGTGCATGTAGAAGAATTCCGTAATCTTATATTTAGATATAGAGTCGATTTTCTTGTATATACACATTTAGCAATCGATATCGAAATGCTTCAAATCATTAGTTTAACATATTTAAGTTAATAAACCTTCTCTAACGAACGGAAGTTGGCTTAAAGCCATGGCGACATAACGGCAGTGCATTTAGAAGAATTCCGTAATCTTATATTTAGGCATAAAGTCGATTTTCTTGTATATACACATTAAGCAATCGATATCGAAATGCTTCAAATCATGAGTTTAGCATATTTAAGTTAATTAACAACCTTTATCTTACTGAAGTCTACAAAAGCCGTAACGGCATAACAGCAGTGCATTTAGAAGAATTCCGTAATCTTATATTTAGGTATATAGTCGATTTTCTTGTATATACACATTAAGCAATCGATAACGAAATGCTTCAAATTATTAGTTTAACATATTTAAGTTAATTACCCTTCTTTATCTTACTGAAGTTTACATAAAGCCATAACGGTATAACGGAAGTGTATTTGGAAGAATTCCGTAATCCTATATTAAAGTATAAAGTCGATTTTCTTGTATTTACACATTTAGCAATTGATATCGAAATGCTTCAGATAACTGGTTTAACATATTTAAGTTAATAAACCTTCTTTAACGAACTGAAGTTAACATAAAGCCATAACGGCATAACGGAAGTGCATGTAGAAGAATTCCGTAATCTTATATTTAGATATAGAGTCGATTTTCTTGTATATACACATTTAGCAATCGATATCGAAATGCTTCAAATCATTAGTCTAACATATTTAAGTTAATTAATCCTCTTTATCTTACTGAAGTCTACATAGAGCTTTAACGGCATAACGGCAGTGCATTTAGAAGAATTCCGTTATCTTATGTTTACCTATAAATTCGGTTTTCTTGTATACACACATTTAGCAAGAGATATCGAGATGCTTCATCTCATTACTTTAACATATTTAAGTTAATTAATCTTCTATAACGATCTGAGGTTGATATAAAGCCATGGCGGCATAACGGCAGTGCATTTAGAAGAATTCCGTAATCTCATATTTAGGTATAACGTCGATTTTGTTGTATATACACATTTAGCAATCTATACCGAGATGCTTCAACTCATTAGTTTAACATATTTAAGTTAATAAACCTTCTTTCGCGATCTGAAGTTGGCATATAGCCATGGCGGCATAACGACAGTCGATTTTCTTGTATATACACATTTAGCTATCGATATCAAAATGCTTCAAATCATTAGTTTAACATATTAAGTTAATAAACATTTTTTAGCTTACTGAAGTCTACATAAAGCCTTAACGGTATAACGGCAATGCATTTAGAAGAATTCCGTAATATTATAATTTTATATTTAGGTATAAAGTCGATTTTCTTGTATTTACACATTTAGCAATCGATATCGAAATGCTTCAAACCATTGGTTTAACATATTTAAAATAATTAACCTTCTTTAACGTATTGAAGTTGATATAAAGCCATGGCGGCATAACTATAGTACATGTGGCAGAATTCCGTGATCTTATATTTAAGTATAAAGTCGATTTTCTTGTATATATACATTTCGCAATCGATATCGATATCTTCAGATAACTGGTTTTACATATTTAAGTTAATAAACCGCCCTAAGCGAAATGAAATTGACATAAAGCCATAACGGCAGTGCATTTGGAGGAATTACGTAGTCTTATATTTAGGCATAAAGTCGATTTTCTTTTATATACACATTTTGCAATCGATATCGAAATGCTTCAGATAACTGGTTTAACATATTTAAGTTAATAAACCATCTTTAACGAACTGAAGTTAACATAAAGCCATAACGACATAACGACAGGGCATGTAGAAGAATTCCGTAATCTTATGGTTAGATATAGAGTCGATTTTCTTGTATATACACATTTAGCAATCGATAGCGAAACGCTTCAAATCATTAGTTTAACTTATTTAAGTTAATAAACCTTCTCTAACGAACGGAAGTTGGCTTAAAGCCATGGCGACATAAGGGCAGTGCATTTAGAAGAATTCCGTAATCTTATATTTAGGCATAAAGTCGATTTTCTTGTATATACACATTTAGCAATCGATATCGAAATGCTTTAAATCATTAGTTTAATATATTTAAGTTATTTAACCTTCTTTAACGATCTGAAGTTGGCATATAGCAATGGCGGCATAATGGTAGCGCATTTAGAAGAATTCCGTAATCTCATATTTAGGTATAATGTCGATTTTTTTGTATATACGCATTTAGAAATCGATATCGAAATGCTTCAAATAACTGGTTTATCATATTTAGGTTAATTAACCTTCTTTATCTTACTGAAGTTTACAGAAAGCCATAACGGCATAACGACAGTATATTTGGTTGAATTCCGTAATCTTATATTTAGGTATAAAGTCGATTTTCTTGTATATACACATTAAGCAATCGATAACGAAATGCTTCAAATTATTAGTTTAACATATTTAAGTTAATTAACCTTCTTTATCTTACTGAAGTTTACATAAGGCCATAACGGTATAACGGAAGTGTATTTGGAAGAATTCCGTAATCCCATATTAAAGTATAAAGTCGATTTTCTTGTATTTACACATTTGGCAATCGATATCGAAATGCTTCAGATAACTGGTTTAACATATTTAAGTTAATAAACCTTCTTTAACGAACTGAAGTTAACATAAAGCCATAACGGTATAACGGCAGTGCATGTAGAAGAATTTATTTATTTATTTATTTTTTTTATTTTATAAAAGTTTACATAACAATAAAATTATTACATAAACTATAAATAACGCAGCACTAGCATCGGAGGCTTTCGGCTGGCATGTTGACTAGGGCGGTATCAAATGCGTCGGAGTAGGTCGGTATCTCTGAGGAAATTATATATCCTGCTGATGTTATTGTCCAGCGGGTTTTTCAGCAGCTGTGTGGGGTTAATACCATTGAAATGAAGTTGTCTTTGGGCATCAAGTTTCGGGCAGCAATCCAAGAGGTGGATAATGCTGAGTGAAAAGTTGCAGAACGGGCAGCAACTAGGAGTAGCGCCTTGAAGCAAATGAGAGGCAGTAATAATCGTGTGGCCAAGCCGGAGTCGGGTATATGGAGTTGTGTAGTTTGTCGGCATGGTCGGAGAGAAGCAGGGTTTTGTACGACTGGGATTGATTGAGGAGTAGTGATGGCTATACCGGCTCCACTCGGATAGCAATTTTTTTTTCCTCTCATTATTTATAAACCGGTAGATATCTCTTTTAAAAAGGACGTTGGAAGTTATGGTAGGTGTAACAACCATATCTTTAGCGACCTTATCAGCAATCGTGTTGCCCTTTATATCAGCGTAACCGGGGACCCACATGATTTTGATATTCCGGGGGTGTGAAATAAGGATGTTTCGGATGTTTTCAATAACGGGGTTGGTTTGGTTACATTCCTTGATAGCTTGAAAACATGACATACTGTCAGAGCAAATTATAAATTTTCCTTTATTTCGTACGGAATAAAGCATCGCCTTGAATATTGCCACGGCTTCTGCTGTGAAAATCGAGCAGAAATTAAACAAAGTACCATAAGTAATTACTTCTCCATGTTCTTTCACGACAGCAAATGAAGTCTGTGATGATTTTGAACCGTCGGTAAAAATCAGATCCCATCCAGTGGATTTGTATTTCGCTGCTACTTCGAGGAAATTTGCCTTGTATACATCGTTGGCAGTATTCGCCTTCCGCAGGTGGACAAGTTCATTGATAAAAGAATCATTTTTAAACAGCCACGGCGGATGAACGCTTTTGCGAATACGAGGCCTTTGGAGTGGAAGGCCGTTATTCTTTGCGAATTTGATACATAAGTAAACGGATGATTGTACTTTGGGTGGCCGTTTGCGCGAAATCGCTAATTGTAGGTCCTTTCTAAGAAGAGCGTTCGGTGAAAACATCAGCTTAGCGTAGAGTTTGCGAACTGAATCTTCGGCGTCATCGAGTATTGTATTTAGCCCAGATTCTGCAAATAAATTATTTAAGGGAGTCGTTGGAAACGCGCGCAGCGATCTTCGAATTGCAGCGTGGTAAGGGGCAGTCAGCATTTTCAACTTATTTTTTGCGTGATGTCCATAAACTTCCAAACCGTATTGTATAGTTGAGACCATAAGTGCCCTGGTTACGTTAATCAACAATGCCGGACCGAGAAATGAGCGCTTTGCGGAGAGGTACTTAACTATTAATAGTTTGGACATTAGTCTATCTCTTACATATTGACAATGTTGAGCGAAAGAGTACTTAGAGTCTAGTATTATACCTAAAAACTTAAGGCTATTTGTACAATTTATGGTTACATCGGAAAAAGTTATGGTATGGGTGCTACAATTTCTTTTTCTACAAATGTGCAAAAATTTAGATTTGCTAGGGGAAATTGAAGCGCCGGGAGTTTGCGACCAGGAAAAGATTTTGGAGAGGATATCGGAGAAGGTTCTTAGAACTGCTGCTTGATCAGTGTTTTTGGAATACACCAGAACATCGTCAGCGTACAGTTGGTGCTCAATAGTGGTAAATTTAGACAGTAATTCGCTGAGTTCATCAAACGCTATAATGAAGAGTATCACCGATAAGGGTGATCCTTGAGGAGTGCCATTATCTAGGGGAAGGATAGAGGAACGGGTGTTCGAGATAAGGACGCTTATTTTACGATGGGATAAAAAAGATTTTATAAAATTTAAGATTCGCGGACCCACTTTCCATTTGGTTAGTTGCCTTAGTACGATATGAATACCTATTCGATCAAAGGCTTTTAGAAAATCGAGAGACATCAGGGAGATGTGATTTTTATTTGACAAAGCATTAGAAATGTAGTGGTCAAGATGGACAAGTGAGTCAATAGTTCCCTGCCCTCTTTTGAATGCAACTTGGTTATGATGGATGAAATTATTTTTGCGGGCATACCAGGAGAGTCTGGTAGCAATCATTTTTTCTAGCAGTTTGCCTAAACACGGGAGAAGGGAGATTGGGCGGTAACTGCAGACATCAAGGGGAGATTTACCAGGTTTGAGGATGGGAACTATCAAGCTAGTTTTCCAAGCTTGGGGGTAAATGCCTGTAGAAAAAATGTTATTGTAGAGGTTAAGAAGGCGGGATAGGATAGGAAGGGGAAGGTTCTTGATAATGGGGTAAGAAATTCTATCGTGGCCAGGTGTTTTGCCTTTTACCGAAGAAAGGGCAGAGACCAGCTCAAAATGCGTTAAGTCTTTTTCTAAGTTCTTGGCAGAGGTCAAAAGATTGCTGGGTGGAAACCGGGAAGAGGTTATCTGGTACTTATTTGCAATAAATTCAGGGGGGAAGTTGCTATCGGAGGCGGCCGTAGAAAAGTAGTTGGCGAACTCTTGAGCTATATCTAGAGGATAAAGAAGAATGCCGCGAGCAGAACTTAAGGCAGATATTGCAGAAAAAGAAGCCATCCCAGATAGTATTTTGATGTCGGCCCAGATCCTTCTTGGGTTGGATGACGAGTTAATGTTGCTGGTAAATTTTTCAAAGCAGGCAGCTTTCGCAAGTTTGGCTTTGCGGCGAAAATTAGCATTAGCTTTTTTATACTGAAGCAGATTGGAGGAAGACCTTTCACGCTTATATTCGTGCCATGTACTTTGTTTGGCTTGCCTTAAAGTTGAAAGTTCAGCGCTCCACCACAATGGAGCCGGCCTACGAGTTTTGCTACCTGATTGTGGGATAGATAGATTAGCCGCACTTCTGATGATTTTTTGGACGCGGGACGCTTCTTCGTTGACGTTGAGGGAAATGGGATAGGAGCTGCAACCATGTAGACACGCATCTTGGAACTTTAGCCAATCAGCAGAGTCAGTCTGGTATTTCAGCCTCGGGCGAAATGTTGAAGGAAAACGGTTTGAAGGGAGTCTGGTAATAATGGGAAAATGATCACTGCCATGGAGGTCATCAATTACTTGCCAAGTGCATTTGGTAGAAAGGGAAATCGAACATAAGGTGAGGTCAAGGTGGGTGAAGGATTTGTGAGTGGAGAAGTGAGTCGGGGAGCCGTTATTAAGGACAAAGGAGTTGGAGGCAAGGATTGAATCTTCAATTACACGGCCCTTAGCATTAAGCGAAGTGGAACCCCACATAGGGCTCCAGGCGTTAAAATCGCCTGCCAAAATAAAAGGACTATCAGTTGACGGAAAAATACTATTAAAGTCAGTGGTTGAAAATGCTTGATCAGGAGGGGAGGGCAGACAATGGATATTTTATTGGGCGATTGAATTTCTAATACCAAGGAAGAGATGCGGGACTGGAGAGGATAACATTTGTGCGGGACATTTTTCTTCACTAAGATACCAATTCCTTGCTTACTAGATACAATATGTGGCAAGTTATGAAAGTATCCAACATAAGCCAAAGGGGTACGAGCGTTGACCGTGTAGGGGAGGTGGGTTTCATTTAAAAGAATTACAGAGGGATTGTGTGATTTAATTAATATTTCAAGATCGATGAAATTATTGTAATATCCGTTTATGTTCCACTGTAAGGCTACAAACATATGGAACAAAAGAGAAAAGAAAGCTGGTATTTGTTTTTGTTAAGTACATGGGTAAAAATATTATGAGTTAGAAATGTCCATATTATTAGTTTCTGCTGGTTGCGAAGGTGAGGAAAGCGTAGTTGAGTCATCATGTTTATTAGTTGGAGATTGAGAGGAAAGAGGGATAGGAAGGGGAGAGGAAAGTGACGTGCAATAGCGCGAGAGTATGTCTGTTAAGTTGGGAGAGTCAGATAAATACATATTGCAATTATTTTGAGAGAGTGGATTATCAACGATTGCGTTGGTTGCTGTTGGGTTTTTGTTAAATGATTGCGGATTAAGGTCAGCTGTGTGAGAGTTAAGTGAGGACGAGATGTTCTTTGTGGAAGATGATGGTTTGGTTGAGTATGTATGTAATGAGTTGTTATTGATGGTTTGTGAGGAGTTTGCGGGGTTGGAAGGGGAATTTTTTTCGTTTGAGTCTGCAGTTGTTTGTGGTTTTTCGTTATTGTTGAATTCGGACGACTTTAACACATTGGCAAATGATGAGGGGTTAAGGGGAGCCGGGATTGTATTTTTGTATTTTTTTATTGCTTCGTGTATACTGCATTTTTCTAATGTTTTAATACGTAGTATTTCTTTAGTTTGTAGAAATTTTGGGCAAGCGTTTGAGGAGGACGGATGCTCTCCAGAACAGTTAGCGCACATTGTTCTTATACATTCGGTTGGGGAGTGGGGAGGGAGATAGCAATTGTTACACATTGGGAAATTTTTGCAGTATTTTGTTGTATGGCCTAGTTTTTGACACGACTTGCATCTCATGGGGTTTGGGATGTATGGACGGACAGAAAGGATTCTCCATGCGACTTCAATTTTTTCGGGAAGATGATATTTATCAAATGATAAGAGAATTGAGCCAGTAGGCTTAGATACACCATCAATTATTCTATTAAACTTATATATAGAAGTTACGCCGTGCGCCTTAAGACCCTCTATAATGTCGCTTTCAGGCAAATGAGTCAGGAATGGAGCAAAAATGGTTCCTTTTACGCTGTTCAAGTTATCGTGAAGTTTAGCGGTGATATCGCACACTCCCGGAAGAGATTTAGCTGACAAAAACTTTTCTGCAATTTTCTTATTTTTGAGAAGCAAAAGTAAACTGCCGTCGCGAAGCTCGGATATAGTGTTGACATCTTTGCTAATGGCTAGTATACCTTTATGTACGGCAAAACACGATAAGCTCGTTAGTGGTTTGTTACCTTCCAATGCTTTTATTATGATGAATTTAGGATCGTCTTTTTTTGTAATAGGTAGTTCTGGGAATAAATCCAATGGAGTCGTTTCTGATTTTTTTCGTTTAGGTCTGGAGCTCGGAGAAAGCAGGGCGAACCTGTTATCTCCGAGGTTAGAAGCCCCGGGGGGCATATTGGCAAATTGCTGATTTGTGACACTGACTTTATAAGCGCGGCTTAGTTAAGTAAACAACAAATGCACGTGTTTTAATACGAATAGCACTGATAAAGAGAATTGAAAACAAACGCACTGTGTTAGAAACGCAACTGTTCCCGCTGAGTGATAGTCGGAGACTTGTGTAGAAGAATTCCGTAATCTTATATTTAGATATAGAGTCGATTTTCTTGTATATACACATTTAGCAATCGATATCGAAATGCTTCAAATCATTAGTCTAACATATTTAAGTTAATTAATCCTCTTTTTCTTACTGAAGTCTACATAAAGCTTTAACGGCATAACGGCAGTGCATTTAGAAGAATTCCGTTATCTTATGTTTAGGTATAAATTCGATTTTCTTGTATACACACATTTAGCAAGAGATATCGAAATGCTTCAAATCATTAGTTTAACATATTTAAGTTAATTAACTTTCCTTAACGATCTGAAGTTGATATAAAGAGATGGCGGCATAACGGCAGTGCATTTAGAGGAATTCCGTAGTCTTATATGTAGGTATAAAGTCGATTTTTTTGTATGCACACATTTAGCAAGCGATATCGAAATGCTTCAAATCATTAGTTTAATATATTTAAGTTAATAAAGCTTCTTTAACGCACTGAAGTTAACATAAAGCCATGGCGGCATAACGGCAGTGCATTTAGAAGAATTCCGTTATCTTATATTTAGGTATAAATTCGATTTTTTTGTATGCACACATTTAGCAAGCGATATCGAAATGCTTCAAATCATTAGTTTAATATATTTAAGTTAATAAAGCTTCTTTAACGCACTGAAGTTAACATAAAGCCATGGCGGATAACGGCAGTGCATTTAGAAGAATTCCGTTATCTTATGTTTAGTTATAAAGTCGATTTTCGTGTATTACACATTTAGCAATCGAATCGAAATGCTTCAAATCATTAGTTTAACATATTTAAGTTAACTAACCTTCTTTAACGAACTGAAGTTTACATAAGCCATAACGGATAACGGAAGTGCATTTAGAAGAATTCCGTTATCTTATGTTTAGTTATAAAGTCGATTTTCTTGTATGACACATTTAGCAACGAATCGAAATGCTTCAATCATTAGTTTAACAATTTAAGTTAATAAACTTTCTTTAACGATCTGAAGTTGGCATAAGAGGGCGATAACGGCAGTGCATTAGAAGAATTCCGTAATCTTATATTTAGGTATAAAGTCGATTTTTTGTATAACACATTTGCAACGATATCGAATGCTTCATCATTAGTTTAACATATTTAAATTAATTAACTTCTTTACCACTGAAGTTTACATAAAGCCATAACGGTATAAAGGAAGTGCATTTGGAAGAATTCCGTTATCTTATTTTAGTTATAAATCGTTTTTTGTATGCACACATTTGCAAGCGATATCGAAATGCTTCAAATCATTAGTTTAACATATTTAAGTTAATTAACCTTCTTTAACAACTGAAGTTGATATTAAGAGATGGCGGCATAACGGCAGTGCATTTAGAAGAATTCCGTATCTTATATGTAGGTATAAAGTCGACTTTCTTGTATAAACACATTTAGCAAGCGATATCGAAATGCTTCAAATCATTAGTTTAACTTATTTAAGTTAATTAACCTTCTTTAACGAATGAAGTTTACTAAAGCCATAACGGTATAACAGAAGTGCATTTAGAAGAATTCCGTTATCTTATTTTAGTATAAATTCGATTTTTTTGTATGACACATTTAGCAACGAATCGAAATGCTTCAAATCATTAGTTTAACAATTTAAGTTAATTAACCTTCTTTAACGATCTGAAGTTTACATAAAGCCATAACGGTATAACAGAAGTGCATTTAGAAGAATTCCGTTATCTTATATTTAGGTATAAATTCGATTTTTTTGTATGCAAACATTTAGCAAGCGATATCGAAATGCTTCAAATCATTAGTTTAACATATTTAAGTTAATAAACCTTCTTTAACGAACTGAGGTTTACATAAAGCCATAACGGTATAACAGAAGTGCATTTAGAAGAATTCCGTTATCTTATGTTTAGGTATAAATTCGATTTTTTTATATGCACACATTTAGCAAGCGATATCGAAATGCTTCAAATCATTAGTTTAATATATTTAAGTTAATAAAGCTTCTTTAACGCACTGAAGTTAACATAAAGCCATGGCGGCATAACGGCAGTGCATTTAGAAGAATTCCGTTATCTTATGTTTAGTTATAAAGTCGATTTTCGTGTATGTACACATTTAGCAAGCGATATCGAAATGCTTCTAGTCATTAGTTTAACATATTTAAGTCAACAAACTTTCTTTAACGATCTGAAGTTGGCGTATAGCCAGGGCGATATAACGGCAGTGCATGTAGAAGAATTCCGTAATCTTATATTTAGGTATAAAGTCGATTTTGTTGTATATACACATTTCGCAATCGATATCGATATGCTTCAGCTCATTAGTTTAACATATTTAAATTAATTAACCTTCTTTATCCTACTGAAGTTTACATAAAGCCATAACGGTGTAAAGGAAGTGCATTTGGAAGAATTCCGTTATCTTATGTTTAGTTATAAAGTCGATTTTCTTGTATGCACACATTTAGCAAGCGATATCGAAAAGCTTCAAATCATTAGTTTAACATATTTAAGTTAATTAACTTTCTTTAACAATCTGAAGTTGATATAAAGAGATGGCGGCATAACGGCAGTGCATTTAGAAGAATTCCGTAGTCTTATATGTAGGTATAAAGTCGACTTTCTTGTATAAACACATTTAGCAAGCGATATCGAAATGCTTCAAATCATTAGTTTAACATATTTAAGTTAATTAACCTTCTTTAAAGAACTGAAGTTTACATAAAGCCATAACGGTATAACAGAAGTGCATTTAGAAGAATTCCGTTATCTTATATTTAGATATAAATTCAATTTTTTTGTATGCACACATTTAGCAAGCGGTATCGAAATGCTTCAAATCATTAGTTTAACATATTTAAGTTAATTAACCTTCTTTAACGATCTGAAGTTTACATAAAGCCATAACGGTATAACAGAAGTGCATTTAGAAGAATTCCGTTATCTTATATTTAGGTATAAATTCGATTTTTTTGTATGCACACATTTAGCAAGCGATATCGAAATGCTTCAAATCATTAGTTTAACATATTTAAGTTAATTAACCTTCTTTAACGAACTGAAGTTTACATAAAGCCATAACGGTATAACAGAAGTGCATTTAGAAGAATTCCGTTATCTTATATTTAGGTATAAATTCGATTTTTTTATATGCACACATTTAGCAAGCGATATCGAAATGCTTCAAATCATTAGTTTAATATATTTAAGTTAATAAAGCTTCTTTAACGCACTGAAGTTAACATAAAGCCATGGCGGCATAACGGCAGTGCATTTAGAAGAATTCCGTTATCTTATGTTTAGTTATAAAGTCGATTTTCGTGTATGTACACATTTAGCAATCGACATCGAAATGCTTCAAATCATTAGTTTAACATATTTAAGTTAACTAACCTTCTTTAACGAACTGAAGTTTACATAACGCAATAACGGTATAACGGAAGTGCATTTAGAAGAATTCCGTTATCTTATGTTTAGTTATAAAGTCGATTTTCTTGTATGTACACATGTAGCAATCGACATCGAAATGCTTCAAGTCATTAGTTTAACATATTTAAGTTAATAAACTTTCTTTAACGATCTGAAGTTGATATAAAAAAATGGCGACATAACGGCAGTGCATTTAGAAGAATTCCGTAGTCTTATATTTAGGTATAAAGTCGATTTTCTTGTATATACACATTTAGCAAGCGATATCGAAATGCTTCAAATCATTAGTTTAACATATTTAAGTTAATTAATCCTCTTTATCTTACTGAAGTCTACATAGCGCTTTAACGGCATAACGGCAGTGCATTTAGAAGAATTCCGATATCTTATGTTTAGGTATAAATTCGATTTTCTTGTATACACACATTTACCAAGAGATATCGAGATAACTCAATTCATCAGTTTAACATATTTAAGTTAATTAACCTGCTATAACGATCTGAAGTTGATATAAAGCCATGGCGGCATAACGGCAGCGCATTTAGAAGAATTCCGTAAACTTATGTTTAGGTATAACGTCGATTTTGTTGTATACGCGCATTTAGCAATCGATATCGAAGTGCTTCAAATAACTGGTTTAGCATAGTTAGGTTCATTAACCTTCTTTATCTTACTGAAGTTTACAGAAAGCCATAACGGCAGTATATTTGGATGAATTCCGTAATCTTATATTTAGGTATAAAGTCGATTTTCTTGTATATACACATTTAGCAATCGATAACGAAGTGCTTTAAGTTATTAGTTTAACATATTTAAGTAAATTAACCTTCTTTATCTTACTGAAGTTTACATAAAGCCATAACGGTATAACGGAAGTGCATTTGGAAGAAATCCGTAATCCTATATTAAAGTATAAAGTCGATTTTGTTGTATATACACATTTAGCAATCGATATCGAAATGCTTCAAACCATTAGGTTAACATATTTAAAATAATTAATCTTCTTTAACGTATTGAAGTTGATATAAAGCCATGGCGGCATAACGATAGTACATGTGGCAGAATTCCGTAATCTTGTATTTAGGTATAAGGTCGATTTTCTTGTATATATACATTTTGCAATCGATATCGAGATGCTTCAACTCATAAGTTTAAGATATTTAAGTTAATAAACCTTCTTTAGGGATCTGAAGTTGGCATATAGCCATGGCGGCATAACGACAGTGCATGTAGAAGAATTCCGTAATCTTATATTTAGGTATAAGGTCGATTTTCTTGTATATACACATTTAGCTATCGATATCAAAATGCTTCAAATCATTAGTTTAACATATTAAGTTAATAAACATTTTTTAGCTTACTGAAGTCTACATAAAGCCGTAACGGTATAACGGCAGTGCATTTAGAAGAATTCCGTACTGTTATAACTTTATATTTAGGTATAAAGACGATTTTATTGTATCGATTTTTGACAATCGATATCGAAATGCTTCAAACCATTAGGTTAACATAATTAAAATAATTAACCTTCTTTAACGTATTGAAGTTGATATAAAGCCATGGCGGCTTAACGATAGTACATGTGGCAGAATTCCGTAATCCTATATTTAAGTATAAAGTCGATTTTCTTGTATATATACATTTTGCAATCGAAATGCTTCAGATAACTGGTTTTACATATTTAAGTTAATAATCCTCCTTTATCGAGCAGAAGTTGACATAAAGCCATAACGGCAGTGCATTTGGAGGAACTCCGTAGTCGCATATTTAGGCATAAAGTCGATTTTCTTGTATATACACATTTAGCAATCGATATCGAAATGCTTCAAATCATTAGTTTAGCATATTTAAGTTAATTAACCTTTTTTATATTACTGAAGTTTACATAAAGCCATAACGGCATAACGGCAGTGTATTTCGTTGAATTTCGTAATCTTATATTTAGGTATAAAGTCGATTTTGTTGTACATACACATTAAACAATCGATATCGAAATGCTTCAAATCATTATTTTAACATATTTAAGTTAATTAACTCTCTTTATCTTACTGAAGTCCGCAAAAGCCTTAACGGCATAACGGCAGTGCATTTAGAAGAACTACGTAATCTTATATTTAGATATGAGTTCGATTTTCTTGTATGTACTCATTTAGCAACCGATATCGAAATGCTTCAAATCATTAGTTTAACATATTTAAGTTAATAAACCTTCTTTAACGTATTGAAGGTGATACAAAGCCATGGCGGCATAACGACAGTGCATGTAGAAGAATTCCGTAATCTTATATTTAGGTATAAATTCGAATTTGTTGTATATACACATTTCGCAATCGATATCGAGATGCTTCAGCTCATTAGTTTAACATATTTAAATTAATTAACCTCCTTTATCCTACTGAAGTTTACATAAAGCCATAACGGTATAACGGAAGTGCATTTGGAAGAATTCCGTTCTCTTATGTTTAGTTATAAAGTCGATTTTCTTGTATGTATACATTTAGCAATCGATATCGAAATGCTTCAAATCATTAGTTTAACATATTTAAGTTAATTAATCCCCTTTATCTTACTGAAGTCTACAAAAGCCTTAACGGCATAACGGCAGTGCATTTGGAAGAGTTCCGAAATCTTGTATTTAGGTATATAGTCGATTTTCTTGTATATGCTCATTTGCAATCGATATCGAGATGCTTCAAATCATTAGTTTAACATATTTAAGTTAACTAAACCTCTTTATCTTACTGAAGTCTACAAAAGCCTTAACGGCATAACGGAAGTGCATTTGGAAAAATTCCGTAATCCCATATTAAAGTATAAAGTCGATTTTGTTGTATATACACATTTTGCAATCGATATCGAGATGCTTCAACTCATTAGTTTAACATATTTAAGTTAATAAACCTTCTTTAGCGATCTGAAGTTGGCATATAGCCATGGCGGCATAACGACAGTGCATGTTGAAGAATTCCGTAATCTTAAATTTAGGTATAAAGTGTATTTTCTTGTATATGCACATTTAGCTATCGATATCGAAATGCTTCAAATCATTAGTTTAACATATTAAGTTAATAAACATTTTTTAGCTTAATGAAGGCTACATAAAGCCTTAACGGTATAACGGCAATGCATTTAGAAGAATTCCGTAATGTTATAACTTTATATTTAGATATATGAATTATGCGTCGGAGAGTGGTGCGAGAGATGTCTAATTCCTGAGAGCGGCGATAACTCGATGTCGATGGAGTCTCCTCAATACTGGCTCGTACAGCTTCGATATTTTCATCAGAACGTCTTGTGCGTTGTCTGGATGCATGACTGGCATTACTGAGATTACCGGTGTTCACAAATTTTGCGTATAAAGACTTAATTGTGTTCTTAACTGGAGCACTTTTCACTTTATTTTTTTTGCGAAACGCACGTTGAGTTAACACAATTGAAAAGTTATTTTGAATATAAAGCTGAACAATTTCAGCGCGTTTTTTTGGAGTGTACTGTTCCATGGTATAAATTGTCTTCGAATGACGCTTCTAACGCGGTATGACATTAGCCGACTTGTCAGCGCTGTTAAAAGTTACAGCGATGCCAGATGGGTCATGTTTAAATGGCCTACCCTGTATTTAAGTTAATAAACCTTCTCTAACGAACGGAAGTTGGCTTAAAGCCATGGCGGCATAATGGCAGTGCATTTAGAAGAATTCTGTCTTATATTTAGGGATAAAGTCGATTTTCTTGTATATACACATTTAGCAATCGATAACGAAATGCTTTAAATCATAAGTTTAACATAGTTAAGTTTTTTAACCTTCTTTAACGATCTGAAGTTGGCATATAGCCAGGGCGATATAACGGCAGTGCATGTAGAAGAATTCCGTAATCTTATATTTAGGTATAAAGTCGAATTTGTTGTATATACACATTTCGCAATCGATATCGAGATGCTTCAGCTCATTAGTTTAACATATTTAAATTAATTAACCTCCTTTATCCTACTGAAGTTTACATAAAGCCATAACGGTATAACGGAAGTGCATTTGGAAGAATTCCGTTCTCTTATGTTTAGTTATAAAGTCGATTTTCTTGTATGTATACATTTAGCAATCGATATCGAAATGCTTCAAATCATTAGTTTAACATATTTAAGTTAATAAGCCTTCTTTAACGCACTGAAGTCTACATAAAGCCTTAACGGTATAACTGCGGTGCATTTAGACAAATTCCGTAATCTTATATTTAGGTATAAAGTCGATTTTCTTGTATGCACACATTTAGCAAGCGATATCGAAATGCTTCAAATCATTAGTTTAACATATTTAAGTTAATTAACCTTCTTTAACAATCTGAAGTTGATATAAGGAGATGGCGGCATAACGGCAATGCATTTAGAAGAATTCCGTAGTCTTATATTTAGGTATAAAGTCGACTTTCTTGTATAAACACATTTAGCTAGCGATATCGAAATGCTTCAAATCATTAGTTTAACATATTTAAGTTAATTAACCTTCTTTAACGAACTGAAGTTTACATAAAGCCATAACGGTATAACAGAAGTGCATTTAGAAGAATTCCGTTATCTTATATTTAGATATAAATTCGATTTTTTTGTATGCACACATTTAGCAAGCGATATCGAAATGCTTCAAATCATTAGTTTAACATATTTAAGTTAATTAACCTTCTTTAACGATCTGAAGTTTACATAAAGCCATAACGGTATAACAGAAGTGCATTTAGAAGAATTCCGTTATGTTACATTTAGGTATAAATTCGATTTTTTTGTATGCACACATTTAGCAAGCGATATCGAAATGCTTCAAATCATTAGTTTAACATATTTAAGTTATTTAACCTTCTTTAACGAACTGAAGTTTACATAAAGCCATAACGGTATAACAGAAGTGCATTTAGAAGAATTCCGTTATCTTATATTTAGGTATAAATTCGATTTTTTTGTATGCACACATTTAGCAAGCGATATCGAAATGCTTCAAATCATTAGTTTAATATATTTAAGTTAATAAAGCTTCTTTAACGCACTGAAGTTAACATAAAGCCATGGCGGCATAACGGCAGTGCATTTAGAAGAATTCCGTTATCTTGTGTTTAGTTATAAAGTCGATTTTCGTGTATGTACACATTTAGCAATCGACATCGAAATGCTTCAAATCATTAGTTTAACATATTTAAGTTAATTAACCTTCTTTAACGAACTGAAGTTTACATAACGCCATAACGGTATAACGGAAGTGCATTTAGAAGAATTCCGTTACCTTATGTTTAGTTATAAAGTCGATTTTCTTGTATGCACACATTTAGCAATCGACATCGAAATGCTTCAAGTCATTAGTTTATCATATTTAAGTTAATTAACCTTCTTTAACGATCTGAAGTTGATATAAAAAAATGGCGGCATAACGGCAGTGCATTTAGAAGAATTCCGTAGTCTTATATTTAGGTATAAAGTCGATTTTCTTGTATATACACATTTAGCAAGCGATATCGAAATGCTTCAAATCATTAGTTTAACATATTTAAGTTAATTAACCTTCTTTAACGCTCTGAAGTTGGCATATAGCCATGGCGGCATAACGGCAGTGCATTTGGAAGAATTCCGTAGTCTTTTATTTAGGTATAAAGTCGATTTTCTTGTATATACACATTTAGCTATCGATATCGAAATGCTTCAAATCATTAGTTTAATATATTTAAGTTAATAAAGCTTCGTTAACGCACTGAAGTTAACATAAAGCCATGGCGGCATAACGGCAGTGCATTTAGAAGAATTCCGTTACCTTATGTTTAGTTATAAAGTCGATTTTCTTGTATGTGCACATTTAGCAATCGATATCGAAATGCTTCAAATCATTAGTTTAACATATTTAAGTTAATTAACCTACTTTAACGAACTGAAGTTTACATAAAGCCATAAGGGTATAACAGAAGTGCATTTAGAAGAATTCCGTTATCTTATATTTAGGTATAAATTCGATTTTTTTGTATGCACACATTTAGCAAGCGATATCGAAATGCTTCAAATCATTAGTTTAACATATTTAAGTTAATTAACTTTCCTTAACGATCTGAAGTTGATATAAAGAGATGGCGGCATAACGGCAGTGCATTTAGAAGAATTCCGTAATCTTATATTTAGGTATAAAGTCGATTTTGTTGTATATACACATTTAGCAATCTATATCGAGATGCTTCAACTCATTAGTTTAACATATTTAAGTTAATTAACCTTCTCCAACGAACGGAAGTTGGCTTAAAGCCATGGCGGCATAAGGGCAGTGCATTTAGAAGAATTCCGTAATCTTTTATTTAGGCATAAAGTCGATTTTCTTGTATATACACATTTAGCAATCGAGAACGAAATGCTTTAAATCATTAGTTTAATATATTTAAGTTACTTAACCTTCTTTAACGCTCTGAAGTTGGCATATAGCCATGGCGGCATAACCGCAGTGCATGTAGAAGAATTCCGTAATCTTATACTTAGGTATAAAGTCGATTTTGTTGTATATACGCATTTGGCAATCGATATCGAGATGCTTCAATTCATTAGTTTAACATATTTAAGTTAACAAATTTCTTTAACGAACTGAAGTTGGCATAAAACCATGAAGGCATAACGGCAGTGCATGTGGAAGAATTCCGTTATCCTATATTTAGTTATGAAGTCGATTTTCTTGTATATACACATTTAGCAATCGATATCGAAATGCTTCAAATCATTAGTTTAACATATTTAAGTTAATTAATCCTCTTTATCTTCTGAAGTCTACATAGAGCCTTAACGGCATAACGGCAGTGCATTTAGAAGAGTTTCGTTATCTTATGTTTAGGTATAAATTCGACTTTCTTGTATACACACATTAAGCAAGCGATATCGAGATGCTTCAACTCATTAGTTTAACACATTTAAATTAATTAACCTTCTATAACGATCTGAAGTTGATATAAAGCCATGGCGTCATAGCGGCAGTGCATTTATAAGAATTCCGTAATCTAGTATTTAGGTATAACGTCGATTTTGTTGTATATACGCATTTAGCAATCGATATCGAAATGCTTCAAATAACTGGTTTAGCATATTTAGGTTAATTAACCTTCTTTATCTAACTGAAGTTTACAGAAAGCCATAACGGCATAACGGCAGTATATTTGGATGAATTCCGTAATCTTATATTTAGGTGTAAAGTCGATTTTCTTGTATATACACATTAAGCAATCGATATCAAAATGCTTCAAATTATTAGTTTAACATATTTAAGTTAATTAACCTTCTTCATCTTACCGAAGTTTACATAAAGCCATAACGGTATAACGGAAGTGTATTTGGAAGAATTCCGTAATCCTATATTAAAGTATAAAATCGATTTTGTTGTATATACACATTTAGCAATCTATATCGAGATTCTTCAACTCAATAGTTTAACATATTTAAGTTAATAAACCTTCTTTAGCGATCTGAAGTTGGCATATAGCCATGGCGGCATAACGACAGTGCGTGTTGAAGAATTCTGTAATCTTAAATTTAGGCATAAAGTCGGTTTTCTTGTATATACACATTTAGCTATCGATATCGAAATGCTTGAAATCATTAGTTTAACATATTAAGTTAATAAACATTTTTTAGCTTACTGAAGTCTACATAAAGCCGTAACGGTATAACGGCAGTGCATTTAGAAGAATTCCGTACTGTTATAATTTTATATTTAGGTATAAAGACGATTTTATTGTATATACACATTTAGCAATCGATATCGAAATGCTTCAAACCATTAGGTTAACATAATTAAAATAATTAACCTTCTTTAACGTATTGAAGTTGATATAAAGCCATGGCGGCATAACGATAGTATATGTGGCAGAATTCCGTAATCTTGTATTTAGGTATAAGGTCGATTTTCTTGTATATATACATTTTGCAATCGATATCGAGATGCTTCAACTCATAAGTTTAAGATATTTCAGTTAATAAACCTTCTTTAGGGATCTGAAGTTGGCATATAGCCATGGCGGCATAACGACAGTGCATGTAGAAGAATTCCGTTATCCTATATTTAGTTATGAAGTCGATTTTCTTGTATATACACATTTAGCAATCGATATCGAAATGCTTCAAATCATTAGTCTAACATATTTAAGTTAATTAATCCTCTTTATCTTACTGAAGTCTACATAGCGCTTTAACTACATAACGGCAGTGCATTTAGAAGAATTCCGATATCTTATGTTTAGGTATAAATTCGATTTTCTTGTATACACATATTTAGCAAGAGATATCGAGATTCTTCAACTCATTAGTTTAACATATTTAAGTTAATTAACCTTTTCTTTTATACACACATTTACCAAGAGATAACGAGATAACTCAACTCATTAGTTTAACATATTTAAGTTAATTAACCTGCTATAACGATCTGAAGTTGATATAAAGCCATGGCGGCATAACGGCAGTGCATTTAGAAGAATTCCGTAAACTTATGTTTAGGTATAACGTCGATTTTTTGTATACGCGCATTTAGCAATCGATATCGAAGTGCTTCAAATAACTGGTTTAGCATAGTTAGGTTAATTAACCTTCTTTATCTTACTGAAGTTTACAGAAAGCCATAACGGCAGTATATTTGGATGAATTCCGTAATCTTATATTTAGGTATAAAGTCGATTTTCTTGTATATACACATTTAGCAATCGATAACGAAATGCTTTAAATTATTAGTTTAACATATTTAAGTAAATTAACCTTCTTTATCTTACTGAAGTTTACATAAAGCCATAACGGTATAACGGAAGTGCAATTGGAAGAAATCCGTAATCCTATATTAAAGTATAAAGTCGATTTTGTTGTATATACACATTTAGCAATCGATATCGAAATGCTTCAAACCATTAGGTTAACATATTTAAAATAATTAACCTTCTTTAACGTATTGAAGTTGATATAAAGCCATGGCAGCATAACGATAGTACATGTGGCAGAATTCCGTAATCTTGTATTTAGGTATAAGGTCGATTTTCTTGTATATATACATTTTGCAATCGATATCGAGATGCTTCAACTCATAAGTTTAAGATATTTCAGTTAATAAACCTTCTTTAGGGATCTGAAGTTGGCATATAGCCATGGCGGCATAACGACAGTGCATGTAGAAGAATTCCGTAATCTTATATTTAGGTATAAGGTCGATTTTCTTGTATATACACATTTAGCTATCGATATCAAAATGCTTCAAATCATTAGTTTAACATATTAAGTTAATAAACATTTTTTAGCTTACTGAAGTCTACATAAAGCCGTAACGGTATAACGGCAGTGCATTTAGAAGAATTCCGTACTGTTATAATTTTATATTTAGGTATAAAGACGATTTTATTGTATTTACACATTTAGCAATCGATATCGAAATGCTTCAAACCATTAGGTTAACATAATTAAATAATTAACCTTCTTTAACGTAT
This sequence comes from Bactrocera correcta, assembly GCA_027475135.1. Taxonomy (NCBI): domain Eukaryota; kingdom Metazoa; phylum Arthropoda; class Insecta; order Diptera; family Tephritidae; genus Bactrocera; species Bactrocera correcta. Next base: position 9,359,050 of record CM050324.1, on the reverse strand, counting down.
TGAAGTTGATATAAAGCCATGGCGGCATAACGATAGTACATGTGGCAGAATTCCGTAATCCTATATTTAAGTATAAAGTCGATTTTCTTGTATATATACATTTTGCAATCGAAATGCTTCAGATAACTGGTTTTACATATTTAAGTTAATAATCCTCCTTTAGCGAGCTGAAGTTGACATAAAGCCATAACGGCAGTGCATTTGGAGGGACTCCGTAGTCGCATATTTAGGCATAAAGTCGATTTTCTTGTATATACACATTTAGCAATCGATATCGAGATGCTTCAAATCATTAGTTTAGCATATTTAAGTTAATTAACCTTTTTTATATTACTGAAGTTTACATAAAGCCATAACGGCATAACGGCAGTGTATTTCGTTGAATTTCGTAATCTTATATTTAGGTATAAAGTCGATTTTGTTGTACATACACATTAAACAATCGATATCGAAATGCTTCAAATCATTATTTTAACATATTTAAGTTAATTAACTCTCTTTATCTTACTGAAGTCCGCAAAAGCTTAACGGCATAACGGCAGTGCATTTAGAAGAACTACGTAATCTTATATTTAGGTATGAGTTCGATTTTCTTGTATGTACTCATTTAGCAATCGATATCGAAATGCTTCAAATCATTAGTTTAACATATTTAAGTTAACAAACCTTCTTTAACGTATTGAAGGTGATACAAAGCCATGGCGGCATAACGACAGTACATTTGGAAGAATTCCGTAATCTTATATTTAGGTATAAATTCGATTTTCTTGTATATACACATTTAGCAATCGATATCGAAATGCTTCAAATCATTAGTTTAACATATTTAAGTTAATTAATCCTCTTTATCTTACTGAAGTCTACAAAAGCCTTAACGGCATAACGGCAGTGCATTTGGAAGAGTTCGGTAATCTTGTATTTAGGTATATAGTCGATTTTCTTGTATATGCTCATTTGCTTCAAATAATTAGTTTAACATATTTAAGTTTACTAAACCTCTTTATCTTACTGAAGTCTACAAAAGCCTTAACGGCATAACGGAAGTGTATTTGGAAGAATTCCGTAATCCCATATTAAAGTATAAAGTCGATTTTGTTGTATATACACACTTAGCAATCGATATCGAGATGCTTCAACTCATTAGTTTAACATATTTAAGTTAATAAACCTTCTTTAGCGATCTGAAGTTGGCATATAGCCATGGCGGCATAACGACAGTGCATGTTGAAGAATTCCGTAATCTTAAATTTAGGTATAAAGTCGATTTTCTTGTATATGCACATTTAGCTATCGATATCGAAATGCTTCAAATCATTAGTTTAACATATTACGTTAATAAACATTTTTTAGCTTACTGAAGTCTACATAAAGCCGTAACGGTATAACGGCAATGCATTTAGAAGAATTCCGTAATGTTATAACTTTATATTTAGATATAAAGTCGATTTTCTTGTATTTACACATTTAGCAATCGATATCGAAATGCTTCAAATCATTGGTTTAACATATTTAAAATAATTAACCTTATTTAACGTATTGAAGTTGATATAAAGCCATGGCGGCATAACGATAGTACATTTGGCAGAATTCCGTGATCTTATATTTTAGTATAAAGTCGATTTTCTTGTACATATACATTTCGCAATCGATATCGAAATGCTTCAGATAACTGGTTTTACATATTTAAGTTAATAAACCTCCTTAAACGAACTGAAGTTGACATAAAGCCATAACGGCATATTGGCATAACGGCAGTGCATGTAGAAGAATTCCGTTATCTTATGTTTAGGTATAAAGTCGACTTTGTTGTATATACGCATATGGCAATCGATATCAAGATGCTTCAACTCACTAGTTTAACATATTTAAGTTAACAAATTTCTTTAACGAACTGAAGTGTTGCATAAAACCATGAAGGCATAACGGCAGTACGGCATGTAGAAGAATGCCGTTATCCTATATTTAGTTATAAAGTCGATTTTCTTGTATGTACACATTTAGCAATCGATATCGAAATGCTTAAAATCATTAGTTTAACATATTTAAGTTAATAAGCCTTCTTTAACGCACTGAAGTCTACATAAAGCCTTAACGGTATAACTGCAGTGCATTTAGAAAAATTCCGTAATCTTATATTTAGGTATAAAGTCGATTTTCTTGTATTTATATATTTAGCAATCGATATCGAAATGCTTCAAATCATTAGTTTAACATATTTAAGTTAATAAACCTTCTTTAACGATCTGAAGTTGGCATATAGCCAGGGCGATATAACGGCAGTGCATGTAGAAGAATTCCGTAATCTGATATTTAGGTATAAAGTCGATTTTGTTGTATATACACAGTTCGCAATCGATATCGAGATGCTTCAGCTCATTAGTTTAACATATTTAAGTTAATAAACCTTCTCTAACGAACGGAAGTTGGCTTAAAGCCATGGCGGCATAATGGCAGTGCATTTAGAAGAATTCCGTAATCTTATATTTAGGCATAAAGTCGATTTTCTTGTATATACACATTTAGCAATCGATAACGAAATGCTTTAAATCATTAGTTTAACACAGTTAAGTTATTTAACCTTCTTTAACGATCTGAAGTTGGCATATAGCCAGGGCGATATAACGGCAGTGCATGTAGAAGAATTCCGTAATCTCATATTTAGGTATAAAATCGATTTTGGTGTATACACGCAGTTAGCAGTCGATATCGAAATGCTTCAAATCATTAGTTTAATAAATTTAAGTTAATTAACCCTCTCTATCTTACTAAAGTCTACGAAAGCCTTTACGGCATAACGGCAGTGCATTTAAAAGAATTACGTAATCTTATATTTAGGTATAAAGTCGATTTTCTTGTATATGCTCATTTAGCAATCGGTATCGAAATGCTTCAAATCATTAGTTTAACATATTTAAGTTAACAAAGCTTCTTGAACGCACTGAAGTTAACATAAAGCCATGGCGGCATAACGGCAGTGCATGTAGAAGAATTCCGTTATCTTATGTTTAGTTATAAAGTCGATTTTCTTGTATGTACACATTTAGCAATCGACATCGAAATGCTTCAAATCATTAGTTTAACATATTTAAGTTAATTAACCTTCTTTAACGAACTGAAGTTTACATAAAGCCATAACGGTATAACGGAAGTGCATTTAGAAGAATTCCGTTATCTTATGTTTAGTTATAAAGTCGATTTTCTTGTATGTACACATTTAGCAATCGACATCGAAATGCTTCAAATCATTAGTTTAACATATTTAAGTTAATTAACCTTCTTTAACGAACTGAAGTTTACATAAAGCCATAACGGTATAACGGAAGTGCATTTAGAAGAATTCCGTTATCTTATGTTTAGTTATAAAGTCAATTTTCTTGTATGTACACATTTAGCAATAGACATCGAAATGCTTCATATCCTTAGTTTAACATATTTAAGTTAATTAACCTTCTTTAACGATCTGAAGTTGATATAAAGAGATGGCGGCATAACGGCAGTGCATTTAGAAGAATTCCGTAGTCTTATATTTAGGTATAAAGTCGATTTTCTTGTATTTACACATTTAGCAAGCGATATCGAAATGCTTCAAATCATTAGTTTAACATATTTAAGTTAATTAACCTTCTTTAATGTACCGAAGGTGACATAAAGCATTGGCGCCATAACGACAGTGCATTTAGAAGAATTCCGTAATCTTATATTTAGGTATAAATACGATTTGCTTGTATATACTCATTTAGCAATCGATATAGAAATGCTTTAGATCATTAGTTTAAGATATTTAAGTTAATTAACCTTCTTTAACGTACCGAAGGTGACATTAAGCAGTGGCGCCGTAGCGACAGTGCATTTAGAAGAATTCCGTAATCTTATATTTAGGTATAAAGTCGATTTTCTTGTATATACATATTTAGTAATCGATATCGAAATGCTTCAAATCATTAGTCTAACATATTTAAGTTAATTAATCCTCTTTATCTTACTTAAGTCTACATAGAGCTTTAACGGCATAACGGCAGTGCATTTAGAAGAATTCCGTTATCCTATGTTTAGGTATAAATTCGATTTTCTTGTATACACATATTTAGCAAGAGATATTGAGATGCTTCAACTCATTGGTTTAACGTATTTAAGTTAATTAACCTTTTCTTGTATACACACATTTACCAAGAGATATCGAGATACCTCAACTCATTAGTTTAACATATTAAAGTTAATTAACCTGCTATAACAATCTGAAGTTGATATAAAGCCATGGCGGCATAACGGCAGTGCATTTAGAAGAATTCCGTAATCTTATGTTTAGGTATAAAGTCGATTTTGTTGTATACACGCATTTAGCAATCGATATCGAAATGCTTCAAATCATTAGTTTAGCATATTTAAGTTAATTAACCTTTTTTATATTACTGAAGTTTACATAAAGCCATAACGGCATAACGGCAGTGTATTTCGTTGAATTTCGTAATCTTATATTTAGGTATAATGTCGATTTTGTTGTACATACACATTTAACAATCGATATCGAAATGCTTCAAATCATTATTTTAACATATTTAAGTTAATTAACTCTCTTTATCTTAATGAAGTCCGCAAAAGCCTTAACGGCATAAGGGCAGTGCATTTAGAAGAACTACGTAATCTTATATTTAGGTATGAGTTCGATTTTCTTGTATGTACTCATTAAGCAATCGATATCGAAATGCTTCAAATCGTTAGTTTAACATATTTAAGTTAATAAACCTTCTTTAACGTATTGAAGGTGATACAAAGCCATGGCGGCATAACGACAGTACATTTGGAAGAATTCCGTAATCTTATATTTAGGTATAAAATCGATTTTCTTGTTTATACACATTTAGCAATCGATATCGAAATGCTTCAAATCATTAGTTTAACATATTTAAGTTAATTAATCCTCTTTATCTTACTGAAGTCTACAAAAGCCTCAACGGCATAACGGCAGTGCATCTGGAAGAGTTCCGTACTTTTGTATTTAGGTATAAAGTCGATTTTCTTGTATATGCTCATATGGCAATCGATATCGAGATGCTTCAAATCATTAGTTTAACATATTTAAGTTAACTTAACCTCTTTATCTTACTGAAGTCTACAAACGCCTTAACGGCATAACGGCAGCGCATTTAGAAGAATTCCGTAATCTTATATTTAGGTATAACGTCGATTTTCGTGTATATACTCATTTGGCAATCGATATCGAAATGCTTCAAATCATTAGTTTAACATATTTAAGTTAATAAAGCTTCTCTAACGCACTGAAGTTATCATAGAGCCCTAACGGTGTAATGGAAGTGCATTTGGAAGAATTTCCTAATCCCATATTAAAGTATAAAGTCGATTTTGTTGTATATACACATTTAGCAATCGATATCGAGATGCTTCAACTCATTAGTTTAACATATTTAAGTTAATAAACCTTCTTTAGCGATCTGAAGTTGGCATATAGCCATGGCGGCATAACGGCAGTGCATGTAGAAGAATTCCGTAAACTTATATTTAGGTATAAAGTCGATTTTGTTGTACATACACATTTAGCAATCGATATCGAAATGCTTCAAATAACTGGTTTAACATATTTAAGTTAATAAACCTTCTTTAACGAACAGAAGTTAACATAAAGCCATAACGGCATAACGGCAGTGCATTTAGAAAAATTCCGTAATCTTATATTTAGGTATAAAGTCGATTTTTTTGTATATACACATTTAGCAATCGATATCGAAATGTTTCAAATCATTAGTTTAACATATTTAAGTTAATTAACCCTATTTATCTTACTGAAGTCTACAAAAGCCTTAACGGCATAACGGCAGTGCATTTGGAAGAATTCCGTAACATTATGTTTAGCTATAAAGTCGATTTTGTTGTATATACGATAGAAATCGATTTAGAAATCGATATCGAAATGCTTCAAATCATAAGTTTAACGTATTTAAGTTAATTAACCTTCTTTAACGCACTGAAGTTAACAAAAGGCCATGGCTCTTATATTTGGGTATAAAGTCGATTTTCTTGTATATACACATTTAGCTATCGATATCGAAATGCTTCAAATCATTAGTTTAACATATTAAGTTAATAAACATTTTTTAGCTTACTGAAGTCTACATAAAGCCTTAACGGTATAACGGCAATGCATTTAGAAGAATTCCGTAATGTTATAACTTTATATTTAGATATAAAGTCAATTTTCTTGTATTTACACATTTAGCAATCGATATCGAAATGCTTTAAATCATTAGTTTAACATAGCTAAGTTCTTTAACCTTCTTTAACGATCTGAAGTTGGCATATAGCCAGGGCGATATAACGGCAGTGTATTTCGTTGAGTTCCGTAATCTTATATTTAGGTATAAAGTCGATTTTGTTGTACATACATATTTAACAATCGATATCGAAATGCTTCAAATCATTAGTTTAACATATTTAAGTTAATTAACTATCTTTATCTTATTGAAGTCTACAAAAGCCTTAACGGCATAACGGCATTGCATTTAGAAGATTTACGTAATCTTATATTTACGTTTGGGTTCGATTTTCTTGTTCGTACTCATTAAGCAATCGATATCGAAATGCTTCAAATCATTAGTTTAACATATTTAAGTTAATAAACCTTCTTTAACGTATTGAAGATAATACAAAGCCGTGGCGGCATAACGACATAACATTTGGAAGAATTTCGTAATCTTATATTTAGGTATAAATTCGATTTTCTTGTATATACACATTTAGCAATCGATATCGAAATGCTTCAAATCATTTGTTTAACATATTTAAGCTAATTAATTCTCTTTATCATACTGAAGTCTACAAAATCCTTAACGGCATAACGGCAGTGCATTTGGAAGAGTTCCGTAATCTTGTATTTACGTATAAAGTCGATTTTCTTGTATATACTCATTTAGCAATCGATATTGAAATGCTTCCATCATTAGTTTAATATGTTTAAGTTAACTAAACCTCTTTATCTTACTGAAGTCTACAAACACCTTAACGGCATAATGGCAGCGCATTTAGAAGAATTCCGTAATCTTATATTTAGGTATAAAGTCGATTTTCTTGTATATACTCATTTGGCAATCGATATCGAAATGCTTCAAATCATTAGTGTAACATATTTAAGTTAATAAAGCTTCTCTAACGCACTGAAGTTAACATAAAGCTATAGCGGTATAACGGAAGTGCATTTGGAAGAATTCCGTAATCCTATAATAAAGTATAAAGTCGATTTTGTTGTATATACACATTTAGCAATCGACATCGAGATGCTTCAACTCATTAGTTTAACATACTTAAGTTAATAAACTTTCTTTAACGAACTGAAGTTGGCATAAAGCCATGGCGTCATAACGGCAGTGCATGTAGAAGGATTCCTTTATCTTATATTTAGGTATAAAGTCGATCTTCTTGTATATACACATTAAGCAATCGATATCGAAATACTTTAAATCATTAGTTTAACACATTTAAGTTAATAAACCTTCTTTAACGAACGGAAGTTGGCATAAGGCCATGGCAGCATAACGGCAGTGCGTTTAGAAGAATTCCGTAATCTTATATTTAGGTATAAAGTCGATTTTGTTGTATTTACACATTTAGCAATCGATATCGAGATGTTTTAACTCATTAGTTTAACATATTTGGTAATAAGACTTCTTTAACGAACTGAAGTTGGCATAAAGCCGTGGAGTCATAACGGCAGTGCATGTTGAAGAATTCCGTAATCTTATATTTAGGTATAAAGTCGATTTTCTTGTATATACACATTTAACAATCGATATCGAAATGCTTCAAATCATTAGTTTAACATAGTAAGTTACTAAACTTTTTTTTAACTTACTGAAGTCTACATAAAGCCTAACCAGTATAACGGCAGTGCATTAAGGAGAATTCCATAATCTTATATTTAGGTATAAAGTCGATTTTCTTGTATATAGACATTTAGCAATCGATATCGAAACTCTGCAAATAACTGGTTTAACATATTTAAGTTAATAAACCTTCTTTAACGAACTGAAGTTAACATAAAGCCATAACGGCAGTGCATTTGGGAGAAGTTCGTAGTCTTATATTTAGGCATAAATTCGATTTTTTTATATATACACTTTTTGAAATCGATATCGAAATGCTTCAAATAACTGGTCTGGCATATTTAGGTTAATTAACCTTCTTTATCTTACTGAAGTTTACAGAAAGCCATAACGGCATAACGGCAGTATATTTGGATGAATTCCATAATCTTATATTTAGGTATAAAGTCGATTTTCTTGTATATACACATTTAGCAATCGATATCGAAATGCTTCAAATCATTAGTTTAACATATTTAAGTTAATTATTTCTTTAACGATCTAAAGTTTACATAAAGCCTTAACGGCATAACGGCAGTGCATGTAGAAGAATACCGTAATCTTATGTTTAGGTATAAAGTCGATTTTGTTGTACATACACATTTAGTTATCGACATCGAAATGCTTCAAATCATGAGTTTAACATATAAAGTTAACAAACATTTTTTAGCTTACTGAAGTCTACATAAAGCCTAAACGGTATAACGGCAGGGCATTTAGAAGAATTCCGTAATGTTATAATTTTATATTTAGGTATAAAGTCGATTTTCTTGTATTTACACATTTAGCAATCGATATCGAAATGCTTCAAACCATTAGTTTAACATATTTAAAATAATTAACCTTCTTTAACGTATTGAAGGTGATACAAAGCCATGGCGGCATAACGACCGTACATTTGGAAGAATTCCGTAATCTTATACTTAGGTATTAAATCGATTTTGTTGTATATACACATTTTGCAATCGATATCGAAATGCTTTAAATAATTAGTTTAACATATTAAAGTTAATTAATCCTATTTATCTTACTGAAGTCTACAAAAGCCTTAACGGCAGTGCATTTGGAAGAGTTCCGTAATCTTATATTTAGGTATAAAGTCGATTTTGTTGTATATACGCATTTAGCAATCGATTTCGAAATGCTTCAAATAACTGGTTTAACATATTTAAGTTAATAAACCTTCTTTAACGAACTGAAGTTAACATAAGGCCATAACGGTATAACGGTAGTGCATTTGGAAGAACTCCGTTATCTTATATTACGGTATAAATTCGATTTTATTGTATATACACATTTAGCAATCGATATCGAAATGCTCCAAATCATTAGTTTAACATATTTAAGCTAATTAACACTCTCTATCTTAATGAAGTCTACATAAGCCTTAACGGCATAACGGCAGTGCATTTGGAAGAATTACGTAAACTTATATTTAGGTATAAAGTCGATTTTGTTGTATATACACATTTAGCAATCGACATCGAGATGCTTCAGCTCATTAGTTTAACATACTTAAGTTAATAAACTTTCTTTAACGAACTGAAGTTAGCATAAAGCCATGGCGTCATAACGGCAGTGCATGTAGAAGGATTCCTTTATCTTATATTTAGGTATAAAGTCGATTTTCTTGTATATACACATTAAGCAATCGATATCGAAATACTTTAAATCATTAGTTTAACACATTTAATTTAATAAACCTTCTTTAACGAACGGAAGTTGGCATAAGGCCATGGCAGCATAACGGCAGTGCGTTAAGAAGAATTCCGTAATCTTATATTTAGGTATAAAATCGATTTTGTTGTATTTACACATTTAGCAATCGATATCGAGATGCTTCAACTCATTAGTTTAACATATTTGTTAATAAGCCTTCTTTAACGAACTGAAGTTGGCATAAAGCCGTGGAGTCATAACGGCAGTGCATGTAGAAGAATTCCGTTATCTTATATTTAGGTATAAAGTCGATTTTCTTGTATATACACATTTAGCAGTCAGTATCGAAAGGCTTCACATCATTAGTTTAACATATTTAAGTTAATTAACCTTCTTAAATTTATTGAAGTTGATATAAAGCCATGGCGGCATAACGACAGTACATTTGGAAGAATTCCGTAATCTTGTATTTAGGTATAAAACCGATTTTGTTGTATATACACATTAAGCAATCGATATCGAAATACTTTAAATAACTGGTTTAACAAACTTAAGTTAATAAACCTTCTTAAACGAACAGAAGTTAACAGAAAGCCATAACAGCAGTGCATTTAGAAGAAATCCGTAACCTTATATTTAGGTATAAAGTCGATTTTCTTGTATACACACATTTAGCAATCGATATCGAAATGCTTAAAATCATTAGTTTAACATATTTAAGTTAATTAATCCTCTTTATCTTACTGAAGTCTACAAAAGCCTTAACGGCATAACGGCAGTGCATTTGGAAGAATTCCGTAATCTTATATTTAGGTATAAAGTGGATTTTTTTGTATATACTTATTTATCAATCGATATCGAAATGTTTCAAATCATTAGTTTAACATATTTAAGTTAATTAACCCTCTTTATCTTACTGAAGTCTACAAAAGCCTTAACGGCATAACGGCAGTGCGTTTGGAAGAATTCCGTAATCTTATATATAGGTATAAAATCGCTTTTCTTGTATATAGTCATTTAGCAATCGATATCGAAATGCTTCAAATCATTAGTTTAACATATTTAAGTTAATAAAGCTTCTTTAACGCACTGAAGTTAACCTAAAGCCATGGCGGCATAACGGCAGTGCATTTGGAAGAATTCCGTTTTCTTATATTTAGGTATAAAGCTGATTTTCTTGTATATACACATTAAGCAATCGATATCGAAATGCTTCAAATCATTACTTTAACATATTTAAGTTAATTAACACTCTCTATCTTAATGAAGTCTACAAAAGCCTTAACGGCATAACGGCAGTGCGTTTGGAAGAATTACGTAAACTCATATTTAGGTATAAAATCGATTTTTTGTATATACATATTTAGCAATCGATATCGAAATGCTTCAAATCATTAGTTTAACATATTTAAGTTAATAAAGCTTCTTTATCTTACTGAAGTCTACAAAATCCTTAACGGCATAACGGCAGTGCATTTGGAAGAATTTCGTAATCTTATATTTAGGTATAAAGTCGATTTTCTTGTATATACTCATTTAGCAATCGATATCGAAATGCTTCAAATCATTAGTTTAACATATTTAAGTTAATAAAGCTTCTTTAACTTACTGAAGTTAACATAAAGCCATGGCGGCATAACGGCAGTGCATGTAGAAGAATTCCGTAATCTTATATATATGTATAAAGTCGATTTTGTTGTAAATACACATTTAGCAATCGATATCGAAATGCTTCAAATCATTAGTTTAACATATTTTAGTTAAGTAACCTTCTTTAACGTATTGAAGGTGATATAAAGCCATGGCGGCATAACGAAAGTGCATTTAGAAGAATTCCGTAATCTTATATTTAGATATAAGGTCGATTTTGTTGTATATACACATTTAGCAAGCGATATCAAAATGCTTCAAATCATTAATTTAACATATTTAAGTTAATTAACCCTCTTTATGTTACTGAAGTCTACAAAAGCCTTAACGGCATAACGGCAGTGCATGTAGAAGAATTACGTAATCTTATATTTAGGTAAAAAATCGATTATCTTTTATATTCTCATATAGCAATCGATATCGAAATGTTTCAAATCATTAGTTTAACATATTTAAGTTAATTAACCCTCTTTATCTTACAGAAGTCTACAAAAGCCTTAACGGCATAACGGCAGTGCATGTAGAAGAATTCCGCAATCTTATATATATGTATAAAGTCAATTTTGTTGTATATACGCATTTAGAAATCGATATCGAAATGCTTCAAATCATTAGTTTAACATATTTAAGTTAATTAACCTTCTTTAACGCACTGAAGTTAACATAAAGCCATGGTGGCATAACGGCAGTGCATGTAGAAGAATTCCGTAATCTTATATTTAGGTATAAAGTCGATTTTGGTGTATATACCCATTTAGCAATCGATATCGAAATGCTTCAAATCATTAGTTTAACATATTTAAGTTAATTAACCCTCTTTATCTTACTGAAGTCTACAAAAGCCTTAACGGCATAACGGCAGTGCATTCGGAAGAATTCCGTAACATTATGTTTAGCTATAAAGTCGAATTTATTGTATATACGCATTTAGAAATCGATATCGAAATGCTTCAAATCATTAGTTTAACATATTTAAGTTAATTAACCTTCTTTAACGCACTGAAGTTAACATAAAGCCATGGCGGCATAACGGCAGTGCATGTAGAAGAATTCCGTAAACTTATATTTAGGTATAAAGTCGATTTTGTTGTACATACACATTTAGCAATCGATATCGAAATGCTTCAAATAACTGGTTTAACATATTTAAGTTAATAAACCTTCTTTAACGAACAGAAGTTAACATAAAGCCATAACGGCGTAACGGCAGTGCATTTAGAAAAATTCCGTAATCTTCTATTTGGGTATAAAGTCGATTTTTTTGTATATACACATTTAGCAATCGATATCGAAATGTTTCAAATCATTAGTTTAACATATTTAAGTTAATTAACCCTATTTATCTTACTGAAGTCTACAAAAGCCTTAACGGCATAACGGCAGTGCATTTGGAAGAATTCCGTAACATTATGTTTAGCTATAAAGTCGACTTTGTTGTATATACGCA
>CM050324.1:9326423-9345423 GCA_027475135.1 Bactrocera correcta | reverse complement strand
CGGCATAACGGCACTGCATGTAGAAGAACTCCGTTTTCAAATATTTAGGTATTAAGTCGATTTTCTTGTATATACACATTTAGCAATCGATATCGAAATGCCTCAAATCATTAGTTTAACATATTTAAGTTAATTAACCGTCTTTATCTTACTGAAGTCTACAAACGCCTTAACGGCATAACGGCAAAGCATTTAAAAGAATTACGTAATCTTATATTTAGGTATAAAGTCGATTTTCTTGTATATACACATTTAGCAATCGATATCGAAATGCTTCCAATCATTAGTTTAACATATTTAAGCTAATTAACCCTCTTTATCTTACTGAAGTCTACAAAAGCCTTAACGGCATAACGGCAGTGCATTAAGAAGAACTCCGTTATCATATATTTAGGTATAAAGTCGATTTTCTTGTATATACACATTTAGCAATCGATATCGAAATGCCTCAAATCATTAGTTTAACGTATTTAAGTTAGTTTACCCTCTTTATCTTACTGAAGACTACAAACATCTTAACGGCACATAGGCAAAGCATTTAGAAGAATTACGTAATCTTATATTTAGGTATAAAGTCGATTTTCTTGTATATACTCATTTAGCAATCGATATCGAAATGCTTCAAATCATTAGTTTAACATATTTAAGATAATTAACCCTCTTTATCTTACTGAAGTCTACAAACGGCTTAACGGCATAACGGCAAAGCATTTAGAAGAATTACGTAATCTTATATTTAGGTATAAAGTCTATTTTGTTGTATATGCACATTTAGCAATCGATATCGAAATGCTTCAAATCATTAGTTTAACATATTTAAGCTGAATAACCCTCTTTATCGTACTAAAGTCTACAAAAGTCTTAACGGCGTAACGGCAGTGCATTTGGAAGAATTCCGTAATCTTATATTTAGGTATAAAGTCGATTTTCTTAAATTAACACAATAAGCAATCGATATCGAAATGCATCAAATCATTAGTTTAACTTAATTAAGTTAATAAACCTTCTTTAACGAACTGAAGCTGATATGCACATTTAGCAATCGATATCGAAATGCTTCAAATCATTAGTTTAACATATTTAAGCTAAATAACCCTCTTTATCTTACTAAAGTCTACAAAAGTCTTAACGGCGTAACGCCAGTGCATTTGGAAGAATTCCGTAATCTTATATTTAGGTACAAAGTCGATTTTCTTGTATATACTCATTTAGCAATCGATATCGAAATGCTTCAAATCATTAGTTTAACTTATTTAAGTTAATAAACCTTACTTAACGAACTGAAGTTGATATAAATTCATGGCGGCATAACGACAGTATATTTGGAAGAATTCCGTAATCTTATATTTAGTTATAAAGTCGATTTTCTTGTATATACACATTTAGCAATCGATATCGAAATGCCTCAAATCATTAGTTTAACGTAATTAAGTTAGTTTTCCCTCTTTATCTTACTGAAGACTACAAACATCTTAACGGCACACAGGCAAAGCATTTAGAAGAATTACGTAATCTTATATTTAGGTATAAAGTCGATTTTCTTGTATATACTCATTTAGCAATCGATATCGAAATGCTTCAAATCATTAGTTTAACATATTTAAGTTAATAAACCTTCTTTAACGAACTGAAGTTGGCATAAATTCATGGCGGCATAACGGCAGTGCATTTAGAAAACTTCCGTAAACTTATATTTAGGTATAAAGTCGATTTTCTTAAATTAACACAATAAGCAATCGATATCGAAATGCATCAAATCATTAGTTTAACTTAATTAAGTTAATAAACCTTCTTTAACGAACTGAAGCTGATATGCACATTTAGCAATCGATATCGAAATGCTTCAAATCATTAGTTTAACATATTTAAGCTAAATAACCCTCTTTATCTTACTTAAGTCTACAAAAGTCTTAACGGCGTAACGCCAGTGCATTTGGAAGAATTCCGTAATCTTATATTTAGGTACAAAGTCGATTTTCTTGTATATACTCATTTAGCAATCGATATCGAAATGCTTCAAATCATTAGTTTAACTTATTTAAGTTAATAAACCTTACTTAACGAACTGAAGTTGATATAAATTCATGGCGGCATAACGACAGTATATTTGGAAGAATTCCGTAATCTTATATTTAGTTATAAAGTCGATTTTCTTGTATATACACATTTAGCAATCGATATCGAAATGCCTCAAATCATTAGTTTAACGTAATTAAGTTAGTTTTCCCTCTTTATCTTACTGAAGACTACAAACATCTTAACGGCACACAGGCAAAGCATTTAGAAGAATTACGTAATCTTATATTTAGGTATAAAGTCGATTATCTTGTGTATACTCATTTAGCAATCGATACCGAAATGCCTCAAATCATTAGTTTAACATATTTAAGTTAATTAACCCTCTTTATTTTGCTGAAGTCTACAAACGCCTTAACGGCATAACGGCAACGCATTTAGAAGAATTACGTAATCTTATATTTAGGTATAAAGTCGATTCTCTTGTATATACCCATTTAGCAATCGATATAGAAATGCTTCAAATCATTAGTTTGACATATTTAAGTTAACAAACCTACTTTAACGCACTGAAGTTAACACAAAGTCATGGCGGCATAACGGCAGTGCATGTAGAAGAAATCCGTAATCTTATATTTAGGTATAAATTCGATTTTTTTGTATATATACATTTAGCAATCGGTATCTAAATGCTTCAAATCATTAGTTTAACATATTTAAGTTAATTAACCTTTTTTAACGTACTGAAGTTTATATAAAGCCATGGTGGCTTAACGACAGTACATTTGGAAGTATTCCGTAATCTTATATTTAGGTATAAAGTCGATTTTCTTGTATATATGCATTAAACAATCGATATCGAAATGCCTCAAATCATTAGTTTAACATATTTAAGTTAATAAACCTTCTTTAACTAACTAAAGTTAACATAAAGCCATAACGGTATAACGGCAGTGCATTTGGAAGAATTCGGTAATCTTATATTTGGGTATAAAGTCGATTTTGTTGTATATATGCGTTTAGCAATCGATCTCGAAAATCTTTAAATCATTAGTTTAACATATTTAAGTTAATAAAGCTTCTTTAACGCACTGAAGTTAACATAAAGCCATGGCGGCATAACGGCAGTAGATTTGGAAGAGTTCCGTAATCTTATATATAGGTAGAAAGTCGATTTTCTTGTATATATGCATTAACCAATCGATTTCGAAATGCTTTAAATAACTGGTGCAACATATCTAAGTTAATACACCTTCTTTTAACGAACAGAAGTTAACATAAAGCCATAACGGCATAACGGCGGTGCATTTAGAAGAATTCCGTTATCTTATATTTAGGTATAAAGTCGATTTTCTTGTATATACACATTTAGCAATCGATATCGAAATGCCTTAAATCATTAGATTAACATATTTAAGTTAATTAACTCTCTTTATCTTGCTGAAGTCTATAAACGCCTTAACGGCATAACGGCATAACGGCAGTGCATTTAGAAGAATTCCTTAATCTTATATTTAGGTATAAATCGATTTTCTTGTATAAGTTAAATGTCTTTAAGTTTTTTATTTGAATTTTTTATTTCATTATGTTTTATAAACACTGTACAAAAATACTTTCTTAAAGTTAAAGTTTGTTGGAGCGATGTCCAACCTGCTTGAAGGATAGCCGAATTAAAAGTGTAACTTAAATCTAAGCTTATGCTATCACCAACTTAATATTCTAAGCGCCGGCAGAACGAGACGTCGGCAGCGACGCATATTGTTAGTGGCGTGCTAGTAGCGTGCTAGTAGCGTCATTAAAATCCGTAATATTAGTTTGGCGCTCTTTTAGTGGGTAGCGGTACAGTGGCGTGATGTGCTTGCTAAATTGTGTACCTGCATTCCTGAGCATTCTTAAGCTTACATGGTACACTGTTTAGCAAAATATTTATTTTGTTAACTCCTCCCTTCTTAATTTCGAACGTCCGCGTTCGACAGTCAAGTGATTGAAGAGTTTGATTTGGGCAATTGGGAGACTTCAATGTAAGGAGTACTATAGCTGAGCCCTAGTGTCCTCTTTCGTACCGTAAGCTTTTATTTATTAAATGTTTCATTAGGTATAAATTCGATTTTTTTGTATACACACATTTAGCAATCGATATCTAAATGCTTCAAATCATTAGTTTAATATATGTAAGTTAATTAACCTTTTTTAACGTATTGAAGGTGATGTAAAGCCATGGCGGCATAACGACAGTACATTTGGAAGAATTCCGCAATCTTATATTTAGGTATAAAGAAGATTTTCTTGTATATATGCATTTAGCAATCGATTTCGAAAATCT
Organism: Bactrocera correcta; assembly: GCA_027475135.1. Taxonomy (NCBI): domain Eukaryota; kingdom Metazoa; phylum Arthropoda; class Insecta; order Diptera; family Tephritidae; genus Bactrocera; species Bactrocera correcta. Next base: position 9,341,084 of record CM050324.1, on the reverse strand, counting down.
TCAAATCATTAGTTTAACATATTTAAGTTAATAAACCTTCTTTACCGAACTGAAGTTAACATAAAGCCAAAACGGCATAATGACAGTGTATTTAGAAGAATTCCGTAAGCTTATATTTAGGTATAAAGTCGATTTTGTTGTATATACGCATTTAGCAATCGATATCGAAAGGCTTCAAATCATTAGTTTAACAAGTTAAGTTAAGTAACCTTCTTTAACGTATTGAAGGTGATATAAAGACATTGCGGCATAACGACAGTACATTTGGAAGAATTCCGTAATCTTATATTTAGGTATAAAGAAGATTTGCTTGTATATATGCATTTAGCAATCGATTTCGCAAATCTTCAAATCATTAGTTTAACATATTTAAGTTAATAAACCTTCTTTAACGAACAGAAGTTAACATAAAGCCATAACTACATAACGGCAGTGCATTTAGAAGAATTCCGTAATCTTATATTTAGGTTAAAGGTCGATTTTCTTGTATTTAGGTATAAGTCGATTTTCTTGTATATACACATTTAGCAATCAATATCGAAATGCCTCAAATCATTAGTTTAACATATTTAAGTTAATTAACCTTCTTTAACGTATTGAAGGTGATATAAAGCCATGGCGACATAACGACAGTACATTTGGAAGAATTCCGTAATCTTATATTTAGGTATTAAGTCGATTTTCTTGTATATATGCATTTAGCAATCGATTTTGAAATGCTTCAAATCATTATTTTAACATATTTAAGTTAACAAACCTACTTTAACGCACTGAAGTTTACACAAGGCCATGGCGGCATAACGGCAGTGCATGTAGAAGAAATCCGTAATCTTATATTTAGGTACAAAGTCGATTTTCTCGTATATACACATTTAGCAATCGATACTGAAATGCCTCAAATCATTAGTTTAACATATTTTAGTTAATAAACGCCCTTTATCTTACTGAAGTCTACAAACGCTTAAACGGCATAACGGCACTGCATGTAGAAGAACTCCGTTTTCAAATATTTAGGTATTAAGTCGATTTTCTTGTATATACACATTTAGCAATCGATATCGAAATGCCTCAAATCATTAGTTTAACATATTTAAGTTAATTAACCGTCTTTATCTTACTGAAGTCTACAAACGCCTTAACGGCATAACAGCAAAGCATTTAAAAGAATTACGTAATCTTATATTTAGGTATAAAGTCGATTTTCTTGTATATACACATTTAGCAATCGATATCGAAATGCTTCCAATCATTAGTTTAACATATTTAAGCTAATTAACCCTCTTTATCTTACTGAAGTCTACAAAAGCCTTAACGGCATAACGGCAGTGCATTAAGAAGAACTCCGTTATCATATATTTAGGTATAAAGTCGATTTTCTTGTATATACACATTTAGCAATCGATATCGAAATGCCTCAAATCATTAGTTTAACGTATTTAAGTTAGTTTACCCTCTTTATCTTACTGAAGACTACAAACATCTTAACGGCACATAGGCAAAGCATTTAGAAGAATTACGTAATCTTATATTTAGGTATAAAGTCGATTTTCTTGTATATACTCATTTAGCAATCGATATCGAAATGCTTCAAATCATTAGTTTAACATATTTAAGATAATTAACCTTCTTTATCTTACTGAAGTCTACAAACGGCTTAACGGCATAACGGCAAAGCATTTAGAAGAATTACGTAATCTTATATTTAGGTATAAAGTCTATTTTGTTGTATATGCACATTTAGCAATCGATATCGAAATGCTTCAAATCATTAGTTTAACATATTTAAGCTAAATAACCCTCTTTATCGTACTAAAGTCTACAAAAGTCTTAACGGCGTAACGGCAGTGCATTTGGAAGAATTCCGTAATCTTATATTTAGGTACAAAGTCGATTTTCTTGTATATACTCATTTAGCAATCGATATCGAAATGCTTCAAATCATTAGTTTAACATATTTAAGTTAATAAACCTTCTTTAACGAACTGAAGTTGGCATAAATTCATGGCGGCATAACGGCAGTGCATTTAGAAAACTTCCGTAAACTTATATTTAGGTATAAAGTCGATTTTCTTAAATTAACACAATAAGCAATCGATATCGAAATGCATCAAATCATTAGTTTAACTTAATTAAGTTAATAAACCTTCTTTAACGAACTGAAGCTGATATGCACATTTAGCAATCGATATCGAAATGCTTCAAATCATTAGTTTAACATATTTAAGCTAAATAACCCTCTTTATCTTACTAAAGTCTACAAAAGTCTTAACGGCGTAACGCCAGTGCATTTGGAAGAATTCCGTAATCTTATATTTAGGTACAAAGTCGATTTTCTTGTATATACTCATTTAGCAATCGATATCGAAATGCTTCAAATCATTAGTTTAACTTATTTAAGTTAATAAACCTTACTTAACGAACTGAAGTTGATATAAATTCATGGCGGCATAACGACAGTATATTTGGAAGAATTCCGTAATCTTATATTTAGTTATAAAGTCGATTTTCTTGTATATACACATTTAGCAATCGATATCGAAATGCCTCAAATCATTAGTTTAACGTAATTAAGTTAGTTTTCCCTCTTTATCTTACTGAAGACTACAAACATCTTAACGGCACACAGGCAAAGCATTTAGAAGAATTACGTAATCTTATATTTAGGTATAAAGTCGATTATCTTGTATATACTCATTTAGCAATCGATACCGAAATGCCTCAAATCATTAGTTTAACATATTTAAGTTAATTAACCCTCTTTATTTTGCTGAAGTCTACAAACGCCTTAACGGCATAACGGCAACGCATTTAGAAGAATTACGTAATCTTATATTTAGGTATAAAGTCGATTCTCTTGTATATACCCATTTAGCAATCGATATAGAAATGCTTCAAATCATTAGTTTGACATATTTAAGTTAACAAACCTACTTTAACGCACTGAAGTTAACACAAAGTCATGGCGGCATAACGGCAGTGCATGTAGAAGAAATCCGTAATCTTATATTTAGGTATAAATTCGATTTTTTTGTATATATACATTTAGCAATCGGTATCTAAATGCTTCAAATCATTAGTTTAACATATTTAAGTTAATTAACCTTTTTTAACGTACTGAAGTTTATATAAAGCCATGGTGGCTTAACGACAGTACATTTGGAAGTATTCCGTAATCTTATATTTAGGTATAAAGTCGATTTTCTTGTATATATGCATTAAACAATCGATATCGAAATGCCTCAAATCATTAGTTTAACATATTTAAGTTAATAAAGCTTCTTTAACTAACTAAAGTTAACATAAAGCCATAACGGTATAACGGCAGTGCATTTGGAAGAATTCGGTAATCTTATATTTGGGTATAAAGTCGATTTTGTTGTATATATGCGTTTAGCAATCGATCTCGAAAATCTTTAAATCATTAGTTTAACATATTTAAGTTAATAAAGCTTCTTTAACGCACTGAAGTTAACATAAAGCCATGGCGGCATAACGGCAGTAGATTTGGAAGAGTTCCGTAATCTTATATATAGGTAGAAAGTCGATTTTCTTGTATATATGCTTTAAAGCCAATCGATTTCGAAATGCTTTAAATAACTGGTGCAACATATCTAAGTTAATACACCTTCTTTTAACGAACAGAAGTTAACATAAAGCCATAACGGCATAACGGCGGTGCATTTAGAAGAATTCCGTTATCTTATATTTAGGTATAAAGTCGATTTTCTTGTATATACACATTTAGCAATCGATATCGAAATGCCTCAAATCATTAGATTAACATATTTAAGTTAATTAACTCTCTTTATCTTGCTGAAGTCTATAAACGACTTAACGGCATAACGGCATAACGGCAGTGCATTTAGAAGAATTCCTTAATCTTATATTTAGGTATAAATCGATTTTCTTGTATAAGTTAAATGTCTTTAAGTTTTTTATTTGAATTTTTTATTTCATTATGTTTTATAAACACTGTACAAAAATACTTTCTTAAAGTTAAAGTTTGTTGGAGCGATGTCCAACCTGCTTGAAGGATAGCCGAATTAAAAGTGTAACTTAAATCTAAGCTTATGCTATCACCAACTTAATATTCTAAGCGCCGGCAGAACGAGACGTCGGCAGCGACGCATATTGTTAGTGGCGTGCTAGTAGCGTGCTAGTAGCGTAATTAAAATCCGTAATATTAGTTTGGCGCTCTTTTAGTGGGTAGCGGTACAGTGGCGTGATGTGCTTGCTAAATTGTGTACCTGCATTCCTGAGCATTCTTAAGCTTACATGGTACACTGTTTAGCAAAATATTTATTTTGTTAACTCCTCCCTTCTTAATTTCGAACGTCCGCGTTCGACAGTCAAGTGATTGAAGAGTTTGATTTGGGCAATTGGGAGACTTCAATGTAAGGACTACTATAGCTGAGCCCTAGTGTCCTCTTTCGTACCGTAAGCTTTTATTTATAAAATGTTTCATTGAGCGACATATGTAGTGTATTTGGCACTGGTATTCGCCTTTGCGCAATTAAGTGGTGTATTTCTTAACTATGTACATACATATTTTACATGATTTATTGCTTAAAGTATTTGAATATTAGGGAAGGATTTACAATTCATTTTCATTTTTCATATTTTACATTCATATTTAAATATTGGAAAATGTTTACAATTCATTTTCATTTTTTCATATTTTACATTCATATTTAAATATTGCAAAAAATTTTACAATTCATTTTCATTCCTACAAGTGATTCTTACTCTAAGTGTTTCTAAAAATTTTTTATTTATATGAAGTTATAATATTGGTCTTGGCTCAGTTAATAACATGAGTATATGTAGTAATTTTTTCTTTTTACGATTTCAATTTTAAATATCTTTATTTTTACTTTTTAGTTTTATTTTTGATAGTAAAGTTATATTCTATTTACTTTAACGTATTTTTTCTAATTCTGATGCATATTATTTTTGTAATTTTTCAATAAGTTATAAGTTTAACTTTTTACTTAAAGCAGTTTTTAATTAAATTTTTATGAACAGTTTTACCTGATTTGGTGAGGACAGTACTGTCAAAGTTTTTAGCGACTATTTCCTCTTTATATCGTGGAGTTAGTTTATTTCCTAACCTTTTATTTATATTTACATAAATTGTGTCACCTATGTCGTAATTCTTCATGGGCGTTTTGTTTTTATTATGATAATTTAAATCGGCCTCTTGTTTTTCTCGTAGCCTCTTAACGTTTTCTTGCCTATTTATTTCTATTTGTTTGGAATCGATTAGTGTTCTGTGGCCAAAGAAGAGCTCGAGAGGTTTTTTACCGGTTGTTGAATGGATTGAGTTGTTGTATTCAAAAATTGATTTGTCTAGGAGTTCCTCAAATGATTCATGCGTATTTTCTGATTTGAGGCAACGTATTATTTCGGTAAGAGTAAGGTGAAATCTCTCAACTTGACCGTTCGAACAGCTTTTATAGGGTGGAGCTTTGTGAATTTCTATATTGAATTGATTAGTCAGCATGAATGTGATTGGGCTGGAATTAAATGATTTTTCATTGTCGAATATAATAACTTTTGGTATTCCTAATGAAATTATGATGTCTCTAAGAGGTTGTTTCAGATCCTCTGCCGCTCGTGATTTAATTTGTTTAATAAGAGCATATTTCGAAAATTTATCTATGGCGGTAAGAATGAGTTGTTTGTTTGTGTGGTATATATCGATATGGACAATATGTCCGGGGTACTCAGGTATTGGTGTGCTTTGAATAGCGTGTTTATGAGGGTGACGGTCGTATTTATTAAATTTACATGTTCTGCACTGTTTCACGATTTTTTTAATCTTGGCTCTCATTTTTGGAAAATAAAACTTTTCTAGAATTTGCAACTTGTTTTCTTCGCTATTTCGGTGGGCACGATTGTATTCATTAATAATTTCTTTATTTTGATCGGCTGAATTTGTTAGATCTCTTACTAACTTTCTTGTGAACTGTATTTTGTATCTGTTGAAACGATCGGCAAAAATTTTTTGTATCATACCTAGTGTTCGTTCGTCTGTCATGAGGCCATTAGTAACCGATGGGTTCAGGTATGATTTAAGGATATTGGCTAATTTTTCTTCGTTGAAAGTTACGTCAGTTACTGTGTGACGATGATATGTTGGGAATGGAATTTCAAACTTGTAGTCAGTGTTATTTCCTACATTGAGGATGATTTGGTTTTTGAATACGTTAAGGGGTACATTGGCAAATGGTATCAAATTATGTGAGGAGCTTTCGTCGCTGTTCTGGGTCAACGTCATAGAGTTAATATGTGAATTGCGAGGGGGACGAGATAAAGCATCTGCAACTTTATTCCTTGTTCCGGGTTTGTACTGTAGTTCGTAATGGTATTCTTCTAAAATTGATTTCCATCGCTTCATTTTAGAATTGGAATTTTTGTTAGATAAGGCGTATGTTAATGGCTGATGGTCTGTAAAGATCTTTACTTTGGCAGTCCCGTACAAGTGGTTTCGAAGGCATTTCAAAGCCCAAATAATAGCTAGCATTTCTCTCTCGTTAGTGGCATATCCTTCCTCCGTTTTACTTAGGGTTCTCGAAATGAATGTAATGGGTCTATTTTCCTGTGTTAATACTGCGCCAATAGCGTATTTCGATGCGTCCGTCGTTAGGTGAAATTCCTTATTATAATCGGGATAAGATAGTATAACGTCTTCCGACAATAGAGAATTTTTTACCTTTTGGAATGCATCGATGGCTTCTTTGGAAAGGTTAATGTATTTCCTACTAGAAAGTTTTTTGGATATATGTCCTTTCTCCCCCCTTAAAAGGGATGTCAAGGGTTTCGTCAATTTGGCGTAATCTTTTATAAAACGACGATAGAAACCGGACAGTCCTAGAAATGACCTGAGGTCTTTTATAGTTCTTGGACAGGGAAAATTTTTAATTGCCTCTACTTTTTTTGGGTTGGTTCGTATACCATTTTGGGATACAATAAAACCAAGGAATTCGACTTCTGTTTTCAAGAATTCACATTTGTCGATTTGCACCTTCATATTAGCGTTTTGTAAAGTTCGAAATATGGTTTCGATATTTTGGAAATGTGATTCGGTATCTTCACTAAATACGATTATGTCGTCAATGTATACGTAGCATATTTTCCCTATGTGCTCACGTAAAATATCGTCGAGTGCACGTTGAAAAATTGATGGTGCATTTTTGAGACCGAATGGTAGTCTTGTGAACTCGTATTTTCCGTGTCTTACGGAGAAAGCCGTTTTTTCTATATCGTTCTCTTTTAGAGGTATTTGGTGAAATCCACTTTTAAGGTCTATGACTGAAAATAATTTGCTTTTTCCTAGTTCTGAGAGTACGTTACTGATGTCGGGTATAGGATAACGATCAGGAATGGTGACGGTATTGAGTTTCCTATAATCAATAACGAGTCGATATTTTTTCTTTCCTGAAGCGTCTATTTTCTTTGGTACTATCCATACCGGAGAATTATAAGGAGACCGTGAAGGTCGAATTATGTTATTGTCAAGAAGTTCCTGTATTTGTTTTTCAACTTCATCTTTTAGGGAAATAGGATATGGGTAATATGCCGAATATATTGGCCTTTCGGTTGTAGTTTTTATTTCACCTTTTACGATGGTTGTGATTGTAAGCTTTTCGTTTGGTTCAGCAATTATTAAATTTTCGATATGAAGTTTTTCTTGTTCAGTCATGTGTTCTGTTCTGATGCCAATGTTATTTAAGGAATTTGCAGATTGTTGCTTTATTTTGATTTTATAGTTATTGCAAATAGTCATATAATTTTCTTTCGTATGAATGATGGCGGATAGTTCTTTTAGGCTATCATTCCCTAATATTCCGTCGAAGGATTTTAAAGGTGGCAATAAAAAGAATTTTACATTGAAATGATTTTGTTTAAATAAATTTGCCATTGTATGGTGAGTTATCTTAACATTACCTGCTATTGAATATACGTGTAATATATTTTTATTAGGAATGGGGTTTTGAACATGTTTTGGTTGTATGTAATTTCTGTTCGAGCCAGTATCGATAAGGAATTTGAGCAATTCACCGCTAGTTGTTTTGCACTCGAAATATGGTAGTGATGAATTGCTTAATCTAAAAAAATGTATGTCTGTAAAGTCTTCAGAGTCATTAGGAAATGTCTCGTTTATAAATTTTGATTTGTTCGTGTATTCCATTAAGTTTTCTTCATAATTATCTTGTTCGTTTACGATTTCTGAATTATTGATATGAAAATTTCTTTGTAGTTTTGGTGGATTTTGATTATTGGAAAATCCACTTGTTGGTCTTTTCCCTGCGTATTTAGGAGCAAAAGGTCTGTTCACATAGTTAACATTAGCTGTTTTTAGACTTGGATTTATGTCCATAGGTTGCGGTGGTTTTGGGGCAGTTGGCCTAGGTGGAGGAAATTTATAATCATTATGTCCGTAACGGTATTGGCTGTAAGGTCTATTTGGTTGGAATACCCTTTGAGGTGTTTGTGGCGAGCGAAATGGTTGAGGATACTCGCGATGTTGGTTAAATGTGTTGTGGTGTGAACTATGGGAAAAAAGTGGTGGTGAGCTAGTGCTTAGCCCTTTTCCAATGTTATTAGTATTTCTGGCATACTGAGCCCTAAAGTTTTGGTTTTGTAATTTTGTACATAGATATAAAGCTTGTGGTAGGTCTACTGGTTCTTTCATTCCCAATAATCGCGGTAGGTCACCTTTAAGACCTCTAATAAAAGTATCTAAAGCCTTATCGCGGTATGTGCCTATTAAGACGTTCATGGATTCACTTCCGATTTCCATACATGAAATTTTATTTAAAATAAGGGACAAATGTTCATACACGGCTTGATAGAATTGTTTCACCGTTTTGTTGCCTTGAACTAGAGTAATCATTTGGTACTCAAGTGTGCCGAGATCCCGCTTATCTGCATAATGCAGAGTCAAACATCGTGAAATGCTGCTCCAGTTTAGTGGAGTATTATACGACTCCAAAACATTATCAGCAGTTCCAGTTATTTTATTTCTTATAGAATTTATAATACCAAAATATTTAGCTGTTCCTCTGATAGGTTCGTACAACTTTAAAATTCTATCAACGCTCTTCTTCCAAGAGCTATATTCGATTGGATTTCCCGAAAATTCTCTGAGGTAGCGAAGTACGTCAGGAACCTTATCTAGTTCATCAATATTATGCCTATATTCGCTGTTAATTACTTCATCTTTACAGTTAAGTTCGTTATGATTAGTTTGTCTGCTGTCCTCGGTGAGGCATACATTTCTCACTATTCTTCTAATCAGAGCTTCTAATTCTGGTGTTGCGTTTACTTGCTCTATAATTGGTGTATTAGCAGGAGAGGGTACGGATGGTATATTTATTATTGGTGGACGAATAAGGTTGTTTGGGTTAGTCATTTTGATTATTTTTTTTTTTGATTATATATTTTTATTCTATTAATTTTTTGTTGTTTTTTAGGTTATTTTTGTATTTATTATAAGAACCGGAGGGTCCCCCCGAAGGTGGTGAATCGCGGCCTTTTTTAATTATTTTTAGTTACAGCTGTATAAGCCTCTATAATGGTTACTATTGTTTTAATATCGAATTATATCCGATCTCTGGAGGGTCCCCCCGAAGGTGGTGAATCGCAGAGACGTTTTAATTTGAAGTTTATTATAAGTTTATTATTCTTTTTTGTGTGGTGTAATTTTATATTGATTTTGAACATAATATTATAATTTTAATTTATAGTTGTATTTTACTTTATTATAAGGATTATTTTATAGATTTTATTATAGCTCGTTAGCTAAATTTGCTTTTATGTTATATTGAATTTAAATTTATATTTCTTATAAATCTAAATAAGTAGTACAGTATAGAATATGACCTTTTTTTTTGTTTTTGTAATAACTAACTTTTGCCTCACACTTTTAAGTACATTTTTTTTTTTTTTGTGAAATAAACAACTGATTAAAATTTTTCGTTTTTGGTAAAAGATATTTTTTGTTTGGAAAGCGGTATATAGGAATAGGAATTTTTTCCTTTTTTTTTGTAGAATTTTTAGTAATAACTAACTTTTACCTCATTTTTCATTTTTACTATATTGATTTTATGTGTTCAACTAAGAATACACTTTTAAATACACTTTTGTTCAAATTTTACATTTTAGATATAAGATAATATTATTTTTAACACTTTTCACTAATGTATTCAATTGAATGAATAGATAATTAAAAATGAGAATACTTAAAATTACATCTTACACGTGCATGGCTGGAAGAAGTGTCCCGTTTAGTCCTTTGCGTCGTTACTAGGGTTCCCCCGATGGCCACTTTCTCGCACGCTTCTCTTCCTCAAGCATGGGTAAGAGATCGAGATGGACGATTAATTCGGCTAGGAGGATAATTGATTAAAATTCCATTGCAGACTCCTTCAGGCTGTTGTGTGGTTCTCCAATTCGTTGGGCGCCAGTTAAATGTCTTTAAGTTTTTTATTTGAATTTTTTATTTCATTATGTTTTATAAACACTGTACAAAAATACTTTCTTAAAGTTAAAGTTTGTTGGAGCGATGTCCAACCTGCTTGAAGGATAGCCGAATTAAAAGTGTAACTTAAATCTAAGCTTATGCTATCACCAACTTAATATTCTAAGCGCCGGCAGAACGAGACGTCGGCAGCGACGCATATTGTTAGTGGCGTGCTAGTAGCGTGTTAGTAGCGTCATTAAAATCCGTAATATTAGTTTGGCGCTCTTTTAGTGGGTAGCGGTACAGTGGCGTGATGTGCTTGCTAAATTGTGTACCTGCATTCCTGAGCATTCTGCAGCTTACATGGTACACTGTTTAGCAAAATATTTATTTTGTTAACTTATATACACATTTAGAAATCGATATCGAAATATCTCAAATCATTAGTTTAACATATTTAAGTTAATTAACCCTTTTTGTCTTACTGAAGTCTACAAACGCCTTAACGGCATAACGGCAAAGCATTTAGAAGAATTACATAATCTTATTTTTAGGTATAAAGTCGATTTTCTTGTATATACTCATTTAGCAATCGATATCGAAATGCTTCAAATCATTAGTTTAACATATTTAAGTTAACAAACCTACTTTAACGCACTGAAGTTAACACAAAGCCATGGCGGCATAACGGCAGTGCATGTAGAAGAAATTCGTAATCTTATATTTAGGTATAAATTCAATTTTTTTGTATATACACATTTAGCAATCGATATCGAAATGCTTCAAATCATTAGTTTAACAGATTTAAGTTAATTAACCTTCTTTAACGTATTGAAGTTGATATGAAGCCATGGCGGCATAACGACAGTACATTTGGAAGAATTCCGTAATCTTATATTTAGGTATAAAGTCGATTTTCTTGTATATATGCATTTAGCAATCGATTTTGAAATGCTTCAAATCATTAGTTTAAGATATTTAAGTTAACAAACCTACTTTAACGCACTGAAGTTTATACAAGGCCACTGCGGCATAACGGCAGTGCATGTAGAAGAAATCCGTAACCTTATATTTAGGTACAAGGTCAATTTTCTCGTATATACACATTTAGCAATCGATACTGAAATGCCTCAAATCATTAGTTTAACGTATTTTAGTTAATTAACGCCCTTTATCTTACTGAAGTCTACAAACGCCTAAACGGCATAACGGCACTGCATGTCGAAGAACTCCGTTTTCAAATATTTAGGTATAAAGTCGATTTTTTTGTATATACATATTTAGCAATCGATATCGAAATGCCTCAAATCATTAGTTTAACATATTTAAGTTAATTAACCCTCTTTATCTTACTGAAGTCTACAAACGCCTTAATGGCATAACGGCAAAGCATTTAGAAGAATTACGTAATTTTATATTTAGGTATAAAGTCGATTTTCTGGTATATACACATGTAGCAATCGATATCGAAATGCTTCAAATCATTAGTTTAACATACTTAAGCTAATTAACGCTCTTTATCTTACTGAAGTCTACAAACGCCTTAACGGCATAACGGCAGTGCATTAAGAAGAATTTCGTTATCATATATTTAGGTATAAAGTCGATTTTCTTGCATATACACATTTAGCAATCGATATCGAAATGCCTCAAATCATTAGTTTAACATATTTAAGCTAAATAACCCTCTTTATCTTACTAAAGTCTACAAAAGTCTTAACGGCGTAACGGCAGTGCATTTGGAAGAATTCCGTAATCTTATATTTAGGTACAAAGTCGATTTTCTTGTACATACTCATTTAGCAATCGATATCGAAATGCTTCAAATCATTAGTTTAAAATATTTAAGTTAATTAACCCTCTTTATCTTACTGAAGTCTACAAACGGCTTAACGGCATAACGGCAAAGCATTTAGAAGAATTACGTAATCTTATATTTAGGTATAAAGTCGATTTTGTTGTATATGCACATTTAGCAATCGATATCGAAATGCTTCAAATCATTAGTTTAACATATTTAAGCTAAATAACCCTCTTTATCTTACTAAAGTCTACAAAAGTCTTAACGGCGTAACGGCAGTGCATTTGGAAGAATTCCGTAATCTTATATTTAGGTACAAAGTCGATTTTCTTGTACATACTCATTTAGCAATCGATATCGAAATGCTTCAAATCATTAGTTTAACATATTTAAGTTAATTAACCCTCTTTATCTATTGAAGTTATAAAGCCATGGCGGCATAACGACATACATTTGGAAGAATTCCGTAATCTTATATTTAGGTATAAAGTCGATTTTCTTGTTATATGCATTTAGCAATCGATATCGAAATGCTTCAAATCATTAGTTTAACATATTTAAGCTTAATATAACCCTCTTTATCTTACTAAAGTCTACAAAAGTCTTAACGGCATAACGGCAGTGCATTTAGAAGAATTCGTAATCTTATATTTAGGTAAAAGTTTGATTTTCTTGTATATACTCATTTAGCAATCGATATCGAAATGCTTCAAATCATTAGTTTAACATATTTAAGTTAATTAACCTTCTTTAACTATTGAAGTTACAAAGCCTGCGGCATAACGACATAGCATTTGGAAGAATTCCGTAATCTTATATTTAGGTATAAAGTCGATTTTCTTGTATATGCACATTTAGCAATCGATATCGAAATGCTTCAAATCATAGTTAACATATTTAAGTAAAACCTTCTTTATCTTACTAGAAGTCTACAAAAGTCTTAACGGCTAACGGCAGTGCATTTGAAGAATTCCGTAATCTTATATTTAGGTACAAAGTCGATTTTTCTTGTATATACTCATTTAGCAATCGATATCGAAATGCTTCAAATCATTAGTTTAACATATTTAAGTTAATTAACCTTCTTTAACGTATTGAAGTTGATATAAAGCCATGGCGGCATAACGACAGTACATTTGGAAGAATTCCGTAATCTTATATTTAGGTATAAAGTCGATTTTCTTGTATATAGCATTAGCAATCGATTTCAAAATGCTTCAAATCATTAGTTAACATATTAAGTTAAAAACCTCTTTAACGTACTGAAGTTACACAAAGCCATAACGGCATAACGGCAGTGCATGTAGAAGAAATTTCGTAATCTTATATTTAGGTATAAATTCGATTTTTTTGTATATACACATTTAGCAATCGATATCGAAATGCTTCAAATCATTAGTTTAACATATTTAAGTTAATTAACCTTCTTTAACGTATTGAAGTTGATACAAGCCATGGCGGCATAACGACAGTACATTTGGAAGAATTCCGTAATCTTATATTTAGGTATAAAGTCGATTTTCTTGTATATGCATTTAGCAATCGATGAAATGCTTCAAATCATTAGTTTAACATATTTAAGTAAAAACCCTCTTTAACGCACTGAAGTTAATAAAGCCATAACGGCATAACGGCAGTGCATTTGGAAGAATTCCGTAATCTTATATTTAGGTACAAAGTCGATTTTCTTGTATATACCATTTAGCAATCGATTTGAAATGCTTCAAATCATTAGTTTAACATATTTAAGTTAATTAACCTTCTTTAACGTACTGAAGTTGACATAAAGCCATGGCGGCATAACGACAGTACATTTGGAAGAATTCCGTAATCTTATATTTAGGTATAAAGTCGATTTTCTTGTATATACACATTTAGCAATCGATATCGAAATGCTTCAAATCATTAGTTTAACATATTTAAGTTAACAAACCTACTTTAACGCACTGAAGTTTATACAAGGCCATGGCGGCATAACGGCAGTGCATGTAGAAGAAATCCGTAATCTTATATTTAGGTACAAAGTCGATTTTCTCGTATATACACATTTAGCAATCGATACTGAAATGCCTCAAATCATTAGTTTAACATATTTTAGTTAATTAACGCCCTTTATCTTACTGAAGTCTGCAAACGCCTAAACGGCATAACGGCACTACATGTAGAAGAACTCCGTTTTCAAATGTTTAGGTATAAAGTCGATTTTCTTGTATATACACATTTAGAAATCGATATCGAAATGCCTCAAATCATTAGTTTAACATATTTAAGTTAATTAACCCTCTTTATCTTACTGAAGTCTACAAACGCCTTAACGGCATAACGGCAAAGCATTTAGCAGAATTACGTAATCTTATATTTAGGTATAAAGTCCATTTTCTTGTATATACAC
>CM050324.1:9311995-9325423 GCA_027475135.1 Bactrocera correcta | reverse complement strand
TATGTTAACTTCAGTTAGTTAAAGAAGGTTTATTAACTTAAATATGTTAAACTAATGACTTGAAGCATTTCGATATCGATTGCCAAATGTGTATATACAAAAAAATCGAATTTATACCTAAATATAAGATTACGGATTTCTTCTACATGCACTGCCGTTATGCCGCCATGGCTTTGTGTTAACTTCAGTGCGTTAAAGTAGGTTAGTTAACTTAAATATGTCAAACTAATGATTTGAAGAATTTCGATATCGATTGCTAAATGAGTATATACAAGAGAATCGACTTTATACTTAAATATAAGATTACGTAATTCTTCTAAATGCACTGTCGTTTTGCCACCATGGATTTATACCAACTTCAGTTCGTTAAAGAAGGTTTATTGACTAAAATATATTAAACTGATGGGTTGAAGCATCTCGATATCGATTGCTAAATGTGTATATACAAGAAAATCGAATTTATACCTAAACATAAGATTACGGAATTCTTATAAATGCACTGCCGTTATGCAGTTATGGCTTTATGTTAACTTCAGTGCGTTAAAGAAGCTTTATTAACTTAAATATGTTAAACCAGTTATTTGAAGCATTTCGATATCGTTTGCTTAATGCATATATACAAGAAAATCGACTTTATACCTAAATCTAAAATTACGAAATTCTCCCAAATGCACTGCCGTTATACCGTTATGGCTTTATGTAAACTTCAGTAAGATAAAGAAGGTTAATTAACTTAAATATGTTAAACTAATGATTTGAGGCATTTCGATATCGATTGCTAAATGTGTATATACAAGAAAATCGACTTTATACCTAAATATAAGATTACGGAATTCTTCCAAATGCACTGCCGTTACGCCGTTAAGGCTTTTGTAGACTTTAGTAAGATAAAGAGGGTTAATTAGCTTAAATATGTTAAACTAATGATTTGAAGCATTTCGATATCGATTGCTTAATGTGAATATACAACAAAATCGACTTCTACCTAAATATAAGATTACGTAATTCTTCCAAATGCACTGCCGTTACGCCGTTAAGCCGTTTGTAGACTTCAGTAAGATAAAGAGGGTTAATTAACTTTAATATGTTAAACTAATGATTTGAAGCATTTCGATATCGCTTGCTAAATGAGTATATACAAGAAAATCGACTTTATACCTAAATATAAGATGACGTAGTTCTTCTGAATGCTTTGCCTATTTGCCGTTAAGATGTTTGTAGACTTTAGTAAGATAAAGAAGGTTAATTAACTTAAATATGTTAAACTAATGATTTGAGGCATTTCGGTATCGATTGCTAAATGAGTATATACAAGAAAATCGAGTTTATACCTAACTATAAGATTACGGAATTATTTTAAATGCACTGCCGTTATGCCGCCATGGATTTATGCCAACTTTAGTTCGGTAAAGAAGGTTTATTAACTTAAATATGTTAAAGTAATGATTTGAAGCATTTCGAAATCGATTGCTAAACGGTATATACAAGAAAATCTTCTTTACACCTAAATATATGATTACGGAATTCTTCTAAATGCACTGCCGTTACGCCGTTAAGGCTTTTGTAGACTTTAGTAAGATAAAGAGGGTTAATTAGCTTAAATATGTTAAACTAATGATTTGAAGCATTTCGAAATCGATTGCTGAATGTGTATATACAACAAAATCGACTTTCTACCTAAATAAAAGATTACGGCATTCTTCTAAATGTACTGTCGTTATGCCGCCATGGCTTAATATCAACTTCAATATGTTAAAAAAGGTTAATAAACTTAAATATGTTAAGCTAATGATTAGAGGCATTTCGATATCGATTGCTAAATGTTTATATACAACAAAATCAACTTTATACCTAAATATAAGCTTACGGAATTATTCTAAATGCACTGCCGTTATGATGTTATGGCTTTATGTTAACTTCAGTTCCTTAAATTAGGTTTATTAAATTAGATATGTTACACCAGTTATTTGAGGCATTTCGATATCGATTGCTTAATGCATATATACAAGAAAATCGACTTTATACCTAAATATAAGATTACGGAATTCTTCTAAATGTACTGTCGTTATGCCGCCATGGCTTTATATCAACTTCAATATGTTAAAGAAGGTTAATTAACTTAAATATGTTAAACTAATGATTTGAGGCATTTCGATATCGATTGCTAAATGTGTATATACAAGAAAATCGACCTTATACCTAAATATATGATAACGGAATTCTTCTATATGCACTGCCGTTATGCCGCCATGGCCTTGAGTTGACTTCAGTGCGTTAAAGTAGGTTTGTTAACTTAAATATGTTAAACGAATGATTTGAAGCATTTCAAAATCGATTGCTAAATGCATATATACAATAAAATCGACTTAACACCTAAACATAAGATTAAGGAATTCTTCCAAATTTACTGTCGTTATGTCGCCATGGCTTTATATCACCTTTAATACGTTAAAGAAGGTTAATTAACTTAAATATGTTAAACTAATGATTTGAAGATTTTCGAAATCGTTTGCTAAATGCATATATACAAAAAAAAAAACGACTTTATACCTAAATATAAGATTACGGAATTCTTCCAAATGCACTGTCGTTATACCGTTATGGCTTTATCTTAACTTCAGTGCGTTAAAGAAGCTTTATTAACTTAGATATGTTAAACTAATGATTTGAAGATTTTCCAAATCGTTTGCTAAATGAATATATACAAGAAAATCGACTTTATACCTAAATATAAGCTTACGGAATTCTTCTAAATGCACTGCCGTTATGCCGTTATGGCTTTATGTTAACTTCAGTGCGTTAAAGAAGGTTTATTAACTTAGATATGTTACACCAGTTATTTGAAGCATTTCGAAATCGATTGCTTAATGCATATATACAAGAAAATCGACTTGATACCTAAATATAAGATTACGGAATTCTTCCAAATGTAATGTCGTTATGCCGCCTTGGCTTTATATCAACTTCAATATGTTAAAGAAGGTTAATTAACTTAAATATGTTAAACTAATGATTTGAAGCATTCCGATATAGATTGCTAAATGTGTACATACAACAAAATCGTCTTTATACCTAAATATAAGCTTACGGAATTCATCTAAATGCACTGATGTTATGCCGTTATGGCTTTATGTTAACTTCAGTTCGTTAAAGAAGGTTTATTAACATAGATATGTTACACCAGTTATCTGAAGCATTTTGAAATTGATTGCTTAATGCATATATACAAGAAAATCGACTTTATACCTAACTATAAGAATACGGAATTCTTCCAAATGTACTGTCGTTATGCCGCCATGGCTTTATATAAACCTCAATATGTTAAAGAAGGTTAATTAACTTAAATATGTTAAACTAATGATTTGAGGCATTTCGTTATCGATTGCTAAATATGTATATACAACAAAATCGACTTTATACCTAAATATAAGATTACGTAATTCTTCTAAATGCTTTGCTGTTATGCCGTTAAGCCGTTTGTAGACTTCAGTAAGATAAAGAGGGTTAATTAACTTAAATATGTTAAACTAATGGTTTGAAGCATTTCGATATCGATTGCTAAATGAGTATATACAAGAAAATCGACTTTATTCCTTAATATAAGATTACGTAATTCTTGTTTGTAGACTTCAGTAAGATAAAGAGGGTTAATTAACTTAGATATGTTAAACTTATGATTCGAAGCATTTCGATATCGATTGCTAAATGAGTATATACAAGAAAATCGACTTTATACCTAAATATAGGATTACGTGATTCTTCTAATGCTTCGCCGTTATGCCGTTAAGGCGTTTGTAGACTTCAGTAAGATAAAGAGGGTTAATTAACTTAAATATGTTAAACTAATGATTTGAGGCATTTCGATATCGATTGCTAAATGTGTATATACAAGAAAATCGTTTTTATACCTAAATATATGATAACAGAATTCTTCTAATGCACTGCCGTTATGCTGTGAAGGCTTTTGTAGACTTCAGTAAGATAAAGAACGTTAATTAGCTTAAATATTTTAAACTAATGATTCGCAGCATTTCGATGTCGATTGCTAAATGAGTATGTACAAGAAAATCGACTTTATACCTAAATATAGGATTATGTATTTCTTCTAAGGCTTTGCCGTTATGCCGTTAAGGCGTTTGTAGACTTCAGTAAGATAAAGAGGGTTAATTAACTTAAATATGTTAAACTAATGATTTGAGGCATTTCGATATCGATTGCTAAATGTGTATATACAAGAAAATCGAATTTTTACCTAAATATATGATAACGGAATTCTTCTACATGCACTGCCGTTATGCCGCCATGGCCTTGAGTTAACTTCAGTGCGTTAAAGTAGGTTTGTTAACTTAAATATGTTAAACGAATGATTTGAAGCATTTCAAAAGCGATTGCTAAATGCATATATAAAAGAAAATCGACTTAATACCTAAACATAAGATTACGGAATTCTTCCAAATTTACTGTCGTTATGTCGCCATGGCTTTTTATCACCTTCAATACGTTAGCGAAGGTTAATTAACTTAAATATGTTAAACTAATGATTTGAAGATTTTCGAAATCGTTTGCTAAATGCATATATACAAAAAAAAAACGACTTTATACCTAAATATAAGATTACGGAATTCTTCCAAATGCACTGTCGTTATACCGTTATGGCTTAATCTTAACTTCAGTGCGTTAAAGAAGCTTTATTAACTTAGATATGTTAAACTAATGATTTGAAGATTTTCGAAATCGTTTGCTTAATGCATATATACAAGAAAATCGAATTTATACCTAAATATAAGCTTACGGAATTCTTCTAAATGCACTGCCGTTATGCCGTTATGGCTTTATGTTAACTTCAGTGCGTTAAAGAAGGTTTATTAACTTAGATATGTTACACCAGTTATTTGAAGCATTTCGAAATCGATTGCTTAATGCATATATACAAGAAAATCGACTCTATACTTAAATATAAGATTACGGAATTCTTCCAAATGTAATGTCGTTATGCCGCCATGGCTTTATATCAACTTCAATATGTTAAAGAAGGTTTATTAACTTAAATATGTTAAACTAATGATTTGAAGCATTCCGATATCGATTGCTAAATGTGTACATACAACAAAATCGACTTTATACCTAAATATTTGATAACGGAATTCTTCTACATGCACTGCCGTTATGCCGTTTAGGCGTTTGTAGACTTCAGTAAGATAAAGGGCGTCAATTAACTAAAATATGTTAAACTAATGATTTGAGGCATTTCGATGTCGATTGCTAAATGTGTATATACGAGATAATCGACTTTGTATCTAAATATAAGATTACGTAGTTCTTCTAAATGCTTTGCCTATATGCCGTTAAGATGTTTGTAGACTTTAGTAAGATAAAGAGGGTTAATTAACTTAAATACGTTAAACTAATGATTTGAGGCATTTCGATATCGATTGCTAAATGTGTATATACAACAAAATCGACTTTATACCTAAATATAAGATTACGGAATTCTTCCAAATGCGCTGCCGTTATACCGTTATGGCTTTATGTTAACTTCAGTTCGTTAAAGAAGGTTTATTAAATTAGATATAATACACCAGTTATTTGAAGCATTTCGAAATCGATTGCTTAATGCATATATACAAAGAAATCGACTTTATACCTAAATATAAGATTATGGAATTCTTCCAAATGTACTGTCGTTATGCCGCCATGGCTTTATATCAACTTCAGTATGTTAAAGAAGGTTAATTAACTTAAATATGTTAAACTAATGATTTGAGGCATTTCGATATCGATTGCTAAATGTGTATATACAAGAGAATCGACTTCATTCCTAAATATAAGATTACGGAATTCTTCTACGTGAACTGCCGTTATGCCGCCATGGCTTTGTGTTAACTTCAGTGCGTTAAAGAAGCTTTATTAACTTAAATATGTTAAACTAATGATTTGAAGATTTTCGAAATCGAATGCTTAATGCATATATATAAGAAAATCGACTTTCTACCTAAATATAAGATTACGGAATTATTCTAAATGCACTGCCGTTATGCCGCCATGGATTTATGCCAACTTCAGTTCGTTAAAGAAGGTTTATTAACCTAAATATGTTAAACTAATTATTTGAAGCATTTCGATATCGATTGCTAAATGTGTATATACAAGAAAATCGAATTTATACCTAAATATAAGATTACGGAATTCTTATAAATGCACTGCCGTTATGCAGTTATGGCTTTATGTTAACTTCAGTGCGTTAAAGAAGCTTTATTAACTTAAATATGTTAAACCAGTTATTTGAAGCATTTCGATATCGTTTGCTTAATGCATATATACAAGAAAATCGACTTTATACCTAAATATAAAATTACGGAATTCTCCCAAATGCACTGCCGTTATACCGTTATGGCTTTATGTAAACTTCAGTAAGATAAAGAAGGTTAATTAATTTAAATATGTTAAACTAATGATTTGAGGCATTTCGATATCGATTGCTAAGTGTGTATATACAACAAAATCGACTTTATACCTGAATATAAGATTACGAAATTCTCCCAAATGCACTGCCGTTATACCGTTATGGCTTTATGTACACTTCAGTAAGATAAAGAAGGTTAATTAACTTAAATATGTTAAACTAATGATTTGAGGCATTTCGATATCGATTGCTAAATGCGTATATACAAGAAAATCGACTTTATACCTAACTATAAGATTACGGAATGATTTTAAATGCACTGCCGTTATGCCGCCATGGATTTATGCCAACATCAGTTCGTTAAAAAAGGTTCATTAACTTAAATATGTTAAAGTAATGATTTGAAGCATTTCGATATCGATTGCTAATTCAGTATATACAAGAAAATCGACTTTATACCTAAATATAAGATTATGAAATTCTCCCAAATGCACTGCCGTTATACCGTTATGGCTTTATGTAAACTTCAGTAAGATAAAGAAGGTTAATTAACTTAAATATGTTAAACTAATGATTTGAAGCATTTCGATATCGATTGCTAAACGGTATATACAAGAAAATCTTCTTTATACCTAAATATATGATTACGGAATTCTTCCAAATGCACTGCCGTTACGCCGTTAAGGCTTTTGTAGACTTTAGTAAGATAATGAGGGTTAATTAGCTTAAATATGTTAAACTAATGATTTGAAGCATTTCGAAATCGATTGCTTAATGCATATATACAAGAAAGTCGACTTTATACCTAAATATAAGATTACGGAATTCTTCTAAATGTACTGTCGTTATGCCGCCATGGCTTTATATCAACTTCAATATGTTAAAAAAGGTTAATTAACTTAAATATGTTAAGCTAATGATTTGAGGCATTTCGATATCGATTGCTAAATGTGTATATACAACAAAATCAACTTTATACCTAAATATAAGCTTACGGAATTATTCTAAATGCACTGCCGTTATGCCGTTATGGCTTTATGTTAACTTCAGTTCGTTAAAGAAGGTTTATTAACTTAGATATGTTACACCAGTTATTTGACGCATTTCGAAATCGATTGCTTAATGCATATATACAAGAAAATTGACTTTATACCTAAATATAAGATTACGGAATTCTTCGAAATGCACTGCCGTTATGCCGCCATGGATTTATGCCAACTTTAGTTCGTTAAAGAAGGTTTATTAACTTAAATATGTTAAACTAAGGATTTGAAGCATTTCGGTATCGATTGCTAAATAAGTATATACAAAAAAATCGACTTTATACCTAAATATAAGATTACGGTATTCTTCCAAATGCACTGCCGTTACGCCGTTAAGGGTTTTGTAGACTTTAGTAAGATAAAGAGGGTTAAATAGCTTAAATGTGTTAAACTAATGATTCGAAGCATTTCGATATCGATTGCTATATGAGTATATACAAGAAAATCGACTTTATACCTAAATATAGGATTACGTGATTCTTCTAATGCTTCGCCGCTATGCCGTTAAGGCGTTTGTAGACTTCAATAGGGTAAAGAGGGTTAATTAACTTAAATATGTTAAACTAATGATTTGAGGCATTTCGATATCGATTGCTAAATGTGTATATACAAGAAAATCGACTTTATACCTAAATATATGATAACGGAATTCTTCTACATGCAATGCCGTTATGCCGCCATGGCCTTGAGTTAACTTCGGTGCGTTAAAGTAGGTTTGTTAACTTAAATATGTTAAACGAATGATTTGAAGCATTTCAAAATCGATTGCTAAATGCATATATACAAGAAAATCGACTTAATACCTAAACATAAGATTACGGAATTCTTCCAAATGTACTGTCGTTATGTCGCCATTACCTTATATCACCTTCAACACGTTAAAGAAGGTTAATTAACTTAAATATGTTAAACTAATGATTTGAAGATTTTCGAAATCGTTTGCTAAATGCATATATACAAAAAAAAACGACTTTATACCTAAATATAAGATTACGGAATTCTTCCAAATGCACTGTCGTTATACCGTTAAGGCTTTATCTTAACTTCAGTGCGTTAAAGAAGCTTTATTAACTTAGATATGTTAAACTAATGATTTGAAGATTTTCGAAATCGTTTGCTAAATGCATATATACAAGAAAATCGACTTTATACCTAAATATAAGCTTACGGAATTCTTCTAAATGCACTGCCGTTATGCCGTTATGGCTTTATGTTAACTTCAGTGCGTTAAAGAAGGTTTATTAACTTAGATATGTTACACCAGTTATTTGAAGCATTTCGAAATCGATTGCTTAATGCATATATACAAGAAAATCGACTTAATACCTAAATATAAGATTACGGAATTCTTCCAAATGTACTGTCGTTATGCCGCCATGGCTTTGTATAAACTTCAATATGTTAAAGAAGGTTAATTAACTTAAATATGTTAAACTAATGATTTGAAGCATTCCGATATCGATTGCTAAATGTGTACATACAACAAAATCGACTTTATACCTAAATATAAGCTTACGGAATTATTCTAAATGCACTGCCGTTATGCCGTTATGTCTTTTTGTTAACTTCAGTTCGTTAAAGAAGGTTTATTAACTTAGATATGTTACACCAGTTATATGAAGCATTTTGAAATCGATTGCTTAATGCATATATACAAGAAAATCGACTTTATACCTAACTATAAGATTACGGAATTCTTCCAAATGTACTGCCGATATGCCGTTATGGCTTTATGTTAACTTCTGTTCGTGAAAGAAGGTTTATTAACTTAGATATGTTGCACCAGTTATTTGGAGCATTTCGAAATCGATTGGTTAATGCATATATACAAGAAAATCGACTTTCTACCTAAATATAAGATTACGGAATTCTTCCAAATGTACTGTCGTTATTTAGCCATGGCTTTATATCAACTTCAATATGTTATAGAAGGATAATTAACTTAAATATGTTAAACTAATGATTTTAAGCATTTCGACATCGATTGCTAAATGTGTATATACAACCAAATCGATTTTATACCTAAATATAAGTTTACGGAATTTTTCTAAATGCACTGCCGTTATGCCGCCATGGCTTTATGTTAACGTCAGTGCGTTAAAGAAGCTTTATTAACTTAAATATATTAAACTAATGAATTGAAGATTTCCGAGATCGATTGCTTTACGCATATATACAACAAAATCGACTTTATACCAAAATATAAGATTACGGAATTCTTCCAAATGCACTGCCGTTACACCGTTATGGCTTTATGTTAACTTCGGTTAGTTAAAGAAGGTTTATTAACTTAAATATGTTAAACTAATGATTTGAAGCATTTCGATATCAATTGCTAAATGTGTATATACAAAAAAATCGAATTTATACCTAAATATAAGATTACGGAGTTCTCCTAAATGCACTGCCGTTATGCAATTATGGCTTTATGTTAACTTCTGTTCGTTAAAAAAGGTTTATTAACTTAAAATGTTAAACTAATGATTTGAAGATTTTCGAAATCGATTGCTAAATGCATATATTCAAAAAAATCGACGTTATACCTAAATATAAGATTACGGTATTCTTCCAAATGCACTGCCGTTATACCGTTATTGCTTTATCTTAACTTCAGTGCGTTAAAAAAGCTTTATTAAACCAGTTATCTGAGGAATTTCGATATCGATTGCTTAATGCATATATACAAGAAAATCGAGTTTATACCTAAATATAAGATTACGGAATTCTTCCAAATGTACTGCCGTTATGCCGCCATGGCTTCATATCAACTTCAATACGTTAAAGAAGGTTAATTAACTTAAATATGTTAAACTAATGATTTGAAGCATTTCGATATCGATTGCTAAATGTGTATATACAAAAAAATCGAATTTATAACTTAATATAAGATTACGGATTTCTTCTACATGCACTGCCGTTATGCCGCCATGGCTTTGTGTTAACTTCAGTGCGTTAAAGTAGGTTTGTTAAGTTAAATATGTTAAACTAATGATTTGAAGCATTTCGTTTTCGATTGCTAAATGAGTATATACAAGAAAATCGACTTTCTACCTAAATAAAAGCTTACGGAATTCTTCCAATTGCACTGCCGTTATGCCGCCATGGCTTTGTGTTAACTTCAGTGCGTTAAAGAAGCTTTATTAACTTAAATATGTTAAACTAATGATTTAAAGATTTTCGAAATCGATTGCTAAATGCATATATACAACAAAATCGACTTTATACCTAAATATAAGATTATGGAATTCTTCCAAATGCACTGCCGTTATACCGTTATGGCTTTATGTTAACTTCAGTTAGCTAAATAAGGTTTATTAACTTAAATATGTTAAACCAGTTATTTGCAGCATTTCGATATCGATTGCTTAATGCATATATACAAGAAAATCGACTTTATACCTAAATATAAGATTACAGAATTCTTCCAAATGTACTGTCGTTATGCCACCATGGCTTTATATCAACTTTAATACGTTAAAAAAGGTTAATTAACTAAAATATGTTAAACTAATGATTTGAGGCATTTCGATGTCGATTGCTAAATGTTTGTATACGAGATAATCGACTTTGTATCTAAATATAAGATTACGGATTTCTTCTACATGCACTGCCGTTATGCCGCCATGGCTTTGTGTTAACTTCAGTGCGTTAAAGTAGGTTTGTTAATTTAAATATGTCAAACTAATGATTCGAAGCATTTCGATATCGATTGCTAATTGAGTGTATACAAGAAAATCGACTTTATACCTAAGTATAAGATTACGTAATTCTTCTAAATGCCTTGCCGTTATGCCGTTAAGGCGTTTGTAGACTTCAGCAAGATAAAGAGGGTTAATTAACTTAAATATGTTAAACTAATGATTTGGGGCATTTCGATATCGATTGCTAAATGTGTATATACAAGAAAATCGACTTTATACCTAAATATAAGATTACGGAATTCTTCTAAATGCACTGCCGTTATGCAGTTATGGCTTTATGTTAACTTCTGTTCGTTAAAAAAGGTTTATTAACTTAAATATGTTAAACTAATGATTTGAAGATTTTCGAAATCGATTGCTAAATGCATATGTACAAGAAAATCTTCTTTATACCTAAATAGAAGATTACGGAATTCTTCCAAATGAACTGTCGTTATGCCGCCATGTCTTTATATCACCTTCAATACGTTAAAGAAGGTTAATTAACTTAACTTGTCAAACTAATGATTTGAAGCATTTCGATATCGATTGCTAAATGCGAATATACAACAAAATCGACTTTATACCTAAATGTAAGATTACGGAATTCTTCTAAATGCACTGCCGTTATGGCTTTATGCCAACTTCAGTTCGTTAAAGAAGGTTTATTAACCTAAATATCTTAAACTAATGATTTGAAGCATGTCGATATCGATAGCTAAATGAGTATATACAAGAAAATCGACTTTATACCTAAATATAAGATTACGGAAGTATTCTAAATGCACTGCCCTAAATATGCTAAACTAATGGTTTGAAGCATTTCGATATTGATTGCTAAATATGTAAATACAAGAAAATCGAATTTATACCTAAATATAAGATTACGGAATTCTCCTAAATGCACTGCCGTTATACCGTTAAGGCCTTGTGTAGACTTCAGTAAGCTATAAAAAGTTTATTAACTTTATTATGGTTAACTAATGATATGAAGCATTTCGATATCGATTGCTTATTGTGTAAATTTAAGAAAATCGACTTTATACCTGTCGGGGTTATCGACGATATATTTGCCGGTGTGCCAAATAAAATAAAAACTATTAGCGTTTGGATAACAATTCGGATGTGTATATTCAAGTAATTACAATATATGTATGTACATATATGGGTTAATAAATATAATTGTGGGTATACAATTGAGGGGTGGGTATGTATATATATATAAATATAAATAAATTAAGTGAAACCTGATGTGGTTATTTATTCCCGCGTTGAGATTTTGGATTCTGCTACTGTGATGCTGCTGTGGTTGTTGTTGCTGCTGATACACTGCTGTTGTGGTTGTTGTTACTGCTGATACACTGCTGCTGCTTGGCGCCTGAATGTCCGTCCGCTTTGCTGATTCAGTTTATTGTGTTTTGTTGGGTTCTTCGTTGTTATATTGGCGCTGTTGGGTGATTTTTGCATTGTCCTCTAATTCGTATTTCGACGAGTTAGGAGGACAATGCAGGGATGTGTTCATTTGGTATGAACATCCCGGCCGCCTTGCAGTGTCTGCGAATAAAAAGATTTTTAGATCTATTTTGATTTGGGTAAATGAGTATTATTATCAACGGTATACTTGGGGTTTAAATCGCACAAGCACCGGTTAAAGTCCAACCGAGTGCGGTGTTTTGTGCGATCACGGTTTTCATTACTCTTGGGTAGATGTCAGCTCCTAGTTCCAACATGATTTTGTCGTTCTTCCAAAATGTAGGGTCGGCTAGGACTAAGTGGTCGAACTTCTTAATGATTTCGCCACTTAAGTCACGATTATAGGGTCGAGTCGGTAAATCATGCGTCAATAGGCAGTTAACTTCGACATGCCAGTCGGAATCAGTTAATGATCCTATGACGACTTTGCATATACGATGCGAGTCGAGGTACGTTTTCGGTAACCTCAATCTCTGTACCAGTTCTGAGGCAATTACAGTCACTTTTCGGGTCGGGTTGATTATGGCTCGTATTTTATTCCATTTGCCATCATGTTTAATTTTTATCATGACTGTTGGTATGAGGGTCGGCTTGGCCAGTAACGTGGGTAGGTCGTTTGCTTTATTGTCTGCACCTAGATACGTTTTTTCGATGCGACCAAGTCTCCACTCATTTGGGGGTAGTGTTTCTTGACGTATAACTACCATATCGTTAACGTCTATGTTGCGTTGAGGGTATTTCCATTTATATCTTTTGTGGAGTTCTTTCAGGTATTCTTCTTTCCATCGTTTGCAGAAGTGTTGATGGAGTATCTTCAGTTTCTGCCATC
>CM050324.1:9294923-9311495 GCA_027475135.1 Bactrocera correcta | reverse complement strand
GTCGATATCGAAATGCTTCAAATCATTAGTTTAATATATTAAAGTTAATTAACCATCTTTAACGTAATGAAGGTGATATAAAGCCATGGCGGCATAACGACAGTGCATGTAGAAGAATTCCGTAATCTTATATTTAGGTTTAAAGTCGATATTCTTGTATAAACGCATTTAGCAATCGATATCGAAATGCTTCAAATAACAGGTTTGACATATTTAGGTTAATTAGCCTTCTTTATCTTACCGAAGTTTACATAAAGCCATAACGGCAGTATATTTGGCTGAATCCCGTAATGTTCTATTTAGGTATTAAATCGATTTTCTTGTACATACACATTTAGCAATCGATATCGAAATGCTTCAAATCATGAGTTTAACATATTTAAGCTAATTAGCCCTCTTTATCTTACTAAAGTCTACAAAAGCCTTAACGGCGTAACGACAGTGCATTCGGAAGAATTCCGTTATCTTATATTTAGGTATAAATTCTTTAACGTAATGAAGGTGATATAAAGCCATGGCGGCATAACGACAGTGCATTTAAAAGCATTCCGTAATCTTATATTAGGTATAAAGTCGATTTTGTTGTACACACGCATTTAGCAATCGATATCGAAATGCTTCAAATCATTAGTTTAACATATTTAAGTTAATAAACCTTCTTTTACGAACTGAAGTTAACATAAAGCCCTAACGGCATAACGGCAGTGCATTTAGAAGAATTCCGTTATCTTGTATTATGTATAAAGTCGATTTTCTTGTATATACGCATTTAGCAATCGATACCGAAATGCTTCAAATCATTAGTTTAACATATTTAAGTTAATAAATCTTCTTTAACGCACTGAAGTCTACATAAAGCCTTAACGGCATAACGGCAGTGCATTTAGAAGAATTCAGTTATCTTATATTTAGGTATAAAGTCGATTTTCTTGTATATACACATTTAGCTATCGATATCGAGATGCTTCAAATCATTCGTTTAACATATCTTTTTTTTTTTTTTTTTTGTTTCAATATATTTTTTTTTTATTTATTGAATCTGCTTTTTGATTTGAAAGCCTAACAATAAGTAATAAAATCTTAAACCTATTTAAAAACTAGACACGCTCAAGCAAGTGGTTGAGCTGTTTTGGTGATACATTGCTCCTCAGTACGCGGGCATATCTCTTCTTTTAAGGCGTGTTTGATCGCAGGAATGTACCAAAGCATTAGCCAAAAGGTTTGGGTGATCACGGAGTTTAGATGTATATTTAATTCTGCTGTCTTCTACTTCTTTCCTTACCATAGAAATACCAAGGTCTTTATGGATATTTTCATTTCGAACGTACCATGGTGAACACGTGATTGATCTAAGCATTTTTGATTGGAACCTTTGTATTATGTCTATATTAGTTGCACAGGTCGTACCCCACAGTTGAATGTCATACATCCAAATCGGCTTTATGACCGCATTATATAAAAGCACTTTGTTGTCTAGGCTAAGTTTGGAGTTTTTGTTTAATAGCCAATTTAAATTTGCAGCTCTTATCTTCATGCAAGTTATTTTACTATATATATGTTTTTTCCACGTAAGTCTTCTATCTAGGTGAATACCAAGATAAGTTACTTCATTCGCTTGGGGTACTAAAATATTGTTAATATTTACTGCCGGACACATTTTTGGTCTAAGCGAAAATGTGACATGCTTACACTTTTGCTCATTTACCTTTATACGCCAGTTGACTAGCCATTCTTCGACAAACCTTAAGTGCTCGGCTAATCTTCTTGATGCTATTATGTGGCATTTGTTACGGCTCACTATAGCTGTATCGTCCGCAAAAGTAGAAGTTAATACATTGTTAGCTGTTGGAAGATCTGCTGTATATATGATGTATAGTATTGGGCCTAGAACACTGCCCTGGGGTACACCAGCCCTTATCTGTCTTTCATCAGATATGAAATTTCCCACTTTTACCATAAATTTTCTATTTTTTAAATACGATTCCAATGTTTTATATAATTCTGAAGGTAGAGTATTTTTAATTTTGTATAAAAGGCCCTCATGCCATACCTTATCAAACGCCTGAGCCACGTCTAGAAATATAGCTGAACAGTACTCTCTGTGCTCAAATGCTTTTCTTATTTCGTTAGTAATTCTATTTACTTGCTCAATCGTGCTATGTTTTTCACGAAACCCAAATTGGTGCGTTGGTATTATATTATTTTCGTGGAGGAAAAGAGTCATCTTTGATAGTAACAATTTTTCAAATATCTTAGAAAGACAGGGTAGAAGACTGATTGGTTGTATGAAGACGGCTGTGTTAAGTCTTTCCCGGGTTTGTCTATCAAGATGATCTGCGACTTTTTCCATGAATTTGGATAGTGTCCAAGATTAAGAATTGCATTGAAGAGCAAAGAGAGCACCCTTACAGCAATATTTGGTAACTCAATTAGCATTTTTGAGGTAATATTATCATGTTCTGGTGATTTTTTGGGGTTAAGTTCTTTTATTATTCTAGTAACTTCAGAAGTAGAAGTCCTAATAGACACATGCGACTCGTTTGCGGTATTGGGCAAGGTTGGCAACTCAAAGTCGTTCTTTGGGCAATTGGGTTGAAATACCTTTTCTAGGTGATTTGCAAAGCAATTTGCCTTATCCTCATCACTACGTGCCCAATTACCATTCAACTGTCTTAAAGGCATGTTGGAATCTACTGGTGGCTTGAAAGACTTTTGGGCTTTCCAAAGGGAGTTTTGCTTACGAGAATTTGGACACAGTTTCCTTATATAATTTTCAGTGTTGTGTTCCTCTTCGCGTTTAAGCGCTTTTTTTAACTTTCGTACAGCAGATTTCAGTTGAAGCAGAGTTGAAGGCGATCGATTTAACTGCCATTCCCACCTAGCTCGCCTTTTCTCATTTACTAATTTCTCTATTTCGTTATTGGTGATCTTTCTAAAACCAACTGGTTTGTTGTTTCTTTTTGGTGTTGTGTTGCCAATACAGCTGCATTAGTTATTACGTCATTAATTTCTCTTATATTTTCATCAATATCTCTTTCTGTATTTATTTTGCAATCAATATTGATGTGGGTGCTGATATACTTTCTATATTTCAACCAGTTAGTTTTATGTGATGTTAGAGAAACTTTCGGCTCAAATAACATGGGCTGTTCGTATAACTTTATTAGTACAGGAGAATGATCAGATGATAAGTCTGTACATGTATCAGTTGTCATAAGCGATCTATCTATATTTTTGACTACAGCAAAATCTATTAAGTCTGGTATTTTTTTTCTATCACTGGGCCAGTATGTCGGCTTACCAGGAGATATTATATCCAGTTTATTATGCTTATTCATAATAGTGTAGTACAACTGTCGTCCTTTCGGATTAATAAGACGTGAGCCCCAGTATGTGTGTTTTGCGTTATAATCTCCACCTGCTAGAAATCTTTGACCTAGTGTTCCAAAAAAGTCTTTAAATTCGATTTCTGTAATTTTAAAACGAGGTGGACAGTATATAGCCGTAAAGTTTAAGTCACAACCCCGATTTTTTATTGATATGGTTGTAGCTTGTAACTGTGGTGTAGCATGAGATTCTAGAGCATAGTGGTTTAAACGATTTCTAATCAACACTGCCGTGCCACCATGCGCTTTTCCATCCGGATGATTTGTAACGTATAGTCTAAATCCCGGTATACTGAAATTATTTTTATTTGTTAGATGAGTTTCTGAAATAAGCATTACATCTATATTCCTTTCAGACAGAAATCTGATAATCTCTAATTTATGTTGGTTAACACCGTTAGCATTCCATATACAGATATTTAGTAAGCTCATTTTTTACTTAATAAATTTTGCAGCATTTGATTTTGTGATTTTATTAAATCTTGGATCATGTTTTGCATGGTAGACATAAATTGAGTCATACACTGTGTAAGATTTATAATCATAGTTTCAATACCTCCATTTGGAGGATTTTGCGGCAGTTGCATTTGCACAGTGTTGCCTTTCACCACATTTGCATAGCTTCCTTGCATATTATTATTGTTAGAAGTAAAATGATTTGAACTTTTTTCTGTGGTTGCTATTATCTCATTACGGGGTGTCTGTAACATTTGGTTACGACGTGCTTGAATGCCCTGTGACAACTTCGATTTCAAATCTTTATATACAGGGCAACCTCTGTAGTTAGCAGTGTGATTTCCCCCACAATTGCTGCATTTTTTATTTAAATCCTCTTTTTTAAGAGTACATTTAGAAGTAGGGTGTAGATCACCACACACCACACAGACACTGCGTAGAGTGCAATATGCTTTCGTGTGTCCATACTCTTGGCAGTTTGTACATTGTACTGGACCATTTCTCTTGTGTGGTTCCTCAACAGTGATTCTGCGATGGAGAAGATATTTTAAATTGTAAATCGGGTGTATTTCATTTTTCTTCAATTTGTTAAAATCTGGCATCAATTCTATTTTGAACATTGGTTGTGGGACTTTGTTCCTGTTAAAAATATTTACTACTGATTTGATGCTAAAACCACCTTCTTCCAGTGCGTCTTTCACATCGATAGAGTCTACCGAAGACTCAATTCCTTTTATAACAACAATTAGGCCTTTTGAGCTCTTCAGTTGGTATGAGTAGTAATTTTTGTTATTATTTGACAAGTACTTTACAATATCCATGAAACTTTTTTCAGTGTATGTTTGAATTTTTGTTTCATCTATGTTTCCTTTTTTCAAGGGCACAATATGAAAATTGTTTGTGCCTATTAAATTGCTTAGTTTGGAGACAAGTGCATTTGAGCTACGCTCACGCAAATAAATTGGAGGGGGTTTTGCATTAACGACTGTGGTGGTACCCTTCGCATCGTCGTCTGAACTCTTGCTTAGTAAGGCAAATCTGTTGCCATTTAAAAGTTCCGTTGTTTTTTTTGGTGTGCCGACTTGAAATTTTTTAGAATTGACCGCTGACTTTGAAGGACTTAATTTCCTTTTTATATTAACGTAGCGGTCAATGCCAGTTTGCACGGACTGGCCTTTTTTTAATGGTACATTCTCACCTTGCGTTATGTTATTTTTCGCTGGCTGCGTGCTTGCTGGTACCTGCTTAGTTGTTGGTGTTGACACGTTTGTTACTGGCCGTTGTTGATTGCTGTTCTCTGCTACTTTTGTAATTTGCTCTGCGCTCTACTTATGGTGCTGCTCAGTTGTTCGCTTCGATGACTCATCCTTCGCACCGTTGCCTTGTTTGTTGTTAGGAGCTGAATTCGCAGGCTCGACAAAGCTGAAGTAGGCATTCAGAGAATGCCTACGGCCTTGTTGGTGGGGCTGCGCTGCGCTCATGCTATTTGTTTCTTTTATTGTTTATTTCGCACTTATGTATTTGTTTTTTTTTTTTTATAGTTTACAATAAGTATAATTTTTTGTGTTTTGTGTTTTTATTAACACTTTCGGCGTTATTGCCTAACACTTGCACTTAATGCACTTTGTTGTTATTTATTTATTTTTTTAGTTTTGTTTATTAAGAAAGTTTTTACGGAGCGCAACAATACACGTCCGTTCAGACTGAAAGCTCTGACTGACATATCTAAGTTAATTAACCTTCTTTAGCGATCTGAAGTTGGCATATAGCCATGGCGGCATAACGGCAGTGCATGTAGAAGAATTCCGTAATCTTATATTTAGGTATAAAGTCGATTTTCTTGTATATACACATTTAGCAATCGATAACGAAATGCTTCAAATCATTAGCTTAACATATTTAAGTTAATTAACCTTCTTTATCTTACTGAAGTTTACATAAAGCCATAACGGTATAACGGCAGTGCATTTGGAAGAATTCCGCAAACTTATATTTAGGTATAAAGTCGATTTTGCTGTATATACCTATTCAGCAATCGATATCGAGATGCTTCAACTCATTAGTTTAACATATTTAAGTTAATAAACCTTCTTTAACGAACTGAAGTTGGCATAAAGCTATGGCGGCATAACGGCAGTGCATGTAGAAGAATTCCGTTATCTTATATTTAGGTATAAAGCCGATTTTCTTGTATATACACATTTAGCAATCGATACCGAAATGATTCAAATCATTAGTTTAACATATTTAAGTTAATAAACCTTCTTTAACGCACTGAAGTCTACATAAAGCCTTAACGGTATAACTGCAGAGCATTTAGAAGAATTCCGTAATCTTATATTTAGGTGTAAAGTCCATTTTCTTGTATTTACATATTTAGCAATCGATATCGAAATGCTTCAAATCATTATTTAGTTAAAAATATGTAATTGAATAAACCTCCTTTAACGAACGGAAGTTGGCATAAAGCCATGGCGGAATAACGACAATATATTTAGAAGAATTCCGTAGTCTTATATTTATGTATAAAGTCGGTTTTCTTGTACATACACATTTAGCTATCGATATCGAAATGCTTCAAATCATTAGTTTATCATATGAAGTTAATAAACGCTTTTTAGCTTACTGAAGTCTACATAAAGCCTTAACAGTATAACGGCAGTGCATTTAGAAGATATCCGTAATGTTATAATTTTATATTTAGGTATATAGTCGATTTTCTTGTATTTACACATTTAGCAATATATATCGAAATGCTTCAAATAACTGGTTTAGCATATTTAAGTTAATTAACCTTCTTTATCTTAATGAAGTTTACATAAAGCCTTAACGGCATAACGGCAGAATATTTATATGAATTCCGTTATCTTATATTTAGGTATAAAGTCGATTTTGTTGTACACACGCATTTAGCAATCGATATCGAAATGCTTCAAATCATTAGTTTAACATATTTACGTTAATTAACCTTCTTTAACGTAATGAAGGTGATATGAAGCCATGGCGGCATAACGACAGTGCAGGTAGAAGAGTTCCGTAAACTTATATTTAGGTATGTAGACGATTTTCTTGTATTTACACATTTAGCAATCGATATCGAAAATTTTCAAATCATTAGTTTAACATATTTATGTTAGTTTACCTTCTTTAACGTAATGAAGGTGATATAAAGCCATGGCGGCATAACGACAGTGCATTTAAAAGCATTCCGTAATCTTATATTTAGGTATAAAGTCGAGTTCGCATTTAGCAATCGATATCGAAATGCTTCAAATCATTAGTTTAACATATTTAAGTTAATTAACCTTCTTTAACGTAGTGAAGGTGATATAAAGCCATGGCGGCACAACGACAGTGCAGGTAGAAGAGTTCCCTAATCTTATATTTAGGTATATAGTCGATTTTCTTGTATTTACACATTAAGCAATCGATATCGAAATGCTTCAAATCATTCGTTAAACATATTTAAGTTAATAAACCTTCTTTAACGATCTGAAGTTGGCATATAGCCATGGCGGCATAACGGCAGTGCATGTTGAAGAATTCCGTAATCTTATATTTAGGTATAAAGTCGATTTTCTTGTATATACACATTTAGCTATCGATATCGAAATGCTTCAAATCAGTCGTTTATCATATTTATGTTTTAAGTTAATAAACCTTCTTTAACGCACTGAAGTCTACATAAAGCCTTAACGGTATAACTGCAGTGCATTTAGAAGAATTCCGTAATCTTATATTTAGGTATAAAGTCCATTTTCTTGTATTTACATATTTAGCAATCGATATCGAAATGCTTCAAATCATTATTTAGTTAACATATGTAAGTTAATAAACGTCCTTTAACGAACGGAAGTTGGCATAAAGCCATGGCGGAATAACGACAATACATTTGGAAGAATTCCGTAGTCTTATATTTATGTATAAAGTCGGTTTTCTTGTACATACACATTTAGCTATCGATATCGAAATGCTTCAAATCATTAGTTTATCATATGAAGTTAATAAACGCTTTTTAGCTTACTGAAGTCTACATAAAGCCTTAACAGTATAACGGCAGTGCATTTAGAAGATATCCGTAATGTTATAATTTTATATTTAGGTATATAGTCGATTTTCTTGTATTTACACATTTAGCAATATATATCGAAATGCTTCAAATAACTGGTTTAGCATATTTAAGTTAATTAACCTTCTTTATCTTAATGAAGTTTACATAAAGCCTTAACGGCATAACGGCAGAATATTTATATGAATTCCGTTATCTTATATTTAGGTATAAAGTCGATTTTGTTGTACACACGCATTTAGCCATCGATATCGAAATGCTTCAAATCATTAGTTTAACATATTTACGTTAATTAACCTTCTTTAACGTAATGAAGGTGATATGAAGCCATGGCGGCATAATGACAGTGCAGGTAGAAGAGTTCCGTAAACTTATATTTAGGTATATAGTCGATTTTCTTGTATTTACCTATTTAGCAATCGATATCGAAAATCTTCAAATCATTAGTTTAACATATTTATGTTAGTTTACCTTCTTTAACGTAATGAAGGTGATATAAAGCCATGGCGGCATAACGACAGTGCATTTAAAAGCATTCCGTAATCTTATATTTAGGTATAAAGTCGATTTTGTTGTACACACGCATTTAGCAATCGATATCGAAATGCTTCAAATCATTAGTTTAACATATTTAAGTTAATTAACCTTCTTTAACGTAGTGAAGGTGATATAAAGCCATGGCGGCACAACGACAGTGCAGGTAGAAGAGTTCCCTAATCTTATATTTAGGTATATAGTCGATTTTCTTGTATTTACACATTTAGCAATCGATATCGAAATGCTTCAAATCATTCGTTAAACATATTTAAGTTAATAAACCTTCTTTAACGATCTGAAGTTGGCATATAGCCATGGCGGCATAACGGCAGTGCATGTAGAAGAATTCCGTAATCTTATATTTAGGTATAAAGTCGATTTTCTTGTATATACGCATTTAGCTATCGATATCGAAATGCTTCAAATCATTCGTTTATCATATTTATGTTAATAAACCTTCTTTAACGATCTGAAGTTGGCATATAGCCATGGCGGCATAACGGCAGTGCATGTAGAAGAACTCCGTAATCTTATATTTAGGTATAAAGTCGATTTTCTTGTATATACACATTTAACTATCGATATCGAAATGCTTCAAATCATGAGTTTAACATATTTAAGCTAATTAGCCCTCTTTATCTTACTAAAGTCTACAAAAGTCTTAACGGCGTAACGACAGTGCATTCGGAAGAATTCCGTTATCTTATATTTAGGTATAAATTCGAATTTCTTGTATATACACATTTAGCAAGCGATGTCGAAATGCTTCAAATCATTAGTTTAACATATTTACGTTAATTAACCTTCTTTAACGTAATGAAGGTGATATGAAGCCATGGCGGCATAATGACAGTGCAGGTAGAAGAGTTCCGTAATCTTATATTTAGGTATAAAGTCGATTTTCTTGTATTTACACATTTAGCAATCGATATCGAAAATCTTCAAATCATTAGTTTAACATATTTAAGTTAGTTAACCTTCCTTAACGTAATGAAGGTGATATACAGCCATGGCGGCATAACGACAGTGCATTTAGAAAAATTCCGTTATCTTATATTTAGGTATAAATTCGAATTTCTTGTATATACACATTTAGCAAGCGATGTCGAAATGCTTCAAATCATTAGTTTAACATATTTAAGTTAATAAACCTTCTTTAACGAACTGAGGTTAACATAAAGCCCTAATGGCATAACGGCAGTGCATTTAGAAGAATTCCGTTATCTTATATTATGTAAAAAGTCGATTTTCTTGTATATACGTATTTAGCAATCGACATCGAAATGCTTTAAATCATTAGGTTAACATATTAAAGTTAATTAACCATCTTTAACGTAATGAAGGTGATATAAAGCCATGGCGGCATAACGACAGTGCAGGTAGAAGAGTTCCGTAATCTTATATTTAGGTATATAGTCGATTTTCTTGTATTTACACATTTAGCAATCGATATCGAAAATCTTCAAATCATTAGTTTAACATATTAAAGTTAGTTAACCTTCCTTAACGTAATGAAGGTGATATACAGCCATGGCGGCATAACGACAGTGCATTTAGAAAAATTCCGTTATCTTATATTTAGGTATAACGTCGATTTTGTTGTATATACGCATTTAGCAATCGATATCGAAATGCTTCAAAGCATTAGGTTAACATATTTAAGTTAATAAAACTTCTTTAACGTATTGAAGTTGATATAAAACCATAGCGGCGTAACGACAGTACATTTGTAAGAATTCCGCATCCCCCCCCCCCCCCCCCCTTTTTTTTTTTTTTTTTTTTTTTTTTTTTTTTTTTTTTTTTTTTTTTGTATATACACATTTAGCAAGCGATATCGAAATGCTTCAAATCATTAGTTTAACATATTTAAGTTAATAAACCTTCTTTAACGAACTGAAGTTAACATAAAGCCCTAATGGCATAACGGCAGTGCATTTAGAAGAATTCCGTTATCTTATATTATGTAAAAAGTCGATTTTCTTGTATATACGCATTTAGCAATCGACATCGAAATGCTTTAAATCATTAGGTTAACATATTAAACTTAATTAACCATCTTTAACGTAATGAAGGTGATATAAAGCCATGGCGGCATAACGACAGTGCAGGTAGAAGAGTTCCGTAATCTTATATTTAGGTATATAGTCGATTTTCTTGTATATACACATTTAACTATCGATATCGAAATGCTTCAAATCATTAGTTTAACATATTTAAGTTAATAAACCTTCTTTAACGCACTGAAGTCTACATAAAGCCTTAACGGTATAACTGCAGTGCATTTAGAAGAATTCCGTAATCTTATATTTAGGTATAAAGTCCATTTTCTTGTATTTACATATTTAGCAATCGATATCGAAATGCTTCAAATCATTATTTAGTTAACATATGTAAGTTAATAAACGTCCTTTAACGAACGGAAGTTGGCATAAAGCCATGGCGGAATAACGACAATACATTTGGAAGAATTCCGTAGTCTTATATTTATGTATAAAGTCGGTTTTCTTGTACATACACATTTAGCTATCGATATCGAAATGCTTCAAATCATTAGTTTATCATATGAAGTTAATAAACGCTTTTTAGCTTACTGAAGTCTACATAAAGCCTTAACAGTATAACGGCAGTGCATTTAGAAGATATCCGTAATGTTATAATTTTATATTTAGGTATATAGTCGATTTTCTTGTATTTACACATTTAGCAATATATATCGAAATGCTTCAAATAACTGGTTTAGCATATTTAAGTTAATTAACCTTCTTTATCTTAATGAAGTTTACATAAAGCCTTAACGGCATAACGGCAGAATATTTATATGAATTCCGTTATCTTATATTTAGGTATAAAGTCGATTTTGTTGTACACACGCATTTAGCAATCGATATCGAAATGCTTCAAATCATTAGTTTAACATATTTACGTTAATTAACCTTCTTTAACGTAATGAAGGTGATATGAAGCCATGGCGGCATAACGACAGTGCAGGTAGAAGAGTTCCGTAAACTTATATTTAGGTATATAGACGATTTTCTTGTATTTACCATTTAGCAATCGATATCGAAAATCTTTTAAATCATTAGTTTAACATATTTATGTTAGTTTACCTTCTTTAACGTAATGAAGGTGATATAAAGCCATGGCGGCATAACGACAGTGCATTTAAAAGCATTCCGTAATCTTATATTTAGGTATAAAGTCGAGTTTCCCCCATTTAGCAATCGATATCGAAATGCTTCAAATCATTAGTTTAACATATTTAAGTTAATTAACCTTCTTTAACGTAGTGAAGGTGATATAAAGCCATGGCGGCACAACGACAGTGCAGGTAGAAGAGTTCCCTAATCTTATATTTAGGTATATAGTCGATTTTCTTGTATTTACACATTAAGCAATCGATATCGAAATGCTTCAAATCATTCGTTAAACATATTTAAGTTAATAAACCTTCTTTAACGATCTGAAGTTGGCATATAGCCATGGCGGCATAACGGCAGTGCATGTAGAAGAATTCCGTAATCTTATATTTAGGTATAAAGTCGATTTTCTTGTATATACACATTTAGCTATCGATATCGAAATGCTTCAAATCAGTTTGTTTATCATATTTATGTTAATAAACCTTCTTTAACGATCTGAAGTTGGCATATAGCCATGGCGGCATAACGGCAGTGCATGTAGAAGAACTCCGTAATCTTATATTTAGGTATAAAGTCGATTTTCTTGTATATACACATTTAACTATCGATATCGAAATGCTTCAAATCATGAGTTTAACATATTTAAGCTAATTAGCCCTCTTTATCTTACTAAAGTCTACAAAAGTCTTAACGGCGTAACGACAGTGCATTCGGAAGAATTCCGTTATCTTATATTTAGGTATAAATTCGAATTTCTTGTATATACACATTTAGCAAGCGATGTCGAAATGCTTCAAATCATTAGTTTAACATATTTACGTTAATTAACCTTCTTTAACGTAATGAAGGTGATATGAAGCCATGGCGGCATAATGACAGTGCAGGTAGAAGAGTTCCGTAATCTTATATTTAGGTATAAAGTCGATTTTCTTGTATTTACACATTTAGCAATCGATATCGAAAATCTTCAAATCATTAGTTTAACATATTTAAGTTAGTTAACCTTCCTTTTAAAGTAATGAAGGTGATATAAAGCCATGGCGGCATAACGACAGTGCATTTAGAAAAATTCCGTAATCTTATATTTAGGTATAAAGTTTGAATTTTTTTGTATATACACATTTAGCAAGCGATATCGAAATGCTTCAAATCATTAGTTTAACATATTTAAGTTAATAAACCTTCTTTAACGAACTGAAGGGTTAACATAAAGCCCAAAGGGGGATAACGGCAGTGCATGTTTGAAGAATTCCGTAATCTTATATTTTGGTAAAAAGTCGATTTTCTTGTATATACGTATTTAGCAATCGACATCGAAATGCTTCAAATCATTAGGTTAACATATTTAAAGTTAATTAACCATTCTTTAACGTAATGAAGGTTGGATATAAACCATGGCGGCATAACGGACAGTGCAGGTAGAAGAGTTCCGTAATCTTATATTTAGGTATAAAGTCGATTTTCTTGTATTTACACATTTAGCAATCGATATCGAAATGCTTCAAATCATTAGCTTAACATATTTAAGTTAATTAACCTTCTTTATCTTACTGAAGTCTACATAAAGCCTTAACGGCATAACGGCAGTGCATTTAGAAGAATTCAGTTATCTTATATTTAGGTATAAAGTCGATTTTCTTGTATATACCATTAGCAATCGATATCGAGATGCTTCAAATCATTAGTTTAACATATTTAAGTTAATTAACCTTCTTTAACGACTGAAGTTGGCATAAAGCCATGGCGGCATAACGGCAGTGCATGTAGAAGAATTCCGTTATCTTATATTTAGGTATAAAGTCGATTTTCTTGTATATACACATTTAGCAATCGATACGAAATGCTTCAAATCATTAGTTTAACATATTTAAGTTAATAACCTTCTTTAACGACTGAAGTCTACATAAAGCCTTAACGGCATAACGGCAGTGCATTTAGAAGAATTCCGTTATCTTATATTTAGGTATAAAGTCGATTTTCTTGTATATTTCACTATTTAGCAATCGATATCGAAATGCTTCAAATCATTATTGTTAACATATTTAAGTTAATAAACCTTCTTTAACGAACTGAAGTTGGCATAAAGCCATGGCGGATAACGGCAGTGCATGTTTGAAGAATTCCGTATCTTATATTTAGGTATAAAGTCGATTTTCTTGTATATACACATTTAGCAATCGATATCGAAATGCTTCAAATCATTAGTTTAACATATTTAAGTTAATAAACCTTCTTTACTAACTGAAGTCTACATAAAGCCTTAACGGTATAACGGCAGTGCATTAGAAGAATTCCGTAATCTTATATTTAGGTATAAAGTCGATTTTCTTGTATTTACACATTTAGCAATCGATATCGAAATGCTTCAAATCATGTAGTTAACATATTTAAGTTAATTAACCTTCTTTATCTTACTGAAGTTACATAAAGCCATAACGGCATAACGGCAGTACATTTAAGAATTCCGTTATCTTATATTTAGGTATAAAGTCGATTTTGCTTGTACATACACATTTAGCAATCGATATCGAAATGCTTCAAATCATTAGTTTAACATATTTAAGTTATTAAAACCCTTTTTTAACGTAACTGAAGTTGACATAAAGCCATGGCGGCATAACGGCAGTGCAGGTAGAAGATTCCGTATATCTTATATTTAGGTATATAGTCGATTTTCTTGTATTTACACATTTAGCAATCGATATCGAAATGCTTCAAATCATTAGTTTAACATATTTAAGTTAATTAACCTTCTTTAACGTACTGAAGTTACATAAAGCCATAACGGCATAACGGCAGTGCATTTAGAAGAATTCCGTTATCTTATATTTAGGTATAAAGTCGATTTTGTTGTATTTACACATTTAGCAATCGATATCGAAATGCTTCAAATCATTAGTTTAACATATTTAAGTTAATTAACCTTCTTTAACGAATGAAGTTGATATAAAGCCATGGCGGCATAACGACAGTACATTTGGAAGAATTCCGTATCTTATATTTAGGTATAAAGTCGATTTTCTTGTACATACACATTTAGCAATCGATATCGAAATGCTTCAAATCATTAGTTTAACATATTTAAGTTAATAAACCTTCTTTAACGTAATGAAGGGCTACATAAAGCCATGACGGCATAACGACAGTGCATTTAGAAGATTCCGTTAATCTTATATTTAGGTATATAGTCGATTTTCTTGTATTTACACATTTAGCAATCGATATCGAAATGCTTCAAATCATTGGTTTAACATATTTAAGTTAATTAACCTTCTTTAACTTACTGAAGTTTACATAAAGCCATACGGCATAACGGCAGTACATTTATATGAATTCCGTTATCTTATATTTAGGTATAAAGTCGATTTTGTTGTACATACACATTTAGCAATCGATATCGAAATC
Organism: Bactrocera correcta; assembly: GCA_027475135.1. Classification (NCBI taxonomy): domain Eukaryota; kingdom Metazoa; phylum Arthropoda; class Insecta; order Diptera; family Tephritidae; genus Bactrocera; species Bactrocera correcta. Next base: position 9,296,502 of record CM050324.1, on the reverse strand, counting down.
TTCAAATCATTAGTTTAACATATTTAAGTTAATTAACCTTCTTTAACGTAATGAAGGTCTACAAAAGTCTTAACGGCGTAACGACAGTGCATTCGGAAGAATTCCGTTATCTTATATTTAGGTATAAATTCGAATTTCTTGTATATACACATTTAGCAAGCGATGTCGAAATGCTTCAAATCATTAGTTTAACATATTTACGTTAATTAACCTTCTTTAACGTAATGAAGGTGATATGAAGCCATGGCGGCATAATGACAGTGCAGGTAGAAGAGTTCCGTAATCTTATATTTAGGTATAAAGTCGATTTTCTTGTATTTACACATTTAGCAATCGATATCGAAAATCTTCAAATCATTAGTTTAACATATTTAAGTTAGTTAACCTTCCTTAACGTAATGAAGGTGATATACAGCCATGGCGGCATAACGACAGTGCATTTAGAAAAATTCCGTTATCTTATATTTAGGTATAAATTCGAATTTCTTGTATATACACATTTAGCAAGCGATGTCGAAATGCTTCAAATCATTAGTTTAACATATTTAAGTTAATAAACCTTCTTTAACGAACTGAGGTTAACATAAAGCCCTAATGGCATAACGGCAGTGCATTTAGAAGAATTCCGTTATCTTATATTATGTAAAAAGTCGATTTTCTTGTATATACGTATTTAGCAATCGACATCGAAATGCTTTAAATCATTAGGTTAACATATTAAAGTTAATTAACCATCTTTAACGTAATGAAGGTGATATAAAGCCATGGCGGCATAACGACAGTGCAGGTAGAAGAGTTCCGTAATCTTATATTTAGGTATATAGTCGATTTTCTTGTATTTACACATTTAGCAATCGATATCGAAAATCTTCAAATCATTAGTTTAACATATTAAAGTTAGTTAACCTTCCTTAACGTAATGAAGGTGATATACAGCCATGGCGGCATAACGACAGTGCATTTAGAAAAATTCCGTTATCTTATATTTAGGTATAACGTCGATTTTGTTGTATATACGCATTTAGCAATCGATATCGAAATGCTTCAAAGCATTAGGTTAACATATTTAAGTTAATAAAACTTCTTTAACGTATTGAAGTTGATATAAAACCATAGCGGCGTAACGACAGTACATTTGTAAGAATTCCGCAGTCTTATATTTAGGTATAGGTCAGTTTTCTTGTATATAATCATTTAGCAATCGATACTGAAATGCTTCAAATCATTAGTTTAACATATTTAAGTTAATAAACCTTCTTTAACGCACTGAAGTCTACATAAAGCCTTAACGGCATAACGGCAGTGCATTTAGAAGAATTCAGTTATCTTATATTTAAGTATAAAGTCGATTTTCTTGTATATACGCATTTAGCTATCGATATCGAGATGCTTTAAATCATTCTTTTAACATATCTAAGTTAATTAACCTTCTTTAGCGATCTGAAGTTGGCATATAGCCATGGCGGCATAACGGCAGTGCATGTAGAAGAATTCCGTAATCTTATATTTAGGTATAAAGTCGATTTTCTTGTATATACACATTTAGCTATCGATATCGAGATGCTTCAAATCATTCATT
>CM050324.1:9278603-9293923 GCA_027475135.1 Bactrocera correcta | reverse complement strand
TATTTAGGTATAAAGTCTAATTCCTTGTATATACGCATTTAGCAATCGACATCGAAATGCTTTAAATCATTAGTTTAACATATTAAAGTTAATTAACCATCTTAAACGTAATGAAGGTGATATAAAGCCATGGCGGCATAACAAAAGTGCATGTAGAAGAATTCCGTAATCTTATATTTAGGTTTAAAGTCGATATTCTTGTATAAACGCATTTAGCAATCGATATCGAAATGCTTCAAATAACTGGTTTAGCATATTTAAGTTAATTAGCCTTCTTTATCTTACCGAAGTTTACATAAAGCCATAACGGCAGTATATTTATATGAGTTCCGTTATCTTATATTTAGGTATAAAGTCGATTTTGTTGTACAAATATACGCATTTACCAATCGATATCGAAATGCTTCACATCATTACTTTAACATATTTAAGTTAATAAACCTTCTTTAACGAACGGAAGTTAGCATAAAGCCTTGGCGACATAACGACAATACATTTGGAAGAATTTCGTAGTCTTATATTTATGTATAAAGTCGATTTTCTTGTATACACACATTTAGCTATCGATATCGAAATGCTTCAAATCTTTAGTTTAACATATTAAGTTAATAAACGCTTTTTAGCTTACTGAAGTCTACATAAAGCCTTAACGGTATAACGGCAGTGCATTTAGAAGAATTCTGTAATGTTATAATTTTATATTAAGGTATAAAGTCGATTTTCTTGTATTTACTCATTTAGCAATATATATCGAAATGCTTCAAAAAACTGGTTTAGGATATTTAAGTTAATTAACCTTCTTTATCTTAATGAAGTTTACATAAAGCCATAACGGCTCAACGGCAGTATATTTATATGAATTCCGTTATCTTATATTTAGGTATAAAGTCGATTTTGTTGTACATACGCATTTAGCAATCGATATCGAAATGCTTCAAATCATTAGTTTAACATATTTAAGTTAATTAACCTTCTTTAACGTAATGAAGGTGATATAAAGCCATGGCGGCATAACGACAGTGCAGGTAGAAGAGTTCCGTAATCTTATATTTATGTATATAGTCGATTTTCTTGTATTTACACATTTAGCAATCGATATTGAAAATCTTCAAATCATTAGTTTAACATATTTAAGTTAGTTAACCTTCCTTAACGTAATGAAGGTGATATAAAGCCATGGCGGCATAACGACAGTGCATTTAGAAGAATTCCGTTATCTTATATTTAGGTATAAAGTCGATTTTGTTGTATATACGCATTTAGCAATCGATATCGAAATGCTTCAAAGCATTGGGTTAACATATTTAAGTTAATTAACCTTCTTTAACGTATTGAAGTTGATATAAAACCATAGCGACGTAACGATAGTACATTTGTAAGAATTCCGCAGTCTTATATTTAGGTATAAAGTCAACTTTCTTGTATATAAACATTTAGCAATCGATAACGAAATGCTTCAAATCATTAGTTTAACATATTTGAGTTAATTAACCTTCTTTATCTTACTGAAGTTTACATAAAGCCATAACGGTATAACGGCAGTGCATTTGGAAGAATTCCGTAAACTTATATTTAGGTATAAAGTCGATTTTGCTGTATATACCTATTTAGCAATCGATATCGAGATGCTTCAACTCATTAGTTTAACATATTTAAGTTAATAAACCTTCTTTAACGAACTGAAGTTGGCATAAAGCTATGGCGGCATAACGGCAGTGCATGTAGAAGAATTCCGTAATCTTATATTTAGGTATAAAGTCGATTTTTTTTTTTATATACACATTTAGCTATCGATACCGAAATGATTCAAATCATTAGTTTAACATATTTAAGTTAATAAACCTTATTTAACGCACTGAAGTCTACATAAAGCCTTAAGGGTATAACTGCAGTGCACTTAGAAGAATTCCGTAATCTTATATTTAGGTATAAAGTCGATTTTCTTGTATTTACATATTTAGCAATCGATAACGAAATACTTCAAATATTTAGTTTAACATATCTAAGTTAATTAACCTTCTTTAGCGATCTGAAGTTGGCATATAGCCATGGCGGCATAACGGCAGTGCATGTAGAAGAATTCCGTAATCTTATATTTAGGTATAATGTCGATTTTCTTGTATTTACACATTTAGCAATCGATACCGAAATGCTTCAATTCATTAGTTTAACATATTTAAGTTAATTAACCTTCTTTAGCGTATTGAAGTTGACATAAAGCCATGGCGGCATAACGACAGTGCAGGTAGAAGAGTTCCGTAATCTTATATTTATGTATATAGTCGATTTTCTTGTATTTAGACATTTAGCAATCGATACCGAAATGCTTCAAATCATTAGTTTAACATATTTGAGTTAATTAACCTTCTTTATCTTACTGAAGTTTACATAAAGCCATAACGGTATAACGGCAGTGCATTCGGAAGAATTCCGTTATCTCATATTTAGGTATAAAGCCGATTTTCTTGTATATACACATTTAGCAATCGATACCGAAATGATTCAAATCATTAGTTTAACATATTTAAGTTAGTTAACCTTCTTTAACGTATTGAAGTTGATATAAAGCTATGGCGGCATAACGGCAGTTCATTTAGAAGAATTCCGTAATCTTATATTTAGGTATAAAGTCGATTTTCTTGTATATACACATTTAGCTATCGATATCGAAATGCTTCAAATCATTCGTTTAACATATTTATGCTAATAAACCTTCTTTAACGCACTGAAGTCTACATAAAGCCTTAACGGCATAACGGCAGTGCATTTAGAAGAATTCAGTTATCTTATATTTAGGTATAAAGTCGATTTTCTTGTATATACACATTTAGCAAACGATATCGAAATGCTTCAAATCATTAGTTTAACATATTAAGTTAATAAACGCTTTTTAGCTTACTGAAGTCTACATAAAGCCTTAACGGTATAACGGCAGTGCATTTAGAAGAATTCCGTAATGTTATAATTTTATATTTAGGTATAAAGTCGATTTTCTTTTATTTACTCATTTAGCAATATATATCGAAATGCTTCAAAAAACTGGTGTAGGATATTTAAGTTAATTAATCTTCTTTATCTTAATGAAGCTTACATAAAGCCATAACGGCATAACGGCAGTATATTTATGTAGTGCTGGTTGTAGCGTGACGACCAACTGACGAAGACTGTGTACACACCTTAAACTTAACGAAACACGACAAACGACGGCTCGGACAATTTTAAAAGACAACACGAACGGACATTACGAGTTAGACCGCAACGGAAAGAAGTAAAGAAGTTTGTAAAGAAGTTTGTAAAGAAGAAGTTATTTTAAAACTAAACTTAATTCTAAATAAATATTTTTCATAAAACCTAACACTGGTTTATTTGCTTGGAAAGGCGTCGAAAAGGTAAGAATTCCTACAAAATTGGGGGCTCATCCAGGAATTTCACCCAGACGTGAGCTAGCAGCAGCGAAAGTTGACGCAGAAAACCATCAGAGCTCAGCGTGGACACCGAAAGATAAGAACATCAGGCAAAAACGAAGTGGATTAAAAGAAAGAGGAATTCCGAAATAGTTGCACAAATCAGCAAATAACGCACATTTCGAAGTGACACCATAAAACAGCGAAGATTCCAGAGCAATAGCAGCCGAAGCAGAGCCGCAGCAGCCGAAGCAGAACAAACTTTCGAAGTGGCACCAAAAAGCAGCGAAGATTCTAGAGCAATATCAGCGGAAGCAGAGCCGCAGCAGCCGAAGCAGAACAACTTCACCGAACTTTCAAAGTGACGCCAAAAAGCAGCGAAGATTCCAGAGCAATAGCAGCCGAAGCAGAGCAGCAGCAGCCGAAGCAGAACAACAGCAGCCGAAGCAGCATTCGTTGCAGCAGAGCAGAAGCCTATTTAAAATAAGTAACCGACACCATTCGAATAAGAAGGAGAATAAAGGAAAAGCCGAAACAAGACGAAGAAGCAGAAGCAGAAGAACCAACAGAAAGTAAGTACATGCAGTAGAAAGAGAATACAAAAAATGATATCAGAGGATTAAAGCTGGAAGTAATTGAAAGAGTTTATGTTGAAAAGAAAATAGAGAAGTGTAAAGGTGTATAGCAAGAAGCAAGAAGTAAGAAGTACATGAAATAAATTGTAAGAAGGCAGATTCTCAATGCAGAATAGTTGCGAAGAAAAAAACAAAGTTGCAAGTTGAAACGTGAAGAAGAAAGAAGAAAATAAAATAAGATGTAAGAGTACACACACTGAATGTAAAAGAAATATGTAGTATGCAATATTGAATGGAATAGATATATACAGAGTAATGAAAGTGCATTATTAAAGAAGGTTGATATAAGAAGTTGATATTAAAGTAGTCGAAAGGAAGAAAAGAGTAAGAAGTGGCAAACTAACTATTCGTGGAAATAGAAATAAATTCTTATTAGACTCAGCCAAACTGAAAGAAAAGAAGCAATTGAAGAACGCAAACAGTGAGAATAATATCTATGCTATAGATAAAGCAGTAAAAAGACAGAAATATAGAAAATAACAAACACTTTATTTATTAAATTCAAACTACGAGTAATATAAGTGATCGCCAGCAGTATTTTAAACTATATACGTATTTATGTATACGCAAGCACATATTCTAAGCAACTTTTGTTAAACTTTTTTTTTAGTTTATAAGCATCTGTATTTTTATACTTGTTACAACAAGGTCTAAATATTAGTTGGTAAGATGGACTTAAACACTTTAATGACTTTGACAGTTAATGGACTGAAAGACAAGTTGAGAGAAATTGGTATTTCGACTACTGGACAAAAACGAGAACTTCAGGACAGACTACTGCAGCACTATGGCTTGTCGCGAAATGAGCCAAGCGATGATGAGTTGAGTCGATCGGTATACGATGACGTTCAAGAATGCAACATTCCACAGTCTTCCCAGTCCTTGGTGCGGCAACAGCTATTTACTCTTAAAGATTTAGGTGATTGTGTTAGTTCATTTACTGGTGAAGGGTCGGTAGATATTCGGTTTTGGGTAAACGAATTCGAGTTGAATGCAGATATAGTAAAGTGGAACGATTTGCAAAGATTTGTTTATGGCAAGCAGCTTCTACGTGGAGCAGCCAAGCTTTTCGTTAGAAGTCAAAGTAATGTAAGCAATTGGGAAAACTTAAAAAGTGCGTTAATTACTGAATTCGGTGCTAAGCTTTGTTCGTCAGATGTTCATAAGCTGTTGAAAAATAGGCTTAAACACTCGAATGAAACGTTACGTGAATATTTATATAGCCTAATGGAAATAGGCAAACAAATTAATCTAGACGAGGCCAGTGTCATTGATTATTTTATTGAGGGGATTCCGGATTCACGATTTAATAAGTATTTATTGTATCAAGCAAAGAATATAAACGATTTAAAAGAGCAGATAAAAGTGTATGAAAGGATACGAAAATCTAATGCAGGGTTAGGTAAAGTAGGCACAAATGAATCTAGGAAAGAGAGTAACTTATTAATGGTAAAGCCAAAAGAAGAATCGGTTAGAAGGTGTTTTAAGTGTGGAGATAAAACGCATATAGCTGCACAATGTCCACAGAAGCAGTTCAAATGCTTTAAGTGCAACGAATTGGGTCATCGCTCTTTCGAATGCAAGAGTAAAGATAAAAAAACGAATGACCCAAAGAAAGAACCGAGCACGGTCAACATGTTGAGGGACGATATTTTTCAACCGTTTATAAATAGAGTTCGGGACGAGTTACATTTTAAGACGGTCATGATTAACGATTTTAGATTTGAGGCACTTATTGATTCAGGATGTTCACTAAATTTGATTCGATACGATACGTTATTATTAAGTGGGGCCGGAAATAAGTTGACTAATGACCGAAGGAAGCTTTATAGTGCTTGTTCTAATGTCATTGAGACCATAGGCAGCTTTGAAACTTTGATGCATGTAGATGAACTATCGCTAAATGTCACCTTTCATGTAGTCAAAGAAAATGATATTCAATTCGCAGGGATGATAGGAAAGGCTATTCTGAAGGATGTTGATATCGTTTTAACAGAAAAGGAAGTTGTTTTTAAAAATAAAAGTTTATCTTATAAGCCGGAGGTTAAGAATAATCAAACACAAACAGTTGAGGTAGATTCCAAAGTCAAAGTAGTTACACCAGAAAAGTGGATACAAGAGTTCGATGTCATGAGCTTGAACGAATTAGAGGAAATAAAGGCAATGGATGTGAAACATTTAGAGAAGAGTCTGGCTAAGAATGTAGAAAATTTAGTAAATAGATATACAACGACAGGTAAATGTGTATCACCCGTAAAAATGGAAATTGTGTTGTCAGATGAAGTAGCTGTTTACCAGCGGCCTAGGCGAATGTCTTTTGAAGATCGTTGCTTTGTTGATAAGCAAATTGAGGAATGGCTAAGAGACGGGATAATACAAATTAGCAACTCCAACTTTGCTGCGCCTATTGTTGTTGTTCCAAAGAAAGATGGAGGAAAGCGCTTATGCTGTGACTACAGGCAACTGAATAAGAAGATAATAAGGGATAATTTTCCAATGGTCGTAATGGACGATGTCTTAGATAGACTGCAAGGGGGTCGAGTTTTCACGACATTAGATTTGTCTAATGGGTTTTTCCATGTGCCAGTAGAACCGAAATCGAGGAAATACACTGCATTCGTAACTAGTGACGGGCAATACGAATTTTGCGTGGTACCATTCGGTATTTCAAACTCACCTGCTGTATTTTGCAGATATGTAAACGCTGTTTTTAGGGCATTAATCCAAAAAGGTACAGTGATTACGTATATGGACGATTTGATAATTCCTTCAAAAGACGAAAACGAGGGCATAGAGAAGTTGAAAGAGGTTTTGCAGGTTAGCGCCGCGTACGGACTGAAAATAAGGTGGACGAAATGTCAGTTCTTAAAGCGAAGAGTGGAGTTTTTAGGGTACGTTATCGAAAATGGCACTATACAAATTTCCGAAGAAAAAACTACCGCGGTTAAAAATTTTCCTTTACCATCAGAAAAGAAGAGCTTACAGAGGTTTTTGGGATTAACGTCTTATTTTCGACGGTTTATAGCCAGTTTTGCAGTTATCGCAAGACCATTATCAGACTTGTTGAGGAAGGACGTAGTTTTCAGACTAGGAGAAGAACAACTTGCAGCTTTTAAGCAACTTAAAGCCCAGTTACAGAAAGCGCCAGTATTACGGCTATTTTCCCAGAACGCGTATACGGAAGTCCATACTGATGCCAGTAAGTATGGGTATGGAGGTATGTTATTGCAGAGGAATCCAACTGACCAACAACTGCATCCGGTGCAATATATGAGCCGGAAAACAAAGCCGGTGGAGGAAAATTACCCAGCGTACGAGCTAGAGGTTTTAGCTATCATCGAGGCCCTAAAAAAATGGAGGATATACTTATTAGGAATAAAATTTAAGATCATTACTGACTGCAACGCGTTCACAATGACCCTTAGAAGAAACGATATACCCCCAAAAATTGCGAGATGGGCGTTGTTTCTCCAAGATTTTAATTACGAAATCGAGCACCGGGCAGGGACTAGAATGGCACACGTTGACGCTCTGAGTAGGGTGTATTGTTTGATGTTAGAAGACTCATTAAAGTATCAACTTAAGCAGGCACAACTCAAAGACGAATGGACAAAAGCAGTTCGCAAAATTTTAGAAAAAGACGAGTTTGAGGACTTTTATGTTAAATATGACATCCTTTTTAAGAATCCTGAGAAGGAGTTGATAGTAGTACCAGTTCTTATGGAGGATGAAATCATTAGAATGGCGCACAGACAGGGACATTTTTCGATAAAAAAAACCCAGGATATTTTAGAAAAGACGTTTTTTATTCCTCAAGCCAATGCTAAAGTAGGCAAGATAGTACGAAGTTGCATCGAATGTATCGTCAATGAATCCAAGAGTGGGAAAAAAGAGGGATTTCTAAATACGATAAATAAAGAAGACAAACCTTTAGGAACCTATCACATCGACCACGTTGGACCACTGGAGACGACCGGCAAGTCGTATAATTTCATTTTGGTGGTGGTAGACGCATTTAGCAAGTTCGTGTGGTTGTATCCTACGAAGAATACAGGAACAGAAGCAGTAGTAGAGAGGCTAAAGAAGCAGGCAGCTATATTCGGTAACCCAAAGCGCATCATTTCTGATAGGGGGACTGCGTTTACCTCGAATTTGTTCAAAGAATACTGCCAGGAGGAGAAAATTCAGCATTTGCTTATAACCACAGGAGTGCCGCGGGGAAATGGGCAAGTAGAAAGGATGCACAAGGTAGTGGTTCCCATATTATCAAAGTTGTGCGCAGAGACACCTACAAATTGGTACAAACACATAGATCGCGTACAACAGTTTATAAACAACACACCCCCGCGAAGTACAAAGCAGTCACCATTCAAGATATTAACTGGACTTGACATGCGTATGGCCAATATGCCAGAGCTACAAGAACTCTTAGATAATGAAGCAGTAGATGAGTTGAACGAAGATCGCGAATTAGTAAGGAAGCAAGCTAGGGAAAATATTTCGCAAATTCAGCAGGAGAATCGCAGGTCGTACAATCTGCGGCGTAGAAAGGAAACGGGTTATGAAACGAACGATCTAGTGGCGATTAAAAGAACGCAATTCGGGAGTGGACTAAAATTAAAACCAAAATTCTTAGGTCCATATAGAGTTGTGAAGAAATTCAACCATGGGCGGTATGAGGTGGAAAAAGTAGGAGACCATGAAGGGCCGGGAAAGACATCTACAGTGGCAGAATATATGAAACGATGGACCAACTCATTCGGGGGCGAATGAGATCAGGACGGCCGAATGTAGTGCTGGTTGTAGCGTGACGACCAACTGACGAAGACTGTGTACACACCTTAAACTTAACGAAACACGACAAACGACGGCTCGGACAATTTTAAAAGACAACACGAACGGACATTACGAGTTAGACCGCAACGGAAAGAAGTAAAGAAGTTTGTAAAGAAGTTTGTAAAGAAGAAGTTATTTTAAAACTAAACTTAATTCTAAATAAATATTTTTCATAAAACCTAACACTGGTTTATTTGCTTGGAAAGGCGTCGAAAAGGTAAGAATTCCTACATTTATATGAATTCGGTTATCTTATATTTAGGTATAAAGTCGATTTTGTTGTACATACGCATTTAGCAATCGATATCGAAATGCTTCAAATCATTATTTAGTTAACATATGTAAGTTAATAAACCTTCTTTAACGAACGGAAGTTGGCATAAAGCCATGGCGGAATAACGACTATACATTTGGAAGAATTCCGTAGTCTTATATTTAGGTATAAAATCGATTTTCTTGTATATATACATATAGCAATCGATATAGAAATGCTTCAAATCATTAGTTTAACATATTTAAGATAATTAACCTTCTTTAACGTAATGAAGGTGATATAAAGCCATGGCGGCATAACGACAGTGTAGGTAGAAGAGTTCCGTAATCTTATATTTATGTATATAGTCGATTTTCTTGTATTTACACATTTAGCAATCGATATCGAAAATCTTCAAATCATTAGTTTAACATATTTAAGTTAGTTAACCTTCCTTAACGTAATGAAGGTGATATAAAGCCATGGCGGCATAACGACAGTGCATTTAGAAGAATTCCGTTATTTTATATTTAGGTATAAAGTCGATTTTGTTGTATATACGCATTTAGCAATCGATATCGAAATGCTTCAAAGCATTAGGTTAACATATTTAAGTTAATGAACCTTCTTTAACGTATTGAAGTTGACATAAAGCCATGGCGGCATAACGACAGTGCATTTAGAAGAATTCCGTTTTTTTATATTTAGGTATAAAGTCGATTTTTTTGTATATAAACATTTAGCAATCGATAACGAAATACTTCAAATCACTAGTTTAACATATCTAAGTTAATTAACCTTCTTTAGCGATCTGAAGTTGGCATATAGCCATGGCGGCATAACGGCAGTGCATGTAGAAGAATTCCGTAATCTTATATTTAGGTATAAAGTCGATTTTCTTGTATATAAACATTTAGCTATCGATATCGAAATGCTTCAAATCATTCGTTTAACATATTTAAGTTAATTAACCTTCATTATCTTACTGAAGTTTACATAAAGCCATAACGGTATAACGGCAGTGCATTTGGAAGAATTCCGTAAACTTATATTTAGGCATAAAGTCGATTTTGCTGTATATACCTATTTAGCAATCGATATCGAGATGCTTCAACTCATTAGTTTAACATATTTAAGTTAATAAACCTCCTTTAACGAACTGAAGTTGGCATAAAGCTATGGCGGCATAACGGCAGTGCATGTAGAAGAATACCGTTATCTTATATTTAGGTATAAAGCCGATTTTCTTGTATATACACATTTAGCAATCGATACCGAAATGCTTCAAATCATTAGTTTAACATATTTAAGCTAAATTACCCTCTTTATCTTACTAGAGTCTACAAAAGCCTTAACGGCGTAACGACAGTGCATTCGGAAGAATTCCGTTATCTCATATTTAGGTATAAAGCCGATTTTCTTGTATATACACATTTAGCAATCGATACCGAAATGATTCAAATCATTAGTTTAACATATTTAAGTTAGTTAACCTTCTCTAACGTATTGAAGTTGATATAAAGCCATGGCGGCATAACGACAGTGCATTTAGAAGAATTCCGTAATCTTATGTTTAGGTATAGATTCGATTTTCTTGTATATATACACATAGCAATCTATATCGAAATGCTTCAAATCATGAGTTTAACATATTTAAGTTAATAAACCTTCTTTAACGTATTGAAGTTGATATAAAGCTATGGCGGCATAACGGCAGTTCATTTAGAAGAATTCCGTAATCTTATATTTAGGTATAAAGTCGATTTTCTTGTATATACACATTTAGCTATCGATATCGAAATGCTTCAAATCATTCGTTTAACATATTTATGTTAATAAACCTTCTTTAACGATCTGAAGTTGGCATATAGCCATGGCGGCATAACGGCAGTGCATGTAGAAGAATTCCGTAATCTTATATTTAGGTATAAGGTCGATTTTCTTGTATATACACATTTAGCAATCGATAACGAAATGCTTCAAATCATTAGTTTAACATATTTAAGTTAATTAACCTTCTTTATCTTACTGAAGTTTACATAAAGCCATAACGGTATAACGGCAGTGCATTTGGAAGAATTCCGTAAACTTATATTTAGGTATAAAGTCGAGTTTGCTGTATATACCTATTTAGCAATCGATATCGAGATGCTTCAACTCATTAGTTTAACATATTTAAGTTAATAAACCTTCTTTAACGAACTGAAGTTGGCATAAAGCTATGGCGGCATAACGGCAGTGCATGTAGAAGAATTCCGTAGTCTTATATTTATGTATAAAGTCGGTTTTTTTGTATATACACATTTAGCTATCGATACCGAAATGCTTCAAATCATTAGTTTAACATATGAAGTTAATAAACGCTTTTTAGCTTACTGAAGTCTACATAAAGCCTTAACAGTATAACGGCAGTGCATTTAGAAGATATCCGTAATGTTATAATTTTATATTTAGGTATAAAGTCGATTTTCTTGTATTTACTCATTTAGCAATATATGTATATCGAAATGCTTCAAAAAACTGGTTTAGGATATTTAAGTTAATTAAACTTCTTTATCTTAATGAAATTTACATAAAGCCATAACGGCATAACTGCAGTGCATTTAGAAGAATTCCGTAATCTTATATTTAGGTATAAAGTCGATTTTCTTGTATATACATATTTAGCAATCGATATCGAAATGCTTCAAATCATTATTTAGTTAACATATGTATGTTAATAAACCTTCTTTAACGAACGGAAGTTGGCATAAAGCCATGGCGGAATAACGACAATACATTTGGAAGAATTCTGTAGCCTTATATTTAGGTATAAAATCGATTTTCTTGTATATATACATATAGCAATCGATATCGAAATGCTTTAAATCATTAGTTTAACATATTTAAGTTAATTAACCTTCTTTAACGTATTGAAGTTGATATAAAGCTATGGCAGCATAACGGCAGTTCATTTAGAAGAATTCCGTAATCTTATATTTAGGTATAAAGTCGATTTTGTTGTATAAATATACGCATTTAGCAATCAATATCGAAATGCTTCAAATCATTAGTTTAACATATTTAAGTTAATTAACCTTCTTTAACGTATTGAAGTTGATATAAAGCCATGGCGGCATAACGACCGTACATGTGGAAGAATTCCGTAATCTTATGTTTAGGTATAAATTCGACTTTCTTGTATATGCACATTTAGCAATCGATACCGAAATGCTTCAAATCATTAGTTTAACATATTTAAGTTAATTAACCTTCTTTAACGTATTGAAGTTGACATAAAGCCATGGCGGCATAACGGCAGTGCATTTAGAAGAATTCCGTTATCTTATATTTAGGTATAAAGTCGATTTTCTTGTATATACACATTTAGCAATCGATATCGAAATGCCTCAACTCATTAGTTTAACATATTTATGTTAATAAACCTTCTTTAACGATCTGAAGTTGGCATAAAGCTATGGCGGCATAACGGCAGTGCATGTAGAATAATTCCGTTATCTTATATTTAGGTATAAAGCCGATTTTCTTGTATATACACATTTAGCAATCGATACCGAAATGATTCAAATCATTAGTTTAACATATTTAAGTTAATAAACCTTCTTTAACGAACTGAAGTCTACATAAACCCTTAACGGTATAACTGCAGTGCATTTAGAAGAATTTCGTAATCTTATATTTAGGTATAAAGTCGATTTTCTTGTATTTACATATTTAGCAATCGATATCGAAATGCTTCAAATCATTATTTAGTTAACATATGTAAGTTAATAAACCTTCTTTAACGAACGGAAGTTGGCATAAAGCCATGGCGGAATAACGACAATACATTTGGAAGAATTCCGTAGTCTTATATTTATGTATAAAGTCGGTTTTCTTGTATATACATATTTAGCAATCGATATCGAAATGCTTCAAATCATTATTTAGTTAACATATGTAAGTCAATAAACCTTCTTCAACGAACGGAAGTTGGCATAAAGCCATGGCGGAATAACGACAATACATTTGGAAGAATTCCGTAGTCTTATATTTAGGTATAAAATCGATTTTCTTGTATATATACATATAGCAATCGATATCGAAATGCTTCAAATCATTAGTTTAACATATTTAAGTTATTAAACCTTCTTAAACGCACTGAAGTCTATATAAAGCCTTAACGGCATAACGGCAGTGCATTCAGAAGAATTCAGTTATCTTATATTTAGGTATAAAGTCGATTTTCTTGTATATACACATTTAGCAATCGATATCGAAATGCTTCACATCATTATTTTAACATATTTAAGTTAAAAAACCTTCTTTAACGAACGGAAGTTGGCATAAAGCCATGGCGGCATAACGACCGTACATTTGGAAGAATTCCGTAATCTTATGTTTAGGTATAAAGTCGATTTTCTTGTATATACACATTTAGCAATCGATATCGAAATGCTTCAAATCATTAGTTTAACATATTTAAGTTAATAAACCTTCTTTAACGCACTGAAGTCTACATAAAGCCTTAACGGCATAACGGCAGTGCATTTAGCAGAATTCAGTTATCTTATGTTTAGGTATAAAGTCGATATTCTTGTATATACACATTTAGCAATCGATATCGAAATGCTTCAAATCATTAGTTTAACATATTAAGTTAATAAACGCTTTTTAGCTTACTGAAGTCTACATAAAGCCTTAACGGTATAACGGCAGTGCATTTAGAAGAATTCCGTAATGTTATAATTTTATATTTAGGTATAAAGTCAATTTTCTTGTATATAAACATTTAGCAATCGATAACGAAATACTTCAAATCACTAGTTTAACATATCTAAGTTAATTAACCTTCTTTAGCGATCTGAAGTTGGCATATAGCCGTGGCGGAATAACGGCAGTGCATGTAGAAGAATTCCGTAATCTTATATTTAGGTATAAAGTCGATTTTCTTGTATATAAACATTTAGCAATCGATATCGAAATGCTTCAAATCATTAGTTTAACATATTAAGTAAATAAACGCTTTTTAGCTTACTGAAGTCTACATAAAGCCTTAACGGTATAAAGGCAGTGCATTTAGAAGAATTCCGTAATGTTATAATTTTATATTTAGGTATAAAGACAATTTTCTTGTATATACAAATTTAGCAATTGATATCGAAATTCTTAAAATAACTGGTTTAGCATATTTAAGTTAATTAACCTTCTTTATCTTACTGAAGTTTACATAAAACCATAACGGCAGTATATTTATATGAGTTCCGTTATCTTATATTTAGGTATAAAGTCGATTTTGTTGTACATACACATTTAGCAATCGATATCGAAATGCTTCAAATCATTATTTAGTTAACATATTTAAGTTAATTAACCTTCTTTAACGTATGGAAGTTGATATAAAGCCATGGCGGCATAACGACAGTACATTTCGAAGAATTCCGTAGTCTTATATTTAGGTATAAAGTCGATTTTCTGGTATATATGCATTAAGAAATCGATATCGAAATGCTTCAAATAACTGGTTTAACATATTTAAGTTAACAAACCTTCTTTAACGAACTGAAGTTGGCTTAAGGACATGGCGGCATAACGGCAGTGCATTTAGAAGAATTCCGTAGTCTTATATTTAGGTATAAAGTCGATTTTGTTGTATACACACATTAAGCAATCGATACCGAAATGCTTCAAATCATTAGTTTAACATATTTAAGTTAATTAACCTTCTTTATCTTACTGAAGTTTACATAAAGCCAAAACGGTATAACGGCAGTGCATTTGGAAGAATTCCGTAATCTTATATTTAGGTAAAAAGTCGAATTTCTTGTCTATACATTCGTTTAACATGATTAAGTTAATTAACTTTCTTTAGCGTATTGAAGTTGATATAAAGCCATGGCGACATAACAGCAGTGCATTTAGAAGAATTCCGTAATCTAAAATTTAGGTATAAAGTCGATTTTCTTGTATATGCACATTTAGCAATCGATAACGAAATACTTCAAATCATTAGTTTAACATATTTAAGTTAATTAACCTTCTTTAACGTACTGAAGTTGATATAAAGCCATGGCGGCATAACGACAGTACATTTAGAAGAATTCCGTAGTCTTATATTTATGTAAAAAGTCGATTTTCTAGTATATACACATTAAGCAATCGATATCGAAATCCTTCAAATCATTAGTTTAATATATTTAAGTTAGTTAACCT
>CM050324.1:9261923-9277603 GCA_027475135.1 Bactrocera correcta | reverse complement strand
AATATAAGATAACGGAACTCATATAAATATACTGCCGTTATGGTTTTATGTAAACTTCAGTAAGATAAAGAAGGTTAATTAACTTAAATATGCTAAACCAGTTATTTTAAGAATTTCGATATCAATTGCTAAATTTGTATATACAAGAAAATTGTCTTTATACCTAAATATAAAATTATAACATTACGGAATTCTTCTAAATGCACTGCCTTTATACCGTTAAGGCTTTATGTAGACTTCAGTAAGCTAAAAAGCGTTTATTTACTTAATATGTTAAACTAATGATATGAAGAATTTCGATATCGATAGCTAAATGTGTATATACAAGAAAATCGACTTTATACCTAAATATAAGATTACGGAATTCTTCTACATGCACTGCCGTTATGCCGCCATGGCTACATGCCAACTTCAGATCGTTAAAGAAGGTTTATTAACATAAATATGTTAAACGAATGATTTGAAGCATTTCGATATCGATAGCTAAATGTTTATATACAAGAAAATCGACTTTATACCTAAATATAAGATTACGGAATTCTTCTACATGCACTGCCGTTATGCCGCCATGGCTATATGCCAACTTCAGATCGCTAAAGAAGGTTAATTAACTTAGATATGTTAAACTAGTGATTTGAAGTATTTCGTTATCGATTGCTAAATGAGTAAATAAAAGAAAATCGACTTTATACCTAAATATAAAATTATAACATTACGGAATTCTTCTAAATGCACTGCCGTTATACCGTTAAGGCTTTATGTAGACTTCAGTAAGCTAAAAAGCGTTTATTAACTTAATATGTTAAACTAATGATTTGAAGCATTTCGATATCGATTGCTAAATGTGTATATACAAGAAAATCGACTTTATACCTAAACATAAGATTACGGAATTCTTCCAAATGTACGGTCGTTATGCCGCCATGGCTTTATGCCAACATCCGTTCGTTAAAGAAGGTTTATTAACTTAAATATGTTAAAGTAATGATGTGAAGCATTTCGATATCGATAGCTAAATGTGTATATACAAGAAAATCGACTTTATACCTAAATATAAGATAACTGAATTCTTCTAAATGCACTGCCGTTATGCCGTTAAGGCTTTATGTAGACTTCAGTGCGTTAAAGAAGGTTTATTAACTTAAATATGTTAAACTAATGATTTGAAGCATTTCGATATCGATTGCTAAATGTGTATATACAAGAAAATCGACTTTATACCTTTAAAAATAAGATAACGGAATTATTCCAAATGCACTGCCGTTATGCCGCCATAGGGTTTATGCCAACTTCAGATTTGTTAAAGAAGGTTTATTAACATTTAAAAATGTTAAACTAATGATTGAAGGGATTTCGATATCGATTGCTAAATGTGTATATACAAGAAAATCGACTTTATACCTAAATATAAGATAACGGAATTCTTCTAAATGCACTGCCGTTATGCCGCCAAGGCTTTATGTAACTTCAATACGTTAAAGAAGGTTAATTAACTTAAATATGTTAAACTAATGATTTGAAGCATTTCGATATCGATTGCTAAATGTGTATATACAAGAAAATCGACTTTATACCTAAACATAAGATTACGGAATTCTTCCAAATGTACGGTCGTTATGCCGCCATGGCTTTTATCCCAAATTCAATCGTTAAAGAAGGTTAATTAACTTAAATATGTTAAACTAATGATTTGAAGCATTTCGATATCGATTGCTAAATGGGATATTTTTACAACAAAATCGACTTTATACCTAAATATAAGATAACGGAATTCTTCTAAATGAACTGCCGTTATGCCGCCATAGGGTTTATATCAACTTCAATACGTTAAAGAAGGTTAATTAACTTAAATATGTTAAACTAATTTATTTAAAGCATTTCGATATCGATTGCTATATGTATATATACAAGAAAATCGATTTTATACCTAAATATAAGACTACAGGGAAATTTTTCCAAATGTACTGTCGTTATGCCGCCATGGCTTTATGCCAACTTCCGTTCGTTAAAGAAGGTTTATTAACTTAAATATGTTAAAATAATGATTTGAAGCATTTCGATATCGATTTTCTAAATATGTATATACAAGAAAATCGACTTTATACCTAAATATAAGATTACGGAATTCTTCGAAATACACTGCCGTTATGCCGCCATGGCTTTATGTAAACTTCAATAAGATAAAGAAGGTTAATTAACTTAAATATGTTAAACGAATGATTTGAAGCATTTCGATATCGATAGCTAAATGTGTATATACAAGAAAATCGACTTTATACCTAAATATAAGATTACGGAATTCTTCCAAATGAACTGCCGTTATGCCGCCATAGCTTTATATCAACTTCAATACGTTAAAGAAGGTTAATTAACTTAAATATGTTAAACTCATGATTTGAAGCATTTCGATATCGATTGCTATATGAATATATACAAGAAAATCGAATCTATACCTAAACATAAGATTACGGAATTCTTCTAAATGCACTGTCGTTATGCCGCCATGGCTTTATATCAACTTCAATACGTTAAAGAAGGTTAACTAACTTAAATATGTTAAACTAATGATTTGAATCATTTCGGTATCGATTGCTAAATGTGTATATACAAGAAAATCGGCTTTATACCTAAATATGAGATAACGGAATTCTTCCGAATGCACTGCTGTTATGTCGCCATGGCTTTATATCAACTTCAATACGTTAAAGAAGGTTAATTAACTTAATCATGTTAAACGAATGTTTAGACAAGAAATTCGACTTTTTACCTAAGTATAAGATTACGGAATTCTTTCAGATGCACTGCCGTTATACCGTTTTGGCTTTATGTAAACTTCAGTAAGATAAAGAAGGTTAATTAACTTAAATATGTTAAACTAATGATTTGAAGCATTTCGGTATCGATTGCTTAATGTGTATGTACAACAAAATCGACTTTATACCTAAATATAAGACTACGGAATTCTTCTAAATGCACTGCCGTTATGCCGCCATGTCCTTTAGCCAACTTCAGTTCGTTAAAGAAGGTTTATTAACTTAAATATGTTAAACCAGTTATTTGAAGCATTTCGATATCGATTTCTTAATGCATACATATATACCAGAAAATCGACTTTATACCTAAATATAAGACTACGGAATTCTTCGAAATGTACTGTCGTTATGCCGCCATGGCTTTATAACAACTTCCATACGTTAAGGAAGGTTAATTAACTTAAATATGTTAACTAAATAATGATTTGAAGCATTTCGATATCGATTGCTAAATGTGTATGTACAACAAAATCTACTTTATACCTAAATATAAGATAACGGAACTCATATAAATATACTGCCGTTATGGTTTTATGTAAACTTCAGTAAGATAAAGAAGGTTAATTAACTCAAATATGCTAAACCAGTTATTTTAAGCATTTCGATATCGATTGCTAAATGTGTATATACAAGAAAATTGTCTTTATACCTAAATATAAAATTATAACATTACGGAATTCTTCTAAATGCACTGCCTTTATACCGTTAAGGCTTTATGTAGACTTCAGTAAGCTAAAAAGCGTTTATTTACTTAATATGTTAAACTAATGATATGAAGAATTTCGATATCGATAGCTAAATGTGTATATACAAGAAAATCGACTTTATACCTAAATATAAGATTAAGGAATTCTTCTACATGCACTGCCGTTATGCCGCCATGGCTACATGCCAACTTCAGATCGTTAAAGAAGGTTTATTAACTTAAATATGTTAAACGAATGATTTGAAGCATTTCGATATCGATAGCTAAATGTTTATATACAAGAAAATCGACTTTATACCTAAATATAAGATTACGGAATTCTTCTACATGCACTGCCGTTATGCCGCCATGGCTATATGCCAACTTCAGATCGCTAAAGAAGGTTAATTAACTTAGATATGTTAAACTAGTGATTTGAAGTATTTCGTTATCTATTGCTAAATGTTTATATACAACAAAATCGACTTTATACCTAAATATAAAAAAACGGAATTCTTCTAAATGCACTGTCGTTATGCCGCCATGGCTTTATGTCAACTTCAATACGTTAAAGAAGGTTCATTAACTTAAATATGTTAACCTAATGCTTTGAAGCATTTCGATATCGATTGCTTAATGCGTATATACAACAAAATCGACTTTATACCTAAATATAAGATAACGGAATTCTTCTAAATGCACTGTCGTTATGCCGCCATGGCTTTATATCACCTTCATTACGTTAAGGAAGGTTAACTAACTTAAATATGTTAAACTAATGATTTGAAGATTTTCGATATCGATTGCTAAATGCGTATATTTATACAACAAAATCGACTTTATACCTAAATATAAGATTACGGAATTCTTCTAAATGAACTGCCGTTATGCTGCCATAGCTTTATATCAACTTCAATACGTTAAAGAAGGTTAATTAACTTAAATATGTTAAACTATTGATTTAAAGCATTTCGATATCGATTGCTATATGTATATATACAAGAAAATCGATTTTATACCTAAATATAAGACTACGGAATTCTTCCAAATGTATAGTCGTTATTCCGCCATGGCTTTATGCCAACTTCCGTTCGTTAAAGAAGGTTTATTAACTTACATATGTTAACTAAATAATCATTTGAAGCATTTCGATATCGATTGCTAAATGCGTATGAACAACAAAATCGACTTTATACCTAAATATAAGATAACGGAATTCATATAAATATACTTCCGTTATGCCGTTATGGCTTTATGTAAGCTTCATTAAGATAAAGAAGATTAATTAACTTAAATATCCTACACCAGTTTTTGAAGCATTTCGATATATATTGCTAAATGAGTAAATAAAAGAAAATCGACTTTATACCTAAATATAAAATTATAACATTACGGAATTCTTCTAAATGCACTGCCGTTATACCGTTAAGGCTTTATGTAGACTTCAGTAAGCTAAAAAGCGTTTATTAACTTAATATGTTAAACTAATGATTTGAAGCATTTCGATATCGATTGCTAAATGTGTATATACAAGAAAATCGACTTTATACCTAAATATAAGATAACTGAATTTTTCTAAATGCACTGCCGTTATGCCGTTAAGGCTTTATGTAGACTTCAGTTCGTTAAAGAAGGTTTATTAACTTAAATATGTTAAACTAATGATTTGAAGCATTTCGATATCGATTGCTTAATGTGTATGTACAACAAAATCGACTTTATACCTAAATATAAGACTACGGAATTCTTCTAAATGCACTGCCGTTATGCCGCCATGTCCTTTAGCCAACTTCAGTTCGTTAAAGAAGGTTTATTAACTTAAATATGTTAAAGTAATGATGTGAAGCATTTCGATATCGATTGCTAAATGTGTATATACAAGAAAATCGACTTTATACCTAAATATAAGATAACTGAATTCTTCTGAATGCACTGCCGTTATGCCGTTAAGGCTTTATATAGACTTCAGTGCGTTAAAGAAGGTTTAATAACTTAAATATGTTAAACTAATGATTTGAAGCATTTCGATATCGATTGCTATATGTATATATACAAGAAAATCGATTTTATACCTAAATTAAAGACTACGGAATTCTTCCACATGTATTGTCGTTATTCCGCCATGGCTTTATGCCAACTTCCGTTCGTTAAAGAAGGTTTATTAACTTACATATGTTAACTAAATAATGATTTGAAGCATTTCGATATCGATTGCTAAATATGTATATACAAGAAAATCGACTTTATACCTAAATATAAGATTACGGAATTCTTCTAAATGCACTGCAGTTATGCCGTTATGGCTTTATGTAAACTTCATTAAGATAAAGAAGGTTAATTAACTTAAATATCCTAAACCAGTTTTTTGAAGCATTTCGATATACATATATTGCTAAATGAGTAAATACAAGAAAATCGACTTTATACCTAAATATAAAATTATAACATTACGGATATCTTCTAAATGCACTGCCGTTATACTGTTAAGGCTTTATGTAGACTTCAGTAAGCTAAAAAGAGTTTATTAACTTCATATGTTAAACTAATGATTTGAAGCATTTCGATATCAATAGCTAAATGTGTATATACAAGAAAATCGACTTTATACATAAATATAAGACTACGGAATTCTTCCAAATGTATTGTCGTTATTCCGCCATGGCTTTATGCCAACTTCCGTTCGTTAAAGAAGGTTTATTAACTTACATATGTTAACTAAATAATGATTTGAAGCATTTCGATATCGATTGCTAAATATGTAAATACAAGAAAATCGACTTTATACCTAAATATAAGATTACAGAATTCTTCTAAATGCACTGCAGTTATACCGTTAAGGCTTTATGTAGACTTCAGTGCGTTAAAGAAGGTTTATTAACTTAAATATGTTAAACTAATGATTTGAATCATTTCGGTATCGATTGCTAAATGTGTATATACAAGAAAATCGGCTTTATACCTAAATATGAGATAACGGAATTATTCTACATGCACAGCCGTTATGCGCCATTTCTTTACAAGTATATACAAGAAAATCGACTTTATACCTAAATATAAGATTACGGAATTCTTCTAAATGAACTGCCGTTATGCCGCCATAGCTTTATATCAACTTCAATACGTTAAAGAAGGTTAATTAACTTAAATATGTTAAACTCATGATTTGAAGCATTTCGATATCGATTGCTATATGAATATATACAAGAAAATCGAATCTATACCTAAACATAAGATTACGGAATTCTTCTAAATGCACTGTCGTTATGCCGCCATGGCTTTATATCAACTTCAATACGTTAAAGAAGGTTAACTAACTTAAATATGTTAAACTAATGATTTGAATCATTTCGTATCGATTGCTAAATATGTATATACAAGAAAATCGACTTTATACCTAAATATAAGATTACGGAATTCTTCTAAATGCACTGCAGTTATGCCGTTATGGCTTTATGTAAACTTCATTAAGATAAAGAAGGTTAATTAACTTAAATATCCTAAACCAGTTTTTTGAAGCATTTCGATATACATATATTGCTAAATGAGTAAATACAAGAAAATCGACTTTATACCTAAATATAAAATTATAACATTACGGATATCTTCTAAATGCACTGCCGTTATACTGTTAAGGCTTTATGTAGACTTCAGTAAGCTAAAAAGAGTTTATTAACTTCATATGTTAAACTAATGATTTGAAGCATTTCGATATCAATAGCTAAATGTGTATATACCAGAAAATCGACTTTATACATAAATATAAGACTACGGAATTCTTCCAAATGTATTGTCGTTATTCCGCCATGGCTTTATGCCAACTTCCGTTCGTTAAAGAAGGTTTATTAACTTACATATGTTAACTAAATAATGATTTGAAGCATTTCGATATCGATTGCTAAATATGTAAATACAAGAAAATCGACTTTATACCTAAATATAAGATTACAGAATTCTTCTAAATGCACTGCAGTTATACCGTTAAGGCTTTATGTAGACTTCAGTGCGTTAAAGAAGGTTTATTAACTTAAATATGTTAAACTAATGATTTGAATCATTTCGGTATCGATTGCTAAATGTGTATATACAAGAAAATCGGCTTTATACCTAAATATGAGATAACGGAATTATTCTACATGCACAGCCGTTATGCCGCCATTTCTTTACAAGTATATACAAGAAAATCGACTTTATACCTAAATATAAGATTACGGAATTCTTCTAAATGAACTGCCGTTATGCCGCCATAGCTTTATATCAACTTCAATACGTTAAAGAAGGTTAATTAACTTAAATATGTTAAACTCATGATTTGAAGCATTTCGATATCGATTGCTATATGAATATATACAAGAAAATCGAATCTATACCTAAACATAAGATTACGGAATTCTTCTAAATGCACTGTCGTTATGCCGCCATGGCTTTATATCAACTTCAATACGTTAAAGAAGGTTAACTAACTTAAATATGTTAAACTAATGATTTGAATCATTTCGGTATCGATTGCTAAATGTGTATATACAAGAAAATCGGCTTTATACCTAAATATGAGATAACGGAATTCTTCCGAATGCACTGCTGTTATGTCGCCATGGCTTTATATCAACTTCAATACGTTAAAGAAGGTTAATTAACTTAATCATGTTAAACGAATGTATAGACAAGAAATTCGACTTTTTACCTAAGTATAAGATTACGGAATTCTTTCAGATGCACTGCCGTTATACCGTTTTGGCTTTATGTAAACTTCAGTAAGATAAAGAAGGTTAATTAACTTAAATATGTTAAACTAATGATTTGAAGCATTTCGGTATCGATTGCTTAATGTGTATGTACAACAAAATCGACTTTATACCTAAATATAAGACTACGGAATTCTTCTAAATGCACTGCCGTTATGCCGCCATGTCCTTTAGCCAACTTCAGTTCGTTAAAGAAGGTTTATTAACTTAAATATGTTAAACCAGTTATTTGAAGCATTTCGATATCGATTTCTTAATGCATACATATATACCAGAAAATCGACTTTATACCTAAATATAAGACTACGGAATTCTTCGAAATGTACTGTCGTTATGCCGCCATGGCTTTATAACAACTTCCATACGTTAAGGAAGGTTAATTAACTTAAATATGTTAACTAAATAATGATTTGAAGCATTTCGATATCGATTGCTAAATGTGTATGTACAACAAAATCTACTTTATACCTAAATATAAGATAACGGAACTCATATAAATATACTGCCGTTATGGTTTTATGTAAACTTCAGTAAGATAAAGAAGGTTAATTAACTCAAATATGCTAAACCAGTTATTTTAAGCATTTCGATATCGATTGCTAAATGTGTATATACAAGAAAATTGTCTTTATACCTAAATATAAAATTATAACATTACGGAATTCTTCTAAATGCACTGCCTTTATACCGTTAAGGCTTTATGTAGACTTCAGTAAGCTAAAAAGCGTTTATTTACTTAATATGTTAAACTAATGATATGAAGAATTTCGATATCGATAGCTAAATGTGTATATACAAGAAAATCGACTTTATACCTAAATATAAGATTAAGGAATTCTTCTACATGCACTGCCGTTATGCCGCCATGGCTACATGCCAACTTCAGATCGTTAAAGAAGTTTTATTAACTTAAATATGTTAAACGAATGATTTGAAGCATTTCGATATCGATAGCTAAATGTTTATATACAAGAAAATCGACTTTATACCTAAATATAAGATTACGGAATTCTTCTACATGCACTGCCGTTATGCCGCCATGGCTATATGCCAACTTCAGATCGCTAAAGAAGGTTAATTAACTTAGATATGTTAAACTAGTGATTTGAAGTATTTCGTTATCTATTGCTAAATGTTTATATACAACAAAATCGACTTTATACCTAAATATAAAAAAACGGAATTCTTCTAAATGCACTGTCGTTATGCCGCCATGGCTTTATGTCAACTTCAATACGTTAAAGAAGGTTCATTAACTTAAATATGTTAACCTAATGCTTTGAAGCATTTCGATATCGATTGCTTAATGCGTATATACAACAAAATCGACTTTATACCTAAATATAAGATAACGGAATTCTTCTAAATGCACTGTCGTTATGCCGCCATGGCTTTATATCACCTTCATTACGTTAAGGAAGGTTAACTAACTTAAATATGTTAAACTAATGATTTGAAGATTTTCGATATCGATTGCTAAATGCGTATATTTATACAACAAAATCGACTTTATACCTAAATATAAGATTACGGAATTCTTCTAAATGAACTGCCGTTATGCTGCCATAGCTTTATATCAACTTCAATACGTTAAAGAAGGTTAATTAACTTAAATATGTTAAACTATTGATTTAAAGCATTTCGATATCGATTGCTATATGTATATATACAAGAAAATCGATTTTATACCTAAATATAAGACTACGGAATTCTTCCAAATGTATAGTCGTTATTCCGCCATGGCTTTATGCCAACTTCCGTTCGTTAAAGAAGGTTTATTAACTTACATATGTTAACTAAATAATCATTTGAAGCATTTCGATATCGATTGCTAAATGCGTATGAAAAACAAAATCGACTTTATACCTAAATATAAGATAACGGAATTCATATAAATATACTTCCGTTATGCCGTTATGGCTTTATGTAAGCTTCATTAAGATAAAGAAGATTAATTAACTTAAATATCCTACACCAGTTTTTGAAGCATTTCGATATATATTGCTAAATGAGTAAATAAAAGAAAATCGACTTTATACCTAAATATAAAATTATAACATTACGGAATTCTTCTAAATGCACTGCCGTTATACCGTTAAGGCTTTATGTAGACTTCAGTAAGCTAAAAAGCGTTTATTAACTTAATATGTTAAACTAATGATTTGAAGCATTTCGATATCGATTGCTAAATGTGTATATACAAGAAAATCGACTTTATACCTAAATATAAGATAACTGAATTTTTCTAAATGCACTGCCGTTATGCCGTTAAGGCTTTATGTAGACTTCAGTTCGTTAAAGAAGGTTTATTAACTTAAATATGTTAAACTAATGATTTGAAGCATTTCGATATCGATTGCTTAATGTGTATGTACAACAAAATCGACTTTATACCTAAATATAAGACTACGGAATTCTTCTAAATGCACTGCCGTTATGCCGCCATGTCCTTTAGCCAACTTCAGTTCGTTAAAGAAGGTTTATTAACTTAAATATGTTAAAGTAATGATGTTTAAGCATTTCGATATCGATTGCTAAATGTGTATATACAAGAAAATCGACTTTATACCTAAATATAAGATAACGGAATTCTTCTGAATGCACTGCCGTTATGCCGTTAAGGCTTTATATAACTTCAGTGCGTTAAAGAAGGTTTAATTTAAATTAAATATGTTAAACTAATGATTTGAAGCATTTCGATATCGATTGCTAATGATATATACAAGAAAATCGATTTTATACCTAAATTAAAGACTACGGAATTCTTCCACATGTATTGTCGTTATTCCGCCATGGCTTTATGCCAACTTCCGTTCGTTAAAGAAGGTTTATTAACTTACATATGTTAACTAAATAATGATTTGAAGCATTTCGATATCGATTGCTAAATATGTATATACAAGAAAATCGACTTTATACCTAAATATAAGATTACGGAATTCTTCTAAATGCACTGCAGTTATGCCGTTATGGCTTTATGTAAACTTCATTAAGATAAAGAAGGTTAATTAACTTAAATATCCTAAACCAGTTTTTTGAAGCATTTCGATATACATATATTGCTAAATGAGTAAATACAAGAAAATCGACTTTATACCTAAATATAAAATTATAACATTACGGATATCTTCTAAATGCACTGCCGTTATACTGTTAAGGCTTTATGTAGACTTCAGTAAGCTAAAAAGAGTTTATTAACTTCATATGTTAAACTAATGATTTGAAGCATTTCGATATCAATAGCTAAATGTGTATATACAAGAAAATCGACTTTATACATAAATATAAGACTACGGAATTCTTCCAAATGTATTGTCGTTATTCCGCCATGGCTTTATGCCAACTTCCGTTCGTTAAAGAAGGTTTATTAACTTACATATGTTAACTAAATAATGATTTGAAGCATTTCGATATCGATTGCTAAATATGTAAATACAAGAAAATCGACTTTATACCTAAATATAAGATTACAGAATTCTTCTAAATGCACTGCAGTTATACCGTTAAGGCTTTATGTAGACTTCAGTGCGTTAAAGAAGGTTTATTAACTTAAATATGTTAAACTAATGATTTGAATCATTTCGGTATCGATTGCTAAATGTGTATATACAAGAAAATCGGCTTTATACCTAAATATAAGATAACGGAATTATTCTACATGCACAGCCGTTATGCCGCCATTTCTTTATGCGAACTTCAGATCGTTAAAGAAGGTTTATTAACATAAATATGTTAAACTAATGAGTTGAGGCATTTCGATATCGATTGCTAAATGTGTATATACAAGAAAATCGACTTTATACCTAAATATAAGATAACGGAATTCTTCTAAATGCACTGCCGTTATGCCACCATGGCTTTATGTCAACTTCAATACGTTAAAGAAGGTTAATTAACTTAAATATGTTAAACTAATGATTTGAAGCATTTCGGTATCGATTGCTAAATTGTATATTTTTACAAGAAAGTCGAATTTATACCTAAACATAAGATTACGGAATTCTTCCAAATGAACTGCCGTTATGCCGCCATAGGGTTTATAACAACTTCAATACGTTAAAGAAGGTTAATTAACTTAAATATGTTAAACTAATGATTTGAAGCATTTCGATATCGATTGCTAAATTCGTATATTTATACAACAAAATCGACTTTATACCTAAATATAAGATTACGGAATTCTTCTAAATGAACTGCCGTTATACCGCCATAGGGTTTATATCAACTTCAGTACGTTAAAGAAGGTTAATTAACTTAAATATGTTAAAATAATGATTTGAAGCATTTCGATATCGATTGCTAAATTGTTTTTTATACAACAAAATCGACTTTATACCTAAATATAAGATTACGGAATTCTTCTAAATGAACTGCAGTTATGCCGCCATGGCTTTATGCCAACTTCAGTGCGTTAAAGAATGTTTATTAACTTAAATATGTTAAACTAATGATTTGAATCATTTCGGTATCGATAGCTAAATGTGTATATAAAAGAAAATCGACTTTATACCTAAAAATAAGATTTCGGTATCGATTGCTAAATGTGTAAATACAAGAAAATCGACATTATACCTAAATATAAGATTACGGAATTCTTCTACATGCACTGCCGTTATGCCGCCATGGCTATATGCCAACTTCAGATCGCTAAAGAAGGTTAATTAACTAAGATATGTTAAACTAATGATTTGAAGTATTTCGATATCGATTGCTAAATATGTAAATACAAGAAAATCGACTTTATACCTAAATATAAGATTACGGAATTCTTCTAAGTGCACTGCAGTTATACCCTTAAGGCTTTATGTAGACTTCAGTGCGTTAAAGAAGGTTTATTAACTTAAATATTTTTAAAATAATGATTTGAATCATTTCGGTATCGATAGCTTTAAAAGTGTATATACAACAAAATCGACTTTATACCTAAATATAAGATTACGGAATTCTTCTACATGCACTGCCGTTATGCCGCCATAGCTTTATGCCAACTTCAGTTCGTTAAAGAAGGTTTATTAACTTAAATATGTTAAACTAATGAGTTGAAGCATCTCGATATCGATTGCTAAATGGTATATTTCAGCAAAATCGACTTTATACCTAAATATAAGTTTACGGAATTCTTCCAAATGCACTGCCGTTATACCGTTATGGCTTTATGTAAACTTCAGTAAGATAAAGAAGGTTAATTAACTCAAATATGTTAAACTAATGATTTGAAGCATTTCGTTATCGATTGCTAAATGTGTTTTATACAAAAAAATTGACTTTATACCTAAATATAAGACTGCGGAATTCTTACAAATGTACTGTCGTTACGTCGCTATGGTTTTATATCAACTTCAATACGTTAAAGAAGGTTAATTAACTTAAATATGTTAACCTAATGCTTTGAAGCATTTCGATATCGATTGCTAAATGCGTATATACAACAAAATCGACTTTATACCTAAATATAAGATAACGGAATTCTTCTAAATGCACTGTCGTTATGCCGCCATGGCTTTATATCACCTTCATTACGTTAAGGAAGGTTAACTAACTTAAATATGTTAAACTAATGATTTGAAGATTTTCAATATCGATTGCTAAAGGTGTAAATACAAGAAAATCGACTATATACATAAATATAAGATTACGGAACTCTTCTACCTGCACTGTCGTTATGCCGCCATGGCTTTATATCACCTTCATTACGTTAAAGAAGGTTAATTAACTAAAATATGTTAAACTAATGATTTGAAGCATTTCGATATCGATTGCTAAATGCGTGTGTACAACAAAATCGACTTTATACCTAAATATAAGATAACGGAAGTCATATAAATATACTGCCGTTGAGCCGTTATGGCTTAATGCAAACTTCATTAAGATAAAGAAGGTTAATTAACTTAAATATCCTAAACCAGTTTTTTGAAGCATTTCGATATATATTGCTAAATGAGTAAATACAAGAAAATCGACTTTATACCTTAATATAAAATTATAACATTACGGAATTCTTCTAAATGCACTGCCGTTATACCGTTAAGGCTTTATGTAGACTTCAGTAAGCTAAAAAGCGTTTATTAACTTAATATGTTAAACTAAAGATTTGAAGCATTTCGATATCGATAGCTAAATGTGTGTATACAAGAAAATCGACTTTATACATAAATATAAGACTACGAAATTCTTCCAAATGTATTGTCGTTATGTCGCCAAGGCTTTATGCTAACTTCCGTTCGTTAAAGAAGGTTTATTAACTTAAATATGTTAAAGTAATGATGTGAAGCATTTCGATATCGATTGCTAAATGTGTATATACAACAAAATCGACTTTATACCTAAATATAAGATAACGGAATTCTTCTAAATGCACTGTCGTTATGCCGCCATGGCTTTATATCACCTTCAGATCGTTAAAGAAGGTTTATTAACATAAATATGTTAAACTAATGAGTTGAAGCATTTTTATATCGATTGGTAAATGCGTATATTTATACAACAAAATCGACTTTATACCTAAATATAAAATAACGGAACTCATATAAATATACTGCCGTTATGGCTTTATGTAAACTTCGGTAAGATAAAGGAGGCTAATTAACTTAAATATGCTAAACCAGTTATTTGAAGCATTTCGCGATCGATTGCTAAATGCGTTTATACAAGAATATCGACTTTAAACCTAAATATAAGATTACGGAATTCTTCTACATGCACTTTTGTTATGCCGCCATGGCTTTATATCACCCTCATTACGTTAAAGATGGTTAATTAACTTTAATATGTTAAACTAATGATTTAAAGCATTTCGATGTCGATTGCTGAATGCGTATATACAAGGAAATAGACTTTATACCTAAATATAAGATTATGGAATTCTTCCAAGTGCACTGCCGTTATACCGTTATGGCTTTATGTAAACTTCAGTAAGATAAAGAAGGTTAATTAACTTAATTATGTTAAACTAATGACTTGAAGCATTTCGTTATCGATTGCTAAAAGTGTATATACAAGAAAATCGACTTTATACCTAAATATAAAATTACGGAATTCTTGTAAATGCACTGCCGTTATGCCGCCATGGCTTTATATTAACTTCAATACGTTAAAGATGGTTATTTAACTTAAATATGTTAAACTAATGATTTGAAGCATTTCGCTGTCGATTGCTATATGTATATATACAAGAAAATCGACTTTATACCTAAATATAAGATAACGGAATTCTTCTACATGCACTGTCGTTATGCCGCCATGGCTTTATATCGACTTCATTACGTTAAAGATGGTTAATTAACTTTAATATATTAAACTAATGATTTAAAGCATTTCGATGTCGATTGCTAAATGCGTATATACAAGAAAATCGACTTTATACCTAAATATAAGATAACGGAATTCTTCTAAATGCACTGCCGTTATGCCGTTATGGCTTTATGTTAACTTCAGTTCGTT
>CM050324.1:9239555-9260923 GCA_027475135.1 Bactrocera correcta | reverse complement strand
ATCATTAGTTTAACATATTTTATTTAATAAACCTTCTTTAACGAACGGAAGTTGGCGTAAAGCCATGGCGGCATAACGGCAGTACATTTAGAAGAATTCCGTAATCTTATATTTAGGTATAAAGTCGATTTTCTTGTATATACACTTTTAGCATTCGATATCGATATGCTTCAAATCCTTAGTTTAACATATTTAAGTTAATTATCCTTCTTTTTCTAACTGAAGTTTACATAAAGCCATAGCGGTATAACGGCAGTGCATTTGGAAGAATTCCGTAAACTTATATTTAGGTATAAAGTCGATTTTGTATATAAACACATTTAGCAATCGATATCGAGATGCTTCAACTCATTAGTTTAACATATTTAAGCTAATAAACCTTCTTTAACGAACTGAAGTTGGCATAAAGCCATGGCGGTATAAGGGCAGTGCATGTAGAAGAATTCCGTTAACTTATATTTAGGTATAAAGTCGATTTTCTTGTATATACACACTTAGCAATCGATATCGAGATTCTTCAAATCATTAGTTTAACATATTTAAGTTAATTAGCCTTCTTTAACGTAATTTAGGTGATATAAAGCCATAGCGGCATAACAACAGTACATTTGGAAGTATTCCGTAATCTTATGTTTAGATATAAATTCGATTTTCTTTTATATACACATTAAGCAAGCGATATCGAAATGCTTCAAATCATTAGTTTAACAAATTTCAGTTAATTAAACATCTTTATTTTGCTGAAGTCTACAAAAGCCTTAGGGGCATAACGGCAGTGCATTTAGAAGAATTACGTAATCTTATATTTAGGTATAAAGTTGATTTTCTTGAATATATGCATTAAGCAATCGATATCGATATGCTTCAAATCATTCCTTAACGAACGGAAGTTGGCTTAAAGCCATGGCGGCATAACGGCAGTGCATTTAGAAGAATTCCGTAATCTTATATATATGTATAGAGTCGATTTTCTTATATATACACATTTAGCAATCGATATCGAAATGCTTCAAATCATTAGTTTAACATATTTAATTTCATAAACCTTCTTTAACGAACAGAAGTTGGCGTAAAGCCATGGCGGCATAACGGCAGTGCATTTAGAAGAATTCCGTAATCTTATATTTAGGTATAAAGTCGATTTTCTTGTATATACACATTTAGCAATCGATATCGTTATGCTTCAAATCATTAGTTTAACATATTTAAGTTAATTATCCTTCTTTTTCTTACTGAAGTTTACATAAAGCCATAGCGGTATAACGGCAGTGCATTTGGAAAAATTGCGTAATCTTATATTTAGGAATAAAGTCGATTTTTTTGTATATACACATTTAGCAATCGATATCGAGATGGTTCAACTCATAAGTTTAACATATTTAAGTTAATAAACTTTCTTTAACGATCTGAAGTTTGCATATAGCCATGACGGCATAACGGCAGTGCATGTAGAAGAATTCCGTAATCTTATATTTAGGTATAAAGTCGATTTTCTTGTATATACACATTTCACTATCGATATCGAAATGCTTCAAATCATTAGTTTAACATATTTAGTTAATAAACACTTTTTAGCTTACTGAAGTCTATATAAAGCCTTAACGGTATAACGCCAGTACATTTAGAAGAATTCCGTAATGTTATAATTTTATTTTTAGGTATAAAGTCGATTTTCTTGTATTTACACATTTAGCAATCGATATAAAAATGCTTCAAACCATTAATTTAACATATTAAAAATAATTAACCTTCTTTAATGTATTGAAGGTGATATAAAGCCATGGCGGCATAACGGCAGTACATGTGGAAGAATTCCGTAATCTTATATTTAGGTATAAAGTCGATTTTCTTGTATATATATATTTCGCAATCGATATCGAAATGCTTCAGAGAACTGGTTTAACATATTTCAGTTAATAGACCTCCTTTAGCGAACTGAAGTTGACATATTTAGGTATAAAGTCGATTTTCTTGTATATACACATTTAGCAATCGATATCCAAATGCTTCAAATCATTAGTTTAACATATTTAAGTTAATAAACCTTCTTTAACGAACGGAAGTTGGCTTAATGCCATTACGGCATAACGGCAGTGCATTTAGATGAATTCCGTAATCTTATATTTAGGTATAAAGTCGATT
This sequence comes from Bactrocera correcta, assembly GCA_027475135.1. NCBI lineage: Eukaryota > Metazoa > Arthropoda > Insecta > Diptera > Tephritidae > Bactrocera > Bactrocera correcta. The sequence continues at coordinate 9,258,781 of CM050324.1, read as the reverse complement.
TTTTTGTATATACACATTTAGCAATCCATATCGAAATGCTTCAAATCATTAGCTTAGCATATTTAAGTAAGTTAAGCTTCTTTAACGTACTGAAATTTATATAAAGCCTTAACGGTATAACTGCAGTGCATTTAGAAGAATTCCGTAATCTTATATTTAGGTATAAAATCGACTTTCTTGTATATACGCATTTAGTAATCGATATCGAAATGCTTCAAATAACTGGTTTATCATACTTAGGTTAATTGACCTTCTTTATCTTACCGAAGTTTACATAACGCCATAACGGCAGTATATTTGGGTAAATTCCGTAATCTTTTATTTAGGTATAATATCGTTTTTCTTGTATTTACATATTTAGCAATCGTTTTTGAAATGCTTCAAATCATTAGTTTAACATATTTAAGTTAATTAACCCTCTCTATCTTTCTGAAGTCTACATAAAGCCTTAACGGTATAACGACAGTGCACTAAGAAGAATTCCGTTATCTTATGTTTAGGTATATAGTCGATTTTCTTGTATATATACATATAGCAATCGATATCGAAATCGAAAATCATTAGTATAACATTTTTAAGTTAATTAACCTTCTTTATCTTACTGAAGTTTACATAAAGCCATAACGGTATAACGGCAGTGCATTTGGAAGAATTCCGTTATCTTATATTTAGGTATAAAGTCGATTTTGTTGTATATACACATTTAGCAATCGATATCGAGATGCTTCAACTCATTAGCTTAACATATTTAAGTTAATAAACCTTCTTTAACGATCTGAAGTTGGCATGTAGCCACGGCGGCATTACGGCAGTGCATGTAGTAGAATTCTGTAATCTTATATTTAGGTATAAAGTCGATTTTCTTTTATATACACAAGTTAATAAACATTTTTTAGCTTACTGAAGTCTACATAAAGCCTTAACGGTATAACGGCAGTGCATTTAGAAGAATTCCGTAATGTTGTAAATTTATATTTAGGTATAAAGTCGATTTTCTTGTATTTACACATTTAGCAATCGATATCGAAATGCTTCAAACCATTAGTTTAACATATGTAAAATAATTAATCTTCTTTAGCGTATTGAAGGTGATATAAAGCCATGGCGGCATAACGACAGTACATGTGGAAGAATTCCGTAATCTTATATTTGGGTATAAAGTCGATTTTCTTGTATATATACATTTCGCAATCGATATCGAAATGCTTCAGATAACTGGTTTAACATATTTAAGTTAATAAACCTCCTTTAGCGAACTGAAGTTGACATAAAGCCATAACGGCAGGGCGTTTGGAAGAATACCGTAGTCTTATATTTAAGCATTAAGTCGATTTTCTTGTATATACACATTTTGCAATCGATGTCGAAATGCTCCAAATAACTGGTTTAGCATATTTAAGTTAATTAAACCTTTTTATCTTACTGAAGTTTACATAAAGCCATAACGGCAGTATATTTATATGAAATCCGTTATCTTATTTTTAGGTATAAAGTCGATTTTGTTGTACATACACATTTAGCAATCGATTTTGAAATGCTCCAAATCATTAGTTTAACATATTTGAGTTATTTAACGCACTTTATCTTACTGAAGTCTACAAAAGCCTTAACGGCATAACGGCTGTGCATTTCGAAGAGTTCCGTAATCTTATATTTAGGTATTAAGTCGATTTTTTTGTATATACGCATTTATCAATCAACATCGAAATGCTTCAGATCATTAGTTTAACATATTTAAGTTAATTAACCTTCTTTAACGTAATTTAGGTGATATAAAGCCATGGCGGCATAACGACAGTGCATATAGTTGAAGTCCGTAATCTTATATTTAGGTATGAATTCGATTTTCTTGTATATACTCATTTAGCAATCGATATCGAAATGCTTCAAATCAATAGTGTAACATATTTAAGTTAATAAACCTTCTTAAACGTATTGAAGGTGATACAAGGCCATGGCGGCATAATGACAGTACATTTGGAAGAATTCCGTAAACTTATAGTTAGGTATAAAGTCGATTTTGTTGTATAAATATACGCATTTAGCAATCGATATCGAAATGCCTCAAATCATTAGTTTAACATATTTAAGTTAATTAACCTTCTTTAGCGTTTAGGTATAAAAGTTTAGGTATAAATTCGATTTTCTTGTATATACACATTTAGCAAGCGATATCGAAATGCTTCAAATCATTAGTCTAACATATTTAATTTAATAAACGCTTTTTAGCTTTCAGTAAGTCTACATAATGCCTTAACGGCATAACGGCAGTGCATTTGGATGAATTCCGTAAACTTATAATTAGGTATAAAGTCGATTTTGTTGTATATACATATTTAGCAATCGATATCGAGATGCTTCAACTTATTAGTTTAACATAGTTAAGTTAATAAACCTTCTATAACGAACTGAAGTTGGCATAAAGCTATGGCGGCATAACGGCAGTGCATTTAGAAGAATTCCGTAATCTTATATTTATGTATAAAGTCGATTTTCTTATATATACACATTTAGCAATCGATATCGAAATGCTTCAAATCATTAGTTTAACATATTTAATTTAATAAACCTTTTTTAACGAACAGAAGTTGGCGTAAAGCCATGGCGGCATAACGGCAGTGCATTTAGAAGAATTCCGTAATCTTATATTTAGGCATAAAGTCGATTTTCTTGTATATACACTTTAAGCAATCGATATCGAAATGCTTCAAACCATTAGTTTAACATATTTAAGTTAATTATCCTTCTTTTTCTTACTGAAGTTTACATAAAGCCATAGCAGTATATCGGCAGTGCATTTGGAAAAATTGCGTAATCTTATATTTAGGAATAAAGTCGATTTTTTGTATATACACATTTAGCAATCGATATCGAGATGGTTCAGCTCATTAGTTTAACATATTTAAGTTAATAAACTTTCTTTAGCGATCTGAAGTTTGCATATATCCATGACGGCATAACGGCAGTGCATGTAGAAGAATTCCGTAATCTTATATTTAGGTATAAAGTCGATTTTCTTGTATATACACATTTCACTATCGATATCGAAATGCTTCAAATCATTAGTTTAACATATTTAGTTAATAAACATTTTTTAGCTTACTGAAGTCTATATAAAGCCTTAACGGTATAACGCCAGTACATTTAGAAGAATTCCGTAATGTTATAATTTTATTTTTAGGTATAAAGTCGATTTTCTTGTATTTACACATTTAGCAATCGATATCGAAATGCTTCAAACCATTAATTTAACATATTAAAAATAATTAACCTTCTTTAACGTATTGAAGGTGATATAAAGCCATGGCGGCATAACGGCAGTACATGTGGAAGAATTCCGTAATCTTATATTTAGGTATAAAGTCGATTTTCTTGTATATATATATTTCGCAATCGATATCGAAATGCTTCAGATAACTGGTTTAACATATTTCAGTTAATAAACCTCCTTTAGCGAACTGAAGTTGACATATTTAGGTATAAAGTCGATTTTCTTGTATATACACATTTAGCAATCGATATCCAAATGCTTCAAATCATCAGTTTAACATATTTAAGTTAATTAACCTTCTTTATCTTACTGAAGTTTACATAAAGACATAACGGCATAACGGCAGTATATTTGGGTGACTTCCGTAATCTTTTACTTAGGTATAAAATCGATTTTCTTGTACATACACATTTAGCAATCGATATTGAAATGCTTCAAATCATTAGTTTAGCATATATAAGTAAGTTAAACTTCTTTAACGTACTGAAATTTATAAAAAGCCTTAACTGTATAACTGCAGTGCATTTAGAAGAATTCCGTAATCTTATATTTAGGTATAAAGTCGATTTTCTTGTATATACGCATTTAGTAATCGATATCGAAATGCTTCAAATAACTGGTTTATCATATTTAGGTTAATTGACCTTCTTTATCTTACCGAAGTTTACATAACGCCATAACGGCAGTATATTTGGGTGAATTCCGTAATTTTTGTTTAGCTATGATTTCGATTTTCTTGTACATACACATTAAGCAATCGATATCGAATTGCTTCAAATCATAAGCTTAGCATATTTAAGTAAATTAACCTTCTTTAACGTACTGAAATTTATATAAAGCCTTAACGGTATAACTGCAGTGCATTTAAAAGAATTCTGTAATCTTCTATTTAGGTATAAAGTCGATTTTCTTGTATTTACATATTTAGCAATCGATTTTGAAATGCTTCAAATCATTAGTTTAACATATTTAAGTTAATTAACCCTCTCTATCTTACTGAAGTCTACATAAAGCCTTAACGGTATAACGACAGTGCATTAAGAAGAACTCCGTTATCTTATATTTAGGTATATAGTCGATTTTCTTGTATATATACATATAGCAATCGATATCGAAATCGAAAATCATTAGTTTAGCATATTTAAGTTAATTAACCTTCTTTATCTTACTGAAGTTTACATAAAGCCATAACGGTATAACGGCAGTGCATTTGGAAGAATTCCGTAATCTTATATTTAGGTATAAAGTCGATTTTGTTGTATAGACACATTTAGCAATCGATATCGAGATGCTTCTACTCATTAGCTTAACATATTTAAGTTAATAAACCTTCTTTAACGATCTGAAGTTGGCATATAGCCACGGCGGCATTACGGCAGTGCATGTAGTAAAATTCTGTAATTTTATATTTAGGTATAAAGTCGATTTTCTTTTATATACACAAGTTAGTAAACATTTTTTAGCTTACTGAAGTCTACATAAAGCCTTAACGGTATAACGGCAGTGCATTTAGAAGAATTCCGTAATGTTGTAAATTTATATTTAGGTATAAAGTCGATTTTCTTTTATACACACAAGTTAATAAACATTTTTTAGCTTACTGAAGTTTACATAAAGCCATAACGGTATAACGGCAGTGCATTTGGAAGAATTCCGTAATCTTATATTTAGGTATAAAGTCGATTTTGTTGTATAGACGCATTTAGCAATCGATATCGAAATGCTTCAAACCATTAGTTTAACATATTTAAGTTAATAAACTTTCTTTAGCGATCTGAAGTTTGCATATATCCATGACGGCATAACGGCAGTGCATGTAGAAGAATTCCGTAATCTTATATTTAGGTATAAAGTCGATTTTCTTGTATATACACATTTCACTATCGATATCGAAATGCTTCAAATCATTAGTTTAACATATTTAGTTAATAGACATTTTTTAGCTTACTGAAGTCTATATAAAGCCTTAACGGTATAACGCCAGTACATTTAGAAGAATTCCGTAATGTTATAATTTTATTTTTAGGTATAAAGTCGATTTTCTTGTATTTACACATTTAGCAATCGTTATCGAAATGCTTCAAACCATGAATTTAACATATTAAAAATAATTAACCTTCTTTAACGTATTGAAGGTGATATAAAGCCATGGCGGCATAACGGCAGTACATGTGGAAGAATTCCGTAATCTTATATTTAGGTATAAAGTCGATTTTCTTGTATATATATATTTCGCAATCGATATCGAAATGCTTCAGATAACTGGTTTAACATATTTCAGTTAATAAACCTCCTTTAGCGAACTGAAGTTGACATATTTAGGTATAAAGTCGATTTTCTTGTATATACACATTTAGCAATCGATATCCAAATGCTTCAAATCATCAGTTTAACATATTTAAGTTAATTAACCTTCTTTATCTTACTGAAGTTTACATAAAGACATAACGGCATAACGGCAGTATATTTGGGTGACTTCCGTAATCTTTTACTTAGGTATAAAATCGATTTTCTTGTACATACACATTTAGCAATCGATATTGAAATGCTTCAAATCATTAGTTTAGCATATATAAGTAAGTTAAACTTCTTTAACGTACTGAAATTTATATAAAGCCTTAACGGTATAACTGCAGTGCATTTAGAAGAATTCCGTAATCTTATATTTAGGTATAAAGTCGATTTTTTGTATATACACATTTAGCAATCCCTATCGAAATGCTTCAAATCATTAGTTTAACATATTTAAGTTAATTAACCCTCTTTATCTTACTGAAGTCTACAAAAGCCTTAACGGCATAACGACAGTGCATTTAGAAGAATTCCGTAATCTTATATTTAGGTATAAATCGACTTTCTTGTATATACGCATTTAGTAATCGATATCGAAATGCTTCAAATAACTGGTTTATCATATTTAGGTTAATTGACCTTCTTTATCTTACCGAAGTTTACATAACGCCATAACGGCAGTATATTTGGGTGAATTCCGTAATTTTTGTTTAGCTATGATTTCGATTTTCTTGTACATACACATTAAGCAATCGATATCGAAATGCTTCAAATCATAAGCTTAGCATATTTAAGTAAATTAACCTTCTTTAACGTACTGAAATTTATATAAAGCCTTAACGTTATAACTGCAGTGCATTTAAAAGAATTCTGTAATCTTCTATTTAGGTATAAAGTCGATTTTCTTGTATTTACGTATTTAGCAATCGATTTTGAAATGCTTCAAATCATTAGTTTAACATATTTAAGTTAATTAACCCTCTCTATCTTACTGAAGTCTACATAAAGCCTTAACGGTATAACGACAGTGCATTAAGAAGAATTCCGTTATCTTATATTTAGGTATATAGTCGATTTTCTTGTATATATACATATAGCAATCGATATCGAAATCGAAAATCATTAGTTTAGCATATTTAAGTTAATTAACCTTCTTTATCTTACTGAAGTTTACATAAAGCCATAACGGTATAACGGCAGTGCATTTGGAAGAATTCCGTAATCTTATATTTAGGTATAAAGTCGATTTTGTTGTATAGACACATTTAGCAATCGATATCGAGATGCTTCTACTCATTAGCTTAACATATTTAAGTTAATAAACCTTCTTTAACGATCTGAAGTTGGCAAATAGCCACGGCGGCATTACGGCAGTGCATGTAGTAGAATTCTGTAATCTTATATTTAGGTATAAAGTCGATTTTCTTTTATATACACAAGTTAATAAACATTTTTTAGCTTACTGAAGTCTACATAAAGCCTTAACGGTATAACGGCAGTGCATTTAGAAGAATTCCGTAATGTTGTAAATTTATATTTAGGTATAAAGTCGATTTTCTTTTATACACACAAGTTAATAAACATTTTTTAGCTTACTGAAGTTTACATAAAGCCATAACGGTATAACGGCAGTGCATTTGGAAGAATTCCGTAATCTTATATTTAGGTATAAAGTCGATTTTGTTGTATAGACACATTTAGCAATCGATATCGAAATGCTTCAAATCATTAGTTTAACATATTTAAGTAAATTAACCTTCTTTAACGTAATGAAGGTGATATAAAGCCATGGCGGCATAACGACAGTGCATGTAGTTGAATTCCGTAATCTTATATTTAGGTATAAAGTCGATTTTCTTGTATATATACATTTCGCAATCGATATCGAAATGCTTCAGATAACTGGTTTAACATATTTAAGTTAATAAACCTCCTTTAGCGAACTGAAGTTGACATAAAGCCATAACGGCAGGGCGTTTGGAAGAATACCGTAGTCTTATATATAAGCATTAAGTCGATTTTCTTGTATATACACATTTTGCAATCGATGTCGAAATGCTTCAAATAACTGGTTTAGCATATTTAAGTTAATTAAACCTTTTTATCTTACTGAATTTTACATAAAGCCATAACGGCAGTATATTTATATGAAATCCGTTATCTTATACTTAGGTATAAAGTCGATTTTGTTGTACATACACATTTAGCAATCGATATCGAAATGCTTCAAATCATTAGTTTAACATATTTGAGTTATTTAACGCACTTTATCTTACTGAAGTCTACAAAAGCCTTAACGGCATAACGGCTGTGCATTTCGAAGAGTTCCGTAATCTTATATTTAGGTATTAAGTCGATTTTTTTGTATATACGCATTTATCAATCAACATCGAAATGCTTCAGATCATTAGTTTAACATATTTAAGTTAATTAACCTTCTTTAACGTAATGAAGGTGATATAAAGCCATGGCGGCATAACGACAGTGCATGTAGTTGAATTCCGTAATCTTATATTTAGGTATGAATTCGATTTTCTTGTATATACTCATTTAGCAATCGATATCGAAATGCTTCAAATCAATAGTGTAACATATTTAAGTTAATAAACCTTCTTAAACGTATTGAAGGTGATACAAGGCCATGGCGGCATAATGACAGTACATTTGGAAGAATTCCGTAAACTTATAGTTAGGTATAAAGCCGATTTTGTTGTATAAATATACGCATTTAGCAATCGATATCGAAATGCCTCAAATCATTAGTTTAACATATTTAAGTTAATTAACCTCCTTTAGCGTATTGAAGTTGATATAAAGCCATGGCGGCATAACGACAGTACATTTGGAAGAAATCCGTAATCTTATGTTTAGGTATAAATTCGATTTTGTTGTATATACATATTTAGCAATCGATATCGAGATGCTTCAACTTTTTAGTTTAACATAGTTAAGTTAATAAACCTTCTATAACGAACTGAAGTTGGCATAAAGCTATGGCGGCATAACGGCAGTGCATGTAGAAGAATTCCGTTATCTTATATTTGGGTATAAAGCCGATTTTCTTGTATATACACATTTAGCAATCGATACCGAAATGCTTCAAATCATAAGTTTAATATATTTAAGTTAATAAACCTTCTTTAACGCGCTGAAGTCTACATAAAGCCTTATCGGTATAACTGCAGTGCATTTAGAAGAATACCGTAATCCTATATTTGGGTATAAAGTCGATTTTATTGTATTTACATATTTCGCAATCGATATCGAAATTCTTCAAATCATTAGTTTAACATATTTAAGTTAATAAAGCTTCTTTAACGAACTGAAGTTTGCATAAAGCCATGGCGGCATAACGACAATACATTTGGAAGAATTCCGTAGTCTTATATTTATGTATAAAGTCGATTTTCTTGTATATACACATTTAGCTATCGATATCGAAATGTTTCAAATCATTAGTTTAACATATTAAGTTAATAAACGCTTTTTAGCTTACTGAAGTCTAGATAAAGCCCTAGCAGCATAACGGCAGTGCATATAGAAGAATTCCGTAATGTTATAATGTTATATTTAGGTATAAAGTCGATTTTCTTGTATTAACACATTTAGCAATATATATCGAAATGCTTCAAATAACTGGTTTAGCATATTTAAGTTAATTAACCTTCTTTATTTTAATGAAGTTTACATAAAGCCATAACGGCATAAAGGCAGTATATTTATATGAATTTCGTTATCTTATATTTAGGTATAATGTCGATTTTGTTGTATATACGCATTTAGCAATCGATATCGAAATGCTTCAAATCATTAGTTTAACATATTTAAGTTAATTGACCTTCTTTATCTTACTGAAGTTGATATAAAGCCATGGCGGCATAACGACAGTGCATTTAGAAGAATTCCGTAATCTTATACTTAGGTATAAAGTCGATTTTCTTGTATATAAACATTTTGCAATCGATATCGAAATGCTTCAAATAACTGGTTTAGCATATCTAAGTTAATTAATCTCCTTTATCTTACTGAAGTTTACATAAAGCCATAACGGCAGTATATTTATATGAATTCCGTTATCTTATATTTAGGTATAAAGTCGATTTTGTTGTACATACACATTCAGCACTCGATATCGAAATGCTTCAAATCATTAGTTTAAGATATTTAAGTTAATTAACCTTATTTAACGTATTGAAGGTGATATAAAGCCATGGCGGCATAACGACAGTACACTTGGAAGAATTCCGTAGTCTTATATTTAGTTATAAAGTCCATTTTCTGGTATATATGCATTAAGCAATCGATGTCGAAATGCTTCAAATAACTGGTTTAACATATTTAAGTTAATAAACCTTCTTTAACGAACTGAAGTTGGCTTAAGGCCATGGCGGCATTACGGCAGTGCATTTAGAAGAATTCCGTAATCTTATATTTAGGTATAAAGTCGATTTTGTTGTATATACACATTTAGCTATCGATATCGAAATGCTTCAAATCATTAGCTTAACATATTTAAGTAAATTAACCTTCTTTAACGTATTGAAGTTTATATACATAAAGCCATTGCGGCATAACGACAGTACATTTAGAAGAATTCCGTAGTCTTATATTTATGTAAAAAGTCGATTTGTATATACAAGCATATACACATTTAGCGATCGATATCGAGATGCCTCAACTCATTAGTTTAACACATTTAAGTTAGTTAACCTTCTTTACCGTAATGAAGGTGATATAAAGCCATGGCGGCATAACGACAGTGCATTTAGAAGAATTCCGTAATCTTATAGTTAGGTATAAAGTCGATTTTGTTGTATATACGCATCTAGCAATCGGTATCGAAATGCTTCAAATCATTAGTTTAACATATTTAAGTTAATAAACCTTCTTTAACGAACTGAAGTTAACATAAAGCCATAACGGTGTAACGGCAGTGCATTTGGAAGAATTCCGTATACTTATATTTAGGTATAATGTCGATTTTGTTGTATTTGCACATTTAGCAATCGATATCGAGATGCTTCAAATCATTAGTTTAAAATATTTAAGTTAATTAACCTTATTTTTCTTACTGAAGTTTACGTAAAGCCATAACGGTATAACGGCAGTGCATTTGGAAGAATTCCGTAATCTTATATATAGGTATAAAACCTTCGTTAACGTAATGAAGGTGATATAAAGCCATGGCGGCATAACGACAGTGCAGGTAGAAGAGTTCCGTTATCTTATATTTAGGTATATAGTCGATTTTCTTGTATTTACACATTTAGCACTCGATATCGAAAATCTTCAAATCATTAGTTTATCATATTTAAGTTATTAACCTTCCTTAACGTGATGAAGGTGATATAAAGCCATGGCTGCATAACGACAGTGCATTTAGAAGAATTCCGCAGTGTTATATTTAGGTATAAAGTCAATTTTCTTGCATATAAACATTTAGCAATCGATAGCGAAATGCTTCAAATCATAAGTTTAACATATTTAAGTTAATTAACCTGCTTTAACGTATTGAAGTTGATATAAAGCCATGGCGGCATAACGACAGTACATTTGGAAGAATTCCGCAGTGTTATATTTAGGTATAAAGTCGATTTTGTTGTATATACACATTAGCAATCGATATCGAGATGGTTCAACTCATTAGTTTAACATATTTAAGTTAATTAACCTTATTTTTCTTACTGAAGTGTTCATAAAGCCATAACGGTATAACGGCAGTGCATTTGGAAGAACTCCGTAATCTTATATTTAGGTATAAAGTCGATTTTCTTGTATTTACACATTTAACAATATATATCGAAATGCTTCAAATAACTGGTTTAGCATATTTAAGTTAATTAACCTTCTTTATCTTAATAAAGCTTACATAAAGCCATAACGGCATAACGGCAGTATATTTATATGAATTCCGTTATCTTATATTTAGGTATAAAGTCGATTTTGTTGTATATACGCATTTAGCAATCGATATCGAAATGCTTCAAATCATTAGTTTAACATATTTAAGTTAATAAACCTTCTTTAACGTAATGAAGGTGATATAAAGCCATGGCGGCATAACGACAGTGCAGGTAGAAGAGTTCCGTTATCTTATATTTAGGTATATAGTCGATTTTCTTGTATTTACACATTTAGCAATCGATATCGAAAATCTTCAAATCATTAGTTTATCATATTTAAGTTATTAACCTTCCTTAAAGTGATGAAGGTGATATAAAGCCATGGCTGCATAACGACAGTGCATTTAGAAGAATTCCGTAATCTTATATTTAGGTATAAAGTCGATTTTGTTGTATATGCGCATTTAGCAAACGATATCGAAATGCTTCAAATCATAAGTTTAACATATTTAAGTTAATTAACCTTCTTTAACGTATTGAAGTTGATATAAAGCCATGGCGGCATAACGACAGTACATTTGGAAGAATTCCGCAGTGTTATATTTAGGTATAAAGTCAATTTTCTTGCATATAAACATTTAGCAATCGATAGCGAAATGCTTCAAATCATTAGTTTAACATATCTAAGTTAATTAACCTTCTTTAACGATCTGAAGTTGGCATATAGCCAGGGCGGCATAACGGCAGTGCATGTAGAAGAATTCCGTAATCTTATATTTAGGTATAAAGTCGATTTTCTTGTATATACACATTTAGCTATCGATATCGAAATGCTTCAAATCATTCGTTTATCATATTTATGTTAATAAACCTTCTTTAACGATCTGAAGTTTACATAAAGCAATAACGGCATAACGGCAGTATATTTATATGAGTTCCGTTATCTTATATTTAGGTATAAAGTCGATTTTCTTGTATATACACATTAAGCAATCGATATCGAAATGCCTCAAATCATTAGTCTAACATATTTAAGTTAGTTAACCTTCTTTACCGTAATGAAGGTGATATAAAGCCATGGCGGCATAACGACAGTGCATTTCGAAGAATTCCGTAATCTTATATTTAGGTATAAAATAGATTTTTTTGTATATACGCATCTAGCAATCGATATCGAAATGCTTCAAATAACTGGTTTAACATATTTTCGTTAATAAACCTTCTCTAACGTATTGAAGTTGATATAAAGCCATGGCGGCATAACGACAGTGCAGGTAGAAGAGTTCCGTAATCTTATATTTAGGTATAAAGTCGTTTTTTTTGTATATACACATTTAGCAATCGATATCGAAATGCTTCAAATCATTAGTTTAACATATTTAAGTTAACTAACCTTCTTTATCTTACTGAAGTTTACATAAAGCCAAAACGGTATAACGGCAGTGCATTTGGAAGATTTCCGTAATCTTATATTTAGGTAAAAAGTCGATTTTCTTGTATATACACATTTAGCTATCGATGTCGAAATGCTTCAAATCATTCGTCTAACATATTTGAGTTAGTTAACCTTCTTTAACGTAATGAAGGTGATATAAAGCCATGGCGGCATAACGACAGTAGATTTGGAAGAATTCCGTAATTTTATATTTAGGTATAAAGTCGGCTTTGTTGTATATACACATTTAGCAATCAATATCGAAATGCTTCAAATCATTAGTTTAACATATTTAAGTTAACGTACCTTCTTTATCTTACTGAAGTTTACATAAAGCCAAAACGGTATAACGGCAGTGCAGTTGGAAGAATTCCGTAATCTAATATTTAGGTAAAATATCGATTTTCTTGTATTTACACATTTAGCATTCGATATCGAGATGCTTCAAGTCATTACTTTAACATATTTAAGTTAACTAACCTTCTTTATCTGACCGAAGTTTACGTAAAGACATGGCGGCATAGCGACAGTGCATTTAGAAGAATTCCGTAATTTTATATTTAGGTATAAAGCCGATTTTGTTGTATATACGCATTTATAAATCGATATCGAAATGCCTCAAATCATTAGTTGAACATATTTAAGTTAATTAACCTTCTTTAACGTATTGAAGTTGATGTAAAGCCATGGCCGCATAACGACAATACAATTGGAAGAATTCCGTAGTCTTACATTTATGTATAAAGTCGATTTTCTTGTATATACACATTTAGCAAACGATATCGAAATGCTTCAAATCATTAGATTAACATATCTAAGTTAATTAACCTTCTTTAACAATCTGAAGTTGGCATATAGCCAGGGCGGCATAACGGCAGTGCATTTAGAAGAATTCCGTAATCTTATATTTAGGTATAAAGTCGATTTTCTTGTATATACACATTTTGCAGTCGATATCGAAATGCTTCAAATAACTGGTTTAGCATATTTAAGTTAATTAACATTCTTTATTTTACTGAAGTTTACATAAAGCCATAACGGCAGTATATTTATATGAATTCCGTTATCTTGTATTTACGTATAAAGTAGATTTTGTTGTACATACACATTTAGCAATCGATATCGAAATGCTTCAAATCATTAGTTTAACATATTTAAGTTAATTAGCCTTCTTTAACGTAATGACGGTGACATAAAGACATGGCGGCATAACGACAGTACATTTGGAAGAATTCCGTAATCTTATGTTTAGGTATAAATTCGATTTTCTTTTACATACACATTTAGCAAGCGATATCGAAATGCTTCAAATCATTAGTTTAACAAATTTAAGTTAATTAACCTTCTTTAACGTATTGAATTGATATAAAGCCATGGCGGCATAACGACAGTACATTTGGAAGAATTCCGTAGTCTTATATTTAGGTATAAAGCCGATTTTCTTTTATATATGCATTAAGCAATCGATATCGAAATGCTTCAAATAACTGGTTTAACATATTTAAGTTAATAAACCTTCTTTAACGAACTGAAGTTAACATAAAGCCATAACGGTATAACGGCAGTGCATTTGGAAGAATTCCGTAATCTTATATTTAGGTATAAAGTCGATTTTGTTTTATATACACATTAGCAATCGATATCGAGATGGTTCAACTTATTAGTTTAACATATTTAAGTTAATAAACCTTCTTTAACGATCTGAAGTTGGTTAAAGCCATGGCGGCATAACGGCACTGCATTTGGAAGAATTCCGTAGTCTTATATGTAGGCATAAAGTCGATATTGTTGTATATACACATTTAGCAATTGATATCGAGATGCTTCAAAACATTAGTTTAAAATATTTAAGTTAATTAACCTTATTTTTCTTACTGAAGTTTACGTAAAGCCATAACGGTATAACGGCAGTGCTTTTGGGAAAGGAATTCCGTAATCTTATATTTAGGTATAAAGTCGATTTTGTTTTATATACACATTAGCAATCGATATCGAGATGGTTCAACTTATTAGTTTAACATATTTAAGTTAATAAACCTTCTTTAACTATCTGAAGTTGGTTAAAGCCATGGCGGCATAACGGCACTGCATTTGGAAGAATTCCGTAGTCTTATATGTAGGCATAAAGTCGATATTGTTGTATACACACATTTAGCAATTGATATCGAGATGCTTCAAATCATTAGTTTAACATATTTAAGTGAACTAACCTTCTTTAACGATAGGAAGTTGGCATAAAGCCATGGCGGCATAACGGCAGTGCATTTAGAAGAATTCCGTAATCTTTTATTTAGATATAAAGTCGATTTTCTTGTATATACACATTTAGCAATCGATATCGAGATGGTTCAACTCATAAGTTTAACATATTTAAGTTAATTTACCTTCTTTTTCTTACTGAAGTTTACGTTAAGCCATGGCGGCATAACGGCACTGCATTTGGATGAATTCCGTAGTCTTATTTGTAGGCATAAAGTCGATTTTGTTGTATATACGAATTTAGCAATCGATATCGAAATGCTTCAAATAACTGGTTAAGCATATTTAGATTAATTAACCTTCTTTATCTTACTGAAGATTACATAGAGCCATAACGGCAGTATATTTGGGTGAATTCCGTAATCTTATATTTAGGTATAAGATCGATCCTCTTGTATATACACATTTAGCAATCGATAACGAAATGCTTCAAATCATTAGTTTAACATATTTTAGTTAATTAACCTTCTTTAACGTATTGAATTTTATATAAAGTCATGGCGGCATAACGGCAGTGCATTTAGAAGAATTCCGTAATCTTATATTTAGGTATAAAGTCGATTTTCTTGTATATACACATTTAGCAATCGATAACGAAATGCTTCAATTCATTAGTTTAACATATTTAAGTTAATTAACCTTCTTTAACGTATTGAAGTTGATATAAAGTCATGACGGCATAACGGCAGTGCATTTAGAAGAATTCAGTAATCTTATATTTAGGTATAAAATCGATTTTCTTGTATATACACATTTAGCAATCGATAACGAAATGCTTCAAATCATTAGTTTAACATATTTAAGTTAATAAACCTTCTATAACGATCTGAAGTTGGTTAAAGCCATGGCGGCATAACGGCACTGCATTTGGATGAATTCCGTAGTCTTATATGTAGGCATAAAGTCGATTTTCTTGTATATACACATTTAGTAATCGATATCGAAATGCTTCAAATCATTAGTTTAACATATTTAAGTTAATTAACTTTCTTTAACGATCGGAAGTTGGCATAAAGCCATGGCGGCATAACGGCAGTGCATTTTGAAGAATTCCGTAATCTTTTATTTAGGTATAAAGTCGATTTTCTTGTATATACACATTTTGCAATCGATATCGAGATGGTTCAACTCATTAGTTTAACATATTTAAGTTAATTTACCTTCTTTTTCTGACTGAAGTTTACGTAAAGCCATGGCAGCATAACGGCACTGCATTTGGATGAATTCCGTAGTCTTATTTGTAGGCATGAAGTCGATTTTGTTGTATATACGAATTTAGCTATCGATATCGAAATGCTGCAAATAACTGGTTAAGCATATTTAGATTAATTAACCTTCTTTATCTTACTGAAGTTTACATAGAGCCATAACGGCAGTATATTTGGGTGAATTCCGTAATCTTATATTTAGGTATAAGATCGATTCTCTTGTATATACACATTTAGCAAACGATAACGAAATGCTTCAAATCATTAGTTTAACATATTTTAGTTAATTAACCTTCTTTATCTGACTGAAGTTTACATAAAGCCCTAACGGTATAACGCCAGTGCATTTGGAAGAATTTCGTAAAAATATATTTAGGTATAATGTCGATTTTGTTGTACATACACATTTAGCACTCGATATCGAGATACTTCAAATCATTAGTTTAACATATTTAAGCTAATTAACCTTCTTTTTCTTACTGAAGTTTACGTAAAGCCATAACGGTATAACGGCAGTGCATTTGGAAGAATTCCGTAATCTTATATTTAGGTATAAAGTCGATTTTCTTGTATATACACATTTAGCAATCGATATCGAGATGGTTCAACTCATTAGTTTAACATATTTAAGTTAATAAACCTTCTTTAACGATCTGAAGTTGGTTAAAGCCATGGCGGCATAACGGCACAGAAAGTCGATATTGTTGTATATACACATTTAGCAATTGATATCGAGATGCTTCAAATCATTAGTTTAACATATTTAAGTGAACTAACCTTCTTTATCTGACTGAAGTTTACGTAAAGCCATAACGGTATAACGGCAGTGCTTTTGGGAAAAAATTCCGTAATCTTATATTTAGGTATAAAGTCGATTTTGTTGTATATACACATTTAGCAATCGATATCGAGATGGTTCAACTCATTACTTTAAATTATCTAACCAATGCTTTATGTTCGACCTACCTCGTTCAAATAGTTTACCCGCTTGAGCGTTATCAAAAGTGAAACAAAAATGTGACTATTGCCAAGCGCCTGGTACGAGTAGAAGAACGATAGAAGGTTTTCCTAAGAGGTCTTCAAATTATCTAACCAATGCTTTATGTTCGACCCACATCGTTTCAATAGTTTAGCCACTAGAGCGTTAGCAAAGTTGAAACAAAAATGTGACTATTGCCAAGCCCCTGGTAGATGTAGAAGAAAGATTGAAGACTTCCCTGAGAGCTTTTTAAATTATCTAACCAATGCTTTATGTTCGACCCACCTCGTTCAAACAGTTTAGCTTCAGAGCATTAGCAAAGTTGAAACAGAAATGTGACTATTGCCAAGCCCCTGATAGAAGTAGAAAAAAGATTGAAGACTTTCCTGAGAGCCCTTTAAATTATCTAACCAATGCTTTATTTGTGACTCACCTCGATTCAATAGTTTAGCCACTAGAGCGTTAGCAAAGTTGAAAAAAAAATGTGACTATTGGCAAGCCCCTGGTAGATGTAGAAGAAAAATTAAAGACTTTGATAACGCTCTAGCGGGTAAACTGTTTGAACGAGGTGGGTCCAACATAAAGCATTGGTTAGATAATTTAAAGAGCTCTCAGGAAAGTTTTCAATCTTTCTTCTACATCTCCCAGGGGCTTGGAAATAGTCACATTTTTGTTTCAAATTGGCTAACGCTCTAGCGGCTAAACTATTGGAACGAGGTGGGTCAAACATAAAGCATTGGTTAGATAATTTGAAGCGCTCTTAGGAAAATCTTCACCCTTTCTTCTACATCTACCAGGGGCGTGGCAATAGTCACATTTTTGTTTCAACTTTGCTAACGCTCTGAGGCTAAACTGTTAGAACGAGGTGTGTCACACATAAAGCATTGGTTAGATAATTTAAAGAGCTCTCAGGAAAGTATTCAATCTTTCTTCTGCTCCTATCAGGGGCTTGGCAATAATCACATTTTTGTTTCAACTTTGCAAACACTCTAGCGGCTAAACTATTGGAACGAGGTGGGTCAAACATAAAGCATTGGTTAAATAATTTAAAGAGCTCTCAGGAAAGTCTTTAACCCTTGTTTTACTACTATCCGGGGCTCGGAAATAGTCACATTTTCGTTTCACTTTTGATAACGCTCTAGCGGGTAAACTGCTGGAACGAGGTGAGTCAAACATAAAGCATTGGTTAGATAAATTAAAGAGCTCTCAGGAAAGTCATTAATTTTTCTTCTACATCTACCAGGGGCTTGGCAATAGTCACATTTTTGTTTCAACTGTGCTAACGCTCTGAGGCTAAACTATTAGAACGAGGTGAGTCACAAATAAAGCATTGGTTAGATAATTTAAAGGGCTCTCAGGAAAGTCTTCAATCTTTCTTCTACTCCTATCAGGGGCTTGGCAATAGTCAGAGTATTGTTTCAACTTTGCTAACGCTCTAGCGGCTAAACTATTGGAACGAAGTGGGTCAAACATAAAGCATTGGTTAGATAATTTAAAGAGCTCTCAGGAAAGTCTTCAATCTTTCTTCTACTCCTACCAGGGGCTTGGAAATAGTCACATTTTTGTTTCAACTTTGCTAACGCTCTAGTGGCTAAACTATTGAAACGAGGGCGGTCGAACATAAAGCATTGGTTAGATAATTTAAAGAGCTCTCAGGAAAGTCCCCAATTTTTCTTTTACTCTTACTAGGGGCTTGGCAATAGTCACATTTTTGTTTCAACTTTGCTAACGCTCTGAGGCTAAACTATTAGAAAGAGGTGAGTCACACATAACGCATTGGATAGATAATTTAAAGCGCTCTTTGGAAAATCTTCACTCTTTCTTCTACTCCTATCAGGGGCGTGGCAATAGTCACATTTTTGTTTCAACTTTGCTAACGCTATGTGCCTAAACTATTGGAACGAGGTGAGTCAAACAAAAAGCATTGGTTAGGTAATTT
>CM050324.1:9222253-9238555 GCA_027475135.1 Bactrocera correcta | reverse complement strand
AGAAGAATTCCGTAATCTTATATTTGGGTATAAAGCCGATTTTCTTGTATATACTCATTTAGCAATCGATATCGAAATGCTTCAAATCATTTGTTTAACATATTTAAGTTAATTAACCTTCTTTAACGTAATGAAGGTGATATAAAGCCATGGCTGCATAACGACAGTGCATTTAGAAGAATTCCGTAATCTTATATTTAGGCATAAAGTCGATTTTCTTAAATATTCACATTTAGCAATCGATAACAAATTGCTTCAAATCATTAGTTTAACATATTTAAGTTTAAAAAACCTTCTTTAACGATCTGAAGTTGGTTAAAGCCATGGCGGCATAACGGCACTGCATTTGGAAGAATTCCGTAGTCTTATATGTAGGTATAAAGTCGATTTTCTTGCATATACACATTTAGCAATCGCTATCGAAATGCCTCAAATCATTAGTTTAATATATTTAAGTTAATTAACCCTCTCTATCTTACTGAAGTCTACAAACGCCTTACCGGCATAACGGCAAAGAATTTAGAAGAATTCCGTAATCTTATATTTAGGTATAAAGTCGATTTTGTTGTATATACACATTTAGCAATCGATATCGAGATGGTTCAACTCATTACTTTAAATTATCTAACCAATGCTTTATGTTCGACCTACCTCGTTCAAATAGTTTACCCGCTTGAGCGTTTTCAAAAGTGAAACAAAAATGTGTCTATTGCCAAGCGCCTGGTACGAGTAGAAGAACGATAGAAGGTTTTCCTAAGAGGTCTTTAAATTATCTAACCAATGCTTTATGTTCGACCCACCTCGTTTCAATTGTTTAGCCACTAGAGCGTTAGCAAAGTTGAAACAAAAATGTGACTATTTCCAAGCCCCTGGTAGGAGTAGAAGAAAGACTAAAGACTTTCCTGAGAGCTTTTTAAATTATCTAACCAATGCTTTATGTTCGACCCACCTCGTTTCAATAGTTTAGCCACTAGAACGTTAGCAAAGTTGAAACAAAAATGTCACTATTGCCAAACGCCTGGTAAGAGTAGAAGAAAGATTGAAGACTTTCCTGAGAGCTCTTTAAATTATCTAAACAATGCTTTATGTTTGACCCACCTCGTTCCAATAGTTTAGCCGGTAGAGCGTTAGCCAATTTGAAACAAAAATGTGACTATTGCCAAGCCCCTGGTAGATGTAGAAGAAAGATTGAAGACTTCCCTGAGAGCTTTTTAAATTATCTAACCAATGCTTTATGTTCGACCCACCTCGTTCAAACAGTTTAGCCTCAGAGCATTAGCAAAGTTGAAACAGAAATGTGACTATTGCCAAGCCCCTGATAGAACTAGAAGAAAGATTGAAGACTTCCCTGAGAGCTTTTTAAATTATCTAACCAATGCTTTATGTTCGACCCACCTCGTTCAAACAGTTTAGCCTCAGAGCATTAGCAAAGTTGAAACAGAAATGTGACTATTGCCAAGCCCCTGATAGAAGTAGAAGAAAGATTGAAGACTTTCCTGAGAGCTCTTTAAATTATCTAACCAATGCTTTATTATCGACCCACCTCGTTCAAACAGTTTAGCCTCAGAGCGTTAGCAAAGTTGAAACCAAAATGTGACTATTGCCAAGCCCCTGGTAGGAGTAGAAAAAAGTTTGAAGACTTTCCTGAGCGCTCTTTAAATTACCTAACCAATGCTTTATGTTCGACACACCTCGTTTCAATAGTTTAGCCACTAGAGCGTTAGCAAAGTTGAAACAAAAATGTGACTATTTCCACGCCCCTGGTAGGAGTAGAACACAGATTGAAGACTTTCCTGAGAGCCTTTTAAATTATCTAACCAATGCTTTATGTTTGACCCACCTCGTTCCAATTGTTTAGCCGCTAGAGTGTTTGCAAAGCTGAAACAAAAATGTGACTATTGCCAAGCCCCTGATAGGAGCAGAAGAAAGATTGAATACTTTCCTGAGAGCTCTTTAAATTTTTTAACCAATGCTTTATGTGTGACTCACCTCGTTCTAACAGTTTAGCCTCAGAGCGTTAGCAAAGTTGAAACAAAAATGTGACTATTGCCACGCCCCTGGTAGATGTAGAAGAAAGGGTGAAGATTTTCCTAAGAGCGCTTCAAATTATCTAACCAATGCTTTATGTTTGACCCACCTCGTTCCAATAGTTTAGCCGCTAAAGCGTTAGCCAATTTGAAACAAAAATGTGACTATTGCCAAGCCCCTGGTAGATGTAGAAGAAAGATTGAAGACTTTCCTGAGAGCTCTTTAAATTATCTAACCAATGCTTTATGTTGGACCCACCTCGTTCAAACAGTTTACCCGCTAGAGCGTTATCAAAAGTCATTAATTTTTCTTCTACATCTACCAGGGGCTTGGCAATAGTCACATTTTTGTTTCAACTTTGCTAACGCTCTAGTGGCTAAACTATTGAATCGAGGTGGGTCGAACATAAAGCATTGGTTAGATAATTTAAAAGGCTCTCAGGAAAGTCTTCAATCTGTGTTCTACTCCTACCAGGGGCGTGGAAATAGTCACATTTTTGTTTCAACTTTGCTAACGCTCTAGTGGCTAAACTATTGAAACGAGGTGTGTCGAACATAAAGCATTGGTTAGGTAATTTAAAGAGCGCTCAGGAAAGTCTTCAAACTTTTTTCTACTCCTACCAGGGGCTTGGCAATAGTCACATTTTGGTTTCAACTTTGCTAACGCTCTGAGGCTAAACTGTTTGAACGAGGTGGGTCGATAATAAAGCATTGGTTAGATAATTTAAAGAGCTCTCAGGAAAGTCTTCAATCTTTCTTCTACTTCTATCAGGGGCTTGGCAATAGTCACATTTCTGTTTCAACTTTGCTAATGCTCTGAGGCTAAACTGTTTGAACGAGGTGGGTCGAACATAAAGCATTGGTTAGATAATTTAAAAAGCTCTCAGGGAAGTCTTCAATCTTTCTTCTACATCTACCAGGGGCTTGGCAATAGTCACATTTTTGTTTCAAATTGGGTAACGCTCTAGCGGCTAAACTATTGGAACGAGGGGGGTCAAACATAAAACATTGGTTAGATAATTTAAAGAGCTCGCAGGAAAGTCTTCAATCTTTCTTCTACTCCTACCAGGCGTTTGGCAATAGTGACATTTTTGTTTCAACTTTGCTAACGCTCTAGTGGCTAAACTATTGAAACGAGGTGGGTCGAACATAAAGCATTGGTTAGATAATTTAAAAAGCTCTCAGGAAAGTCTTCAGTCTTTCTTCTACTCCTACCAGGGGCTTGGAAATAGTCACATTTTTGCTTCAACTTTGCTAACGCTCTAGTGGCTAAACAATTGAAACGAGGTGGGTCGAACATAAAGCATTGGTTAGATAATTTAAAGACCTCTTAGGAAAACCTTCTATCGTTCTTCTACTCGTACCAGGCGCTTGGCAATAGTCACATTTTTGTTTCACTTTTGATAACGCTCAAGCGGGTAAACTATTTGAACGAGGTAGGTCGAACATAAAGCATTGGTTAGATAATTTAAAGTAATGAGTTGAACCATCTCGATATCGATTGCTAAATGTGTATATACAACAAAATCGACTTTATACCTAAATATAAGATTACGGAATTCTTCTAAATTCTTTGCCGTTATGCCGGTAAGGCGTTTGTAGACTTCAGTAAGATAGAGAGGGTTAATTAACTTAAATATATTAAACTAATGATTTGAGGCATTTCGATAGCGATTGCTAAATGTGTATATGCAAGAAAATCGACTTTATACCTACATATAAGACTACGGAATTCTTCCAAATGCAGTGCCGTTATGCCGCCATGGCTTTAACCAACTTCAGATCGTTAAAGAAGGTTTATTAACTTAAATATGTTAAACTAATGAGTTGAACCATCTCGATATCGATTGCTAAATGTGTATATACAAGAAAATCGACTTTATACCTAAATATAAGATTACGGAATTCTTCCCAAAAGCACTGCCGTTATACCGTTATGGCTTTACGTAAACTTCAGTAAGAAAAAGAAGGTTAATTAACTTAAAAATGTTAAACTAATGATTTGAAGTATCTCGATATCGAGTGCTAAATGTGTATATACAACAAAATCGATATTATACCTAAATATATGTTTACGAAATTCTTCCAAATGCACTGGCGTTATACCGTTAGGGCTTTATGTAAACTTCAGTCAGATAAAGAAGGTTAATTAACTAAAATATGTTAAACTAATGATTTGGAGCATTTCGTTATCGATCGCTAAATGTGTATATACAAGAGAATCGATCTTATACCTAAATATAAGATTACGGAATTCACCCAAATATACTGCCGTTATGGCTCTATGTAAACTTCAGTAAGATAAAGAAGGTTAATTAATCTAAAATGCTTAACCAGTTATTTGAAGCATTTCGATATCGATTGCTAAATTCGTATATACAACAAAATCGACTTTATGCCTACAAATAAGACTACGGAATTCATCCAAATGCAGTGCCGTTATGCCGCCATGGCTTTACGTAAACTTCAGTTAGAAAAAGAAGGTAAATTAACTTAAATATGTTAAACTAATGAGTTGAACCATCTCGATATCGATAGCTAAATGTGTATATACAAGAAAATCGACTTTATACCTAAATATAAAATTACGGAATTCTTCTAAATGCACTGCCGTTATGCCGCCATGGCTTTATGCCAACTTCCGATCGTTAAAGAAGGTTAATTAACTTAAATATGTTATACTTATGATTTGAAGCATTTCGATATCGATTACTAAATGTGTATGTACAAGAAAATCGACTTTATGCCTACATATAAGACTACGGAATTCATCCAAGTGCACTGCCGTTATGCCGCCATGGCTTTAACCAACTTCAGATCGTTAAAGAAGGTTTATTAACTTAAATATGTTAAACTAATGATTTGAAGCATTTCATTATCGATTGCTAAATGTGTATGTACAAGAAAATCGACTTTATACCTAAATGTAAGATTACGAAATTCTTCTAAATGCACTGCCGTTATGCCGCCATGACTTTATATCAACTTCAATACGTTAAAGAAGGTTAATTAACTTAAATATGTTAAACTAATGATTTGAAGCATTTCGTTACCCATTGCTAAATGTGTATATACAAGAAAATCGACTTTATACCTAAATATAAGATTACGGAATTCTTCTAAATGCACTGCCGTTATGCCGCCATGACTTTATATCAACTTCAATACGTTAAAGAAGGTTAATTAACTTAAATATGTTAAACTAATGATTTGAAGCAATTCGTTATCGATTGCTAAATGTGTATATACAAGAGGATCGATCTTATACCTAAAGATAAGATTACGGAATTCACCCAAATATACTGCCGTTATGGCTCTATGTAAACTTCAGTAAGATAAAGAAGGTTAATTAATCTAAATATGCTTAACCAGTTATTTGAAGCATTTCGATATCGATTGCTAAATTCGTATATACAACAAAATCGACTTTATGCCTACAAATAAGACTACGGAATTCATCCAAATGCAGTGCCGTTATGCCGCCATGGCTTTACGTAAACTTCAGTAAGAAAAAGAAGGTAAATTAACTTAAATATGTTAAACTAATGAGTTGAACCATCTCGATATCGATTGCTAAATGTGTATATACATGAAAATCGACTTTATACCTAAATAAAAGATTACGGAATTCTTCTAAATGCACTGCCGTTATGCCGCCATGGCTTTATGCCAACTTCCGTTCGTTAAAGAAGGTTAAGTAACTTAAATATGTTAAACTAATGATTTGAAGCATTTCGATATCGATTGTTAAATTTGTATGTGCAACAAAATCGACTTTATACCTAAATATAAGATAACGGAATTCATATAAATATACTGCCGTTATGCCGTAATGGCTTTATGTAAACTTCAGTAAGATAAAGAAGGTTAATTAACTTAAATATGCTAATCGAGTTTTTTGAAGCATTTCCATATCGATTGCAAAATGTGTATATACAAGAAAATCGACTTTATGCCTAAATATAACACTACGGAATTCTTCCAAATGCACTGCCGTTATACCGTTTTGGCTTTATGTCAACTTCAGTTCGCTAAAGGAGGTTTATTAACTTAAATATGTTAAACCAGTTATCTGAAGCATTTCGATATCGATTGCGAAATGTATATATACAAGAAAATCGACTTTATATATAAAATTACAACATTACGGAGTTCTTCTAAATGCACTGCCGTTATACCGTTAAGGCTTTGTGTAGACTTCAGTATGCTAAAAAATGTTTACTAACTTAATATGTTAAACTAATGATTTGAAGCATTTCGATATCGATAGCTATATGTGGTATGCCTTTTACTTGACACACCGTCTTTCATTCAACACACGGCCTTTCACCTTTTAAAATAAGATACACTTTATATATTTAATTACTTTTTATATTTAATTCACAAAAGTTTATTTAGTTTTTATATATGAGTACATATAAGCACATAGTAATTGTACGTAACTTAAAATACTGAACTGTCTTGCATGAGAGTTTGCGGTCAACTGTGTTTCGCTTTAGTTCTTCATTTTTGTCTTTGGTTTTATCAGTGTTGTAATGTAACTGTCGCGTCATTGTCGCAGGGTCGTATTTTAAGGTCCGTAAGTGCGTTTGGTTTGGGTCCGTGGTACATTTCCCACATTCGGCCGTCCTGCGGCTTCATTCGTCCCGAATGAAGGGTTCCACCTCTTCATGAACTCGGCAACAGTCGTGGTGCGTCTTGGGCCTTCGTGGTCCCCGACTTTTACCACTTTGTAGCGATCATGCTCCATCTTCTTCACAATTCTGTACGGCCCGAAATATTTGGGCTTCAACTTTAAGCCCGTTCCATATTGGGTACGATTAATGGCTACCAGTTCGTCGATGTCGTAGTTGGTTGCTGTTCGGCGGCGTGAATTATAACAATTCCGATTCTCCTGCTGAATTTCGACGATGTTTTCCTTCGCTTGTTGGCGCACTGCATCTCGATCCGCATTAAGCTCATCGATTGCGGCTTCATTTAGCATTTCCTGAGTTCTGGAATCCCCGGGAACACGCATCTCTAAGCCCGTCAGTATTTTGAATGGGGTCGTCTTGGTACTACGAGGCGGAGTGCTATTTATGAATTGTTGCACCCTATCGACGTGTTTGTACCAGCTACTCGGGGTTTCGTGGCATAGTTTTGACACCATGGGTACTACGATTTTGTGAATCCGCTCCACTTGGCCGTTTCCTCTTGGAATTCCAGTCGCTATTAGTAGATGCTGGATACTTTCGCCTTCACAGTAGTCTTTGAAGAGATTTGATGTGAATGCGGCGCCTCTATCGGTGATTACACGCTTTGGATTACCAAATATCGCAGCTTGCTTCTTCAGGCGTTCTACAACCGCCTCTGCTCCAGTGTTTTTCGTGGGATAAAGCCACACGAATTTCAAAAAAGCATCAATGACAACAAGTATGTAGTTGTATGACTTATTTGTTGTTTCCATCGGACCAACATGATCAAGATGGAAAGTTCCTAATGGTTTGTCCTCTTTGTTGATAGGATTCAGCAATCCTTCCTTCCTTCCAGACTTAGCATTAGTGACAATACACTCAATACAGCTCTTCACGATCTTCGTCACTTTCGAATTTAATTGTGGGATAAAGAATGATTTCTCGACAGCGTCTTGCGTTTTCTTAATGGAAAAATGACCTTGCCGATGTGCTATCTTGATGATTTCATCTTCCATTGACAACGGTACGACTATCAGCTCTTTATCCGGGTCTTTATACAACACATCGTGTTTTATGTAGAAGTCTTCATAGTCATCCTTCTCCAACACTTTTCGTACGGCTCGCGTCCAATCGTCGCTTTGTTGAGCCTTCTTGAGTCGATGATTTAGTGAGTCTTCCAACATCAAGCACGAGACACGGCTCAAAGCGTCGACATGTCGCATTCTGGTTCCTTTTCTATGCTCGATTACGTAATCAAAGTCTTGCAGGAAAATCGCCCAACGGGATACACGTAGTGGCACATCGCGTTTCTTCATTGTCATGGCAAATGCGTTGCAGTCAGTGACAATTTTAAACTTCATGCCCAGCAGGTACACTCGCCATTTCTTTAACGATTCCACAATCGCTAGCACTTCTAGCTCGTACGAATGGTACCGCTCTTCTGCAGGTTTAGTCTTGCGACTCATATATTGGACCGGGTGGAAATCTTGATCGTCGTTATCTTTCTGCAGCATCACAGCTCCGTAGCCAAACATGCAAGCGTCCGTGTGCACTTCGGTTACCGCTCTTGGATTATACAGCTTTAAAATCGGAGGATTCATTAACGCTGTCTTTAACTGTTGATAAGCTGCTAGATGCTCCTCTTCCATCCTGAACTTTACGTCCTTTCGCAGTAGATCGGAGAGTGGTTTGGCAATCACAGCATAACCTTCAACGAATCTTCTGAAATATGACGTCAGTCCCAGGAAACGTTGCATTTCCGTACGATTTCGCGGTATCGGAAAGTCTTTTATAGCAATTGTTTTCGCCTCAGAGGGTTTTATTGAACCGTTTTCGATGACATATCCGAGAAATTCGACTCTTCGTAACAGAAAACGGCATTTACTCCATTTTATCTGCAATCCTTTTGATGCTGTTTTCAGTAAAACGCGCTTCAACTTCAGGATACCTTCTTTTTCGTCCGTGGAGGGAATGATTAGGTCATCCATGTAGGCTACCACTGTTCCATCTTGGATTAGTTCCCTCAGTACAGCCACAACAAATCTGGTGAATACTGCCGGCGAGTTTGAGATTCCAAATGGCACGTATTGGAACTCATACTGCCCGTTGTATGTTACAAACGACGTGTATTTCTGCGAATCTGCCTGGACTGGAACATGGAAAAATCCATTTCTTAAGTCCAATGTTGTAAAAACGTTTGCTCCACTCAGTCGTTCGATGACATCATCCATCATTGGCATAGGGAAATTATCTCGGACTATCTTTTCATTCAGTCTTCGATAATCACAGCAGAGTCGTTTTTTTCCATCTTTCTTGGATACAAGTACAACTGGTGACGCGTAGTTGGAAATACTGGGTTTAATGATCCCTTCTGCCAGCCACTGCGCCACTTGCTCGTCCACTACGCATCGATCAGCGTAGGACATCCGTCTCGGTCTCTCGAACACAGGATTATCGTCGATCAACAAAATCTTCATTTCGACTGGTGACTCGAAATTTCTCACAGGGGTATATGCGCTAACCATTTCTTTTACCGCATCTGCCTGTTCTACCTGTAGGTGGGATACGTTCATTCAACGTCGGCCTTCTCGTTTATGCTTCCGACCAGACATAATTCACCGAACTCCTTCATCAGCTGGACAACTCGATTTTCGCCCATAACTGCCACTGATTTCCCTGCTATAACAGCGCTCTCGCTCGCGCCTTCGTTATACAGCTTCTCCATAGCTTTCCACATTGGTGTATGCTCACGTGGCTCCTCAGCCACAGCAGCGCGCTCGCTCACGCACTCGCTGTGCTCTATAGCCACCGCCTTTTGCATACCACTGTTCCGGCTCACAGTCTTTTGCACCTCCTTGTGCTCACCCATGACCTTAGTCTCCAGCCCGACGGCTTCGGCTGCATGCTCCTTAGCATCAGCACCATCCGAGCTTTCCTCGCTATGCTTATCAGCTAGTTGTT
The DNA here is from genome assembly GCA_027475135.1 of Bactrocera correcta. NCBI lineage: Eukaryota > Metazoa > Arthropoda > Insecta > Diptera > Tephritidae > Bactrocera > Bactrocera correcta. The sequence goes on along the minus strand of CM050324.1, from coordinate 9,228,894 downwards.
GCACCTTATGTTGTCGTTTCCCTGCTTCCTTTTGTCTGAACTCCGCACCATCCTCGGTTACAATCAATCGACATCCTTCAAAATATTGTTACCAATTACTAGAGCATACCTCAAATCAGTCTCTTTGGCAACATGGAATTTCATTTCTAACCATATGCCATCAACTTCAATGCGGATGGAGAAGCTACCTATTGTTGTAAGTTCACTGTCCCCAATTCCGACCAAGCATACTCTTTTCTTTGTCAGCTTTACGTCCAAGTCCAACATCAATAGTGTATCGTATCGCATCAAACATACATCTGCACCCGTATCAATTAATGCCGAAACGCATACTCTATTCATCCAAATGTCCTTGAAAGTTAAACTGCTTCTCTTATTGGGCTTTACTGCTGCTTTTGTCTTCATCATGTTTGCGCTTTTCTCCTTCTTGACTAATTTTTCAACTGTGGCGCACTCTGTTGCTCGGTGACCTTCTACACCGCATTTGAAACATTTCACCTTTTTGCGTGGACAGTCCCTAGCAAAATGTGAATCATCTCCGCAATTGTAGCATTTTTTCACTGAACTGCCTGAACTCGACGAAGCTATGTTTGATGACGTAGACGACGTTTTGTTTGCGTTGACGAATTGAGATTTTGAAACGGGAACTTTGATTTTTTCATAAACCTTCACCTGCTCCTTTAGGTCTTTTACGGTTTTAGCCTGGTACAAATTTGCTTTACCCGCCTTGGAATCCGGAATGCCTTCAATGAAATACTCTATCAAGCTGGTGTCGTCCAAGTTTATCGACTTGCCGATCTCCATCAAGCTATAGAGATATTCCATGAAATCTTCCCCTTGGGTTTGCGACGATTTCGTAGTGTGCGGTGAATTTCTATTGACGATACAACAATTCCAAATTCATTTTTTAACGCCTGCTTCAATGAACTCCAACTGCTGATACCGCGCTGACTTCGAACAAACATTTTTGCTGCACCCTTCAAAAGCTGCTTTGCATAAATAAATTTCTGTAACTCGTTCCAGCTCACCGCTTCTGCATTCTCCTCGAACTCTTCCAGCCATTGCTCGATGCTTGGTTGCCCCGAACCGGAGAATGATGTCAGTGAATCTTCAATATCTCGCAAGGTAAACACCGATCGCTCAATCATTCGCACGCTCGAGACAGCACTACGTTGACTTGCAGCATCGTTACCATCGCTGTCTTCATTGTCGCTCACATTCAGGCCGAAGTGTTCAAGTAACCGGTCCTGCAATGTCGGTTTTCGTCCAGTGGTCGCTAATCCCAACCCACCCAATTTCTCTTTTAGTTCCTGTATGTTCAAACCTAAAATTTGGTCACGGTCCATTTTGTCTTACAATGCTTATTCAATACAAAAATATTTCAATAGCCGTATTAAATTATTATATGGGAAAAATTTTTTTAAAACTTTTAAAATGTATTGCTCTGTAAACAAAGGTATAAGTATGTAATGTTATAAATGTATGTTTTAATTTAATCAAAATTTGTCTTAAAACTTTTCTCAAAATTATTTCAACTTTTACTTTCAATCAAAACATGAATCAATTAAAGCAAAATTAATCAATATATAATTTTTGTTATTGCGCAATAAAATGTAAATACTTAGCTCTAACGCTACAACCAGCTTCAGCTACGATTGTTCAAATTTCATCCCTCGCTGCTGTCAATTTTCAAACGTTCTCCCGCGCAGCCGTCAAAAATGCACACAATATTTAAATCTCCCACGCAGCCGTCAAAATGCACACAATATTTAAATCTCCCCCCGCAGCCGTCAACTCTTGTCTTCACCGTTCTCTCTCGTAACCAATTCTGCATGCGCTCGCACTCAGCGCTACCGCCTCTCCGCTGTTGACAACGCCACACTTGCTATGTGACGTCACTCATACACAACGCAACTTCTGCTTGCAGCTCCTGTCTACGTCGTCGCACTGCTTTCTGTTCCAACTGAACGGCAGTTTCCACGCACAACGCAATTTTTGCTTGCAGCTCCTGTCAACGTCGTCGCACTGCTTTCTGTTCCAACTGAACGGCAGTTTCTTTCTCAACACTACGCTGTTTCTCTCTGCTTTAACTGTTGACGCCGCTGCCTTGTCTGCGCACTTATTGCGAAATTTGAATTTTTCCGTTGGACTGTTGGCGTCGTCGCCTGCTTGTCTATATGCGCAAATCCGTTTTTTCGTAACTGTTCGTAACGGTTCTTAACTCCCGTTAACCTTTTCTTATGTTTAAACTTTAAACGAACATATTTCACAATTTTTTTTTTCACAGTTTGAATTGTTTTCCGCGGTTTTTCGTTTTAGAGAACGTTTATCACGATTTCAGCGCATTGGTTTTGATTTAGTGATCAATCGTATTTTCCGCGGCACTAATTCAACGTATTGGTCTTTATTATACTTCTGACACCATTTGTGGTATGCCTTTTACTTGACACACCGTCTTTCATTCAACACACGGCCTTTCACCTTTTAAAATAAGATACACTTTATATATTTAATTACTTTTTATATTTAATTCACAAAAGTTTATTTAGTTTTTATATATGAGTACATATAAGCACATAGTAATTGTACGTAACTTAAAATACTGAACTGTCTTGCATGAGAGTTTGCGGTCAACTGTGTTTCGCTTTAGTTCTTCATTTTTGTCTTTGGTTTTATCAGTGTTGTAATGTAACTGTCGCGTCATTGTCGCAGGGTCGTATTTTAAGGTCCGTAAGTGCGTTTGGTTTGGGTCCGTGGTACATTTCCCACATATATACAAGAAAATTTGACTTTATACCTAAATATAAGATTACGGAATTCTTCTAAGTGCACTGCCGTTATGCCGCCATGGCTTTAAGCCAACTTCCGTTCGTTAAAGAAGGTTTATTAACTTAAATATCTTAAGCTAATGATTTGAAGCATTTCGATATCGTTTGTTAAATGTGTATATACAAGAAAATCGACTTTATACATAAATGTAAGACTACGGAATTCTTCCAATTGTATTGTCGTTATGCGGCCATGGCTTTACATCAACTTCAATACGTTAAAGAAGGTTAATTAACTTAAATATGTTAAACTAATGATTTGAGGCATTTCGATATCGATTTATAAATGCGTATATACAACAAAATCGGCTTTATACCTAAATATAAAATTACGGAATTCTTCTAAATGCACTGTCGCTATGCCGCCATGTCTTTACGTAAACTTCGGTCAGATAAAGAAGGTTAGTTAACTTAAATATGTTAAACTAATGACTTGAAGCATCTCGATATCGATTGCTAAATGTGTATATACAAGAAAATCGATATTTTACCTAAATATTACATTACGGAATTCTTCCAACTCACTGCCGTTATACCGTTTTGGCTTTATGTAAACTTCAGTAAGATAAAGAAGGTACGTTAACTTAAATATGTTAAACTAATGATTTGAAGCATTTCGATATTGATTGCTAAATGTGTATATACAACAAAGCCGACTTTATACCTAAATATAAGATTACGAAATTCTTCCAAATCTACTGTCGTTATGCCGCCATGGCTTTATATCACCTTCATTACGTTAAAGAAGGTTAACTAACTCAAATATGTTAGACGAATGATTTGAAGCATTTCGACATCGATAGCTAAATGTGTATATACAAGAAAATCGACTTTTTACTTAAATATAAGATTACGGAAATCTTCCAAATGCACTGCCGTTATGCCGTTATTGCTTTTGTAAACTTCAGTAAGATAAAGAAAGTTAATTAACTGAAATATGCTAAACCAGTTATTTGATGCATTTCGATATCGATTGCTAAATGTGTAAATACAAGAAAATCGACTTTATACCTAAATAAAAAATTATAACATTACGGAATTCTTCTACATGCACTGCCGTTATGCCGCCCTGGCTATATGCCAACTTCAGATCGTTAAAGAAGGTTAATTAACTTAGATATGTTAAACTAATGATTTGAAGCATTTCGTTATCGATTGCTAAATGTTTATATACAAGAAAATTGACTTTATACCTAAATATAACACTGCGGAATTCTTCCAAATGTACTGTCGTTATGCCGCCATGGCTTTATATCAACTTCAATACGTTAAAGAAGGTTAATTAACTTAAATATGTTAAACTTATGATTTGAAGCATTTCGATATCGTTTGCTAAATGCGTATATACAACAAAATCGAATTTATACCTAAATATAAGATTACGGAATTCTTCTAAATGCACTGTCGTTATGCAGCCATGGCTTTATATCACCTTCATCACGTTAAAGAAGGTTAATAACTTAAATATGTTAAACTAATGATTTGAAGATTTTCGATATCGATTGCTAAATGTGTAAATACAAGAAAATCGACTATATACCTAAATATAAGATAACGGAACTCTTCTACCTGCACTGTCGTTATGCCGCCATGGCTTTATATCACCATCATTACGGTAAAGAAGGTTTATTAACTTAAATATGTTAAACTAATGATTTGAAGCATTTCGATATCGCTTGCTAAATGTGTATGTAAAAGAAAATCGAATTTATACCTAAACATAAGATTACGGAATTCTTCCAAATGTACTGTCGTTATGCCGCCATGGCTTTATGTCACCTTCATTACGTTAAAGAAGGCTAAATAACTTAAACTAATGATTTGAAGCATTTCGTTATCGATTGCTAAATGTGTATATACAACAAAATCGACTTTATACCTGAATATAAGATTACGGAATTCTTCTAAATGCAGTGCCGTTATGTTGCCATGGCTTTATGCCAACTTCCGTTCGTTAAAGAAGGTTAAGTAACTTAAATATGTTAAACTAATGATGTGAAGCATTTCGATTTCGATTGCTTAATGTGTATATACAACAAAATCGACTTTATACCTAAATATAAGATAACGGAATTCATAAAAATATACTGCCGTTATGCCGTTATGGCTTTATGTAAACTTCAGTAAGATAAAGAAGGTTAATTAACTTAAATATGCCAGTTTTTTGAAGCATTTCCATATCGATTGCAAAATGTGTATATACAAGAAAATTGACTTTATGGCTAAATATAACACTACGGAATGCTTCCAAATGCAGTGCCGTTATGGCTTTATGTCAACTTCAGTTCGCTAAAAGAGGTTTATTAACTTAAATATGTTAAACCAGTTATCTGAAGCATTTCGATATCGATTGCGAAATGTATATATACAAAAAAATTGACTTTATATATAAAATTACAACATTACGGAGTTCTTCTAAATGCACTGCCGTTATACCGTTAAGGCTTAATGTAGACTTCAGTATGTTAAAAAATGTTTATTAACTTAATATGTTAAACTAATGATTTGAAGCATTTCGATATCGATAGCTAAATGTGTATATACAAGAAAAACGACTTTTTACCTAAATATAAGATTACGGAATTCTTCCAAATGCACTGCCGTTATGCCGTTTTGGCTTTATGTAAACTTCAGTAAGATAAAGAAGGTTAGTTAACTTTAATATGTTAAACTAATGATTTGAAGCACTTCGATATCGATTGCTAAATGTGTATATACAACAAAATCGACTTTATACATAAATGTAAGACTACGGAATTCTTCCAATTGTATTGTCGTTATGCTGCCATGGCTTTACATCAACTTCAATACGTTAAAGAAGGTTAATTAACTTAAATATGTTCAACTAATGATTTGAGGCATTTCGATATCGATTGCTAAATGCGTATATACAACAAAATCGACTTTATACCTAAATATAAAATTACGGAATTCTTCTAAATGCACTGTCGCTATGCCGCCATGGCTTTACGTAAACTTCAGTCAGATAAAGAAGGTTAGGTAACTTAAATATGTTAAACTAATGACCTGAAGCATCTCGATATCGATTGCTAAATGTGTATATACAAGAAAATCGACTTTTTCCCTAAATATTAGATTACGGAATTCTTTCAAATGCACTGCCGTTATACCGTTTTGGCTTTATGTAAACTTCAGTAAGATAAAGAAGGTACGTTAACTTAAATATGTTATACTAATGATTTGAAGCATTTCGATATTGATTGCTAAATGTGTATATACAACAAAGCCGACTTTATACCTAAATATAAGATTACGGAATTCTTCCAAATCTACTGTCGTTATGCCGCCATGGCCTTATATCACCTTCATTACGTTAAAGAAGGTTAACTAACTCAAATATGTTAGACGAATGATTTGAAGCATTTCGACATCGATAGCTAAATGTGTATATACAAGAAAAACGACTTTTTACCTAAATATAAGATTACGGAATTCTTCCAAATCTACTGTCGTTATGCCGCCATGGCTTTATATCAACTTCAATACGTTAAAGAAGGTTAATTAACTTAAATATGTTAAACTAATGATTTGAAGCATTTCGATATCGATTGCTAGATGCCTATATACAAAAAAAAACGATTTTATACCTCAATATAAGATTACGGAATTCTTCTAAATGCACTGTCGTTATGCCGCCATGGCTTTATATCACCTTCATTACGGTAAAGAAGGTTAACTAACTTAAATATGTTAGACTAATGATTTGAAGCATTTCGATATCGATTGCTAAATGTGTATGTACAACAAAATCGACTTTATACCTAAATATAAGATAACGGAATTCATATAAAT